>VWYH01010889.1:0-442186 GCA_013399365.1 Pampusana beccarii | reverse complement strand
TCGTAAAGGGTGTGGGAAGACTCTTATTGACTGAGGTGTGATTCAAAGCCCGGTTAACTCATCTCTTTATTTAAATGCTAAATATAGTGCTGTTGTAGGAATATGGGGTAGTTCACGCTGCCTGGCTCCAGCCAAGGGGAGGCACCGTGGGGTGGTTTTCATGTGGGTTAGCGGGTTCCTGGTCCCCTGGGCTGACCCTGAGCGTGCCCTCGGCTCTTTGCTGCCGCTGGATGTGCCTTGTGTCGCTGCTCCGTTTCCCGCATCCTACAGCGGAGCAGTTTGGTGTGTGTAGTGACCGCGTGGATCCTCAGGCCCCAACCCGGCGAGACTTTGGGTATTAAAATGTTGTTTGCATAAGGTCGAGGAGCAAGATTTTCTTCTTGCTCTCACCCGCTTTTCCTGGGCGCTTGGTGGATATGAGGAAGGAAGGGTGAGGAGTCACCTCCATCACCTCTTGTGTCGTGGTGACACGGGGTCATCCAGGCAGGAATCGAGACGAGAGGTACCAGAGAAGCCAAATCCTTGAGTTTAGTGATGGGAACGTGATTCCGTGGGGCAGGGGAGGATTCCTGCTCCCGCTGACAGACGGTCACAGCTGCATCTGCAGCATCTCTCCCTGTGGTGTCTCAGCGCTGAGTCTTCTCTGGCTGCTTCCAAAAATACGGGCCAATGTCTGCAAAAGGGAATATGTGCAAGACTAATGCTTCTGTCTGCTTTATTGCTACCATCTCCTCGCCCACCTGCATGAGGCGACCGAGGAGCTCGGTGCGGATCCCAACCACGCCGGGCGCTCCAGCGGACCCTGGGCGTGTAGCAACAGGGGACAACCCACCGAAAAGCCACCGTGTCCCCCAGCTCATCGGCTTTCCAGANCTGCATGAGGCGACCGAGGAGCTCAGTGCGGATCCCAACCACGCTGGGTGCTCCAGCGGGCCCCGGGTGTGTAGGAACAGGGCAGAACCCGCCAAAAAGCCACCGTGCCCCACATCATCAGTCAAACTCCACTGTTTTACACAGAAAAATGCATCCGTAAAATCGTGAAATAATCGCAGGGGGTCCAAATCTCCTTGCTCAAAGCAGGGCTCGTAGTTTTGGGTATGGCTTCATCACGTTGGGGTTTGCACCGAATAATTTGTATTCCCGACCTGTTGAAGGTAACACAGCAACACGAGTTGCTGCTTTGTGCTTATCTCATTTTACTCTGGCATTCAGACACACCTTGCTCTTTGCAGGGATATGCCCCTACCTGCAGTGAATGTGCAGGAAAAAAAAAGCCTATTTCCCATTATTTTTTTTTTCTCCTTCTCCTTTCTCTGTATTTTCCTTTGCCACACGGCTGCAAATTGACACATATGCTGGGAGACATCACGTCATTCCCTCGCAGACAAGTTGCAGAGGCAACAGGACCCTGCGATGCTTGCGGGGGGTGGAGATAAACTGGGGCAGGATGGGTTTGCAGACTGTCATCCTGGCAGATTTTAAATGAGGTTTCGCTAGGAGAGATGATGTGAGAACAGACGGGGTGAGGAAAACAGGCACCCACGTGCTTGTTTTTAAGCAAGAGAAATGAACTTCATTTCCTCAAACCCCATACTTAGGATGTTTGTCTAGATTGTGCCTTCACCTCGATCTCTTCTCTTGCCTCTGAGTCTATAGGGTCACCAGTAAAACCAAGCTGGGGGCAGAGCCCTCTGTTTATTTTTTGAGCATAACCTCAGAGCCCATTTTCCAGCATCACTTCTGACTGGCCAAGCGGGGATGTGACATTAGTTGTTATGGTGCGGAGATATCTCTGTCTCAAAATTGAAGCGTGGTCCGGTTTAGCAAATACCAATTGCTCACTGAGAAGTTTAACCTTGATGACATAACCGTGGGGAACTTTACCGCCTTTTCCCATAGAAAATGTATTGAGTCCTTTGCTGTTGTGATGTCCTGCAGCCGGCGTTGACAGGGAATGCAAATGGTTGGAACAGAGAACTACATAACTTGGCTTTAACAGGTGCCCTTGTTCCCAAGGTAACTTATTCCAGCTGCTTCCCCCTATTTTTTAATAACCCTCAATTCCTCTTTATACGCGTACCTTCCCACTGCTTTCCAGATTGTCTCCAAATAAACTCAGAACAGTAATTACTGTTCCTATACAATATTGTGCAAGACGACACGAGGCTCCCATATGGGAGGCTGTGTGCCAGGAGACCAACTGACACAGTGGCTCTCGCTGACACCGAGCTGGGTTAAACTCGGGACCAGCAAGGTCTCCACGGCTGAGAAAGGTCTTCGTTTCGTGGCTGGAGAGAAGCAGCTTCCTATTTTTGCTGATGAACACCTTCAGTTTATTTTGGGTCGCGCACCTATGCCAAGAGGTTCTATTTCAAAGGCTCTCTGCTCGTATTAAAATGGCAGCTAGAGCTACTTAAAATACTTTGGTCCGAGTCCATCAGCTTGAAATTGTTTGAGGTTTTTCTGGCCCTGCATGAGTTGGGGAAGCAGGGGAGGCTGGGCAGCAAGTGGTTCACAAGGTCAGAGCAGGAGGAGAGCAGCAAAAACCCTCTGTGGAGAGCAGCAAAAACCCACTGCAGGGGTGTGGGGAGCCCCGAAAACCTGCTGCAGAGCTATGGAGAGCAGCAAAAATCCACTGCAAAGCTATGGAGAGCAGCAAAAACCTGCTGCACAGCTGTGGAGAGCCCCAAAAACCCGCTACAGGGAGGGCTGGGGCTGCACCCGCATCGCTGCGTGCACCCAGATGCCTGATGGAGTATATATAGATAGTGTCTATATATAGATAGTGTATATATATACATATATATACACAATTTTTACAACTGTTGTTGTTCTTTCTTTCTACATTATTATTACTGTATTTTCTCTTTTGCTCCCCTCCACCGTTTCTTTCTAAAGCAGGAATCAGTTGATTCTCGTGAATCTTTATTCTCTGAAATGACTGCCTCCTGAATTACCTTTTAAAAGCCTGGGAGGAATTTCCTTTGAACCTCCCCACCCATCTGGGTGACTCAGGAGTAGCCTGGAGGCACAGAGGGTGATCAGTGCCTTCCCTGCAGACCTAAAACTTTTGCCTTTTCAGCTCCACATCCCCTCTCGACTCGAACACAGGATTCTTTTTGGGGGCAGTAGCTCATGGGGTGGGACTTTTGGGTGTGCTGGGGTCGGTGACCCAGTTTAGTGACCTCTTCATGTCCCTTTGTCACGTATTCCCACAGCCCTGCTCTGTTCCAAGCCTGTTGCTGTGATTGGGGTAAGAAAAAAAGAAAAATGGAAAGGTGTGCACTTGGTGAATCTCTGGGTTGTCATTTTTGGTAATTCCCTCTGTCCCGAGGAACTTTGAGACATATTCTGGCAGTGATAGCAAGTCCTCCTGTTGGGCAATAGAAGGGTTTCACAATTTGCACCAAGGACATGAAATGAATTTTGCTTCTTCCAGTGTTAATTTTAGCCTTAATTAAACAGTCGGAGGGGGGAAAAAAAAAAAGACAAAGATTTTCTCACCGAGCACAGCCTGGGGAGGGTTTGTCTCAAACTTCAAGCTCCATCATTTCTTTTAAATCTGGTTGCAGCTTCCCTGTCAACATTGCATTGTAGCTCCTAGAAGGTACTTGTGACTGTGGCTGTGTGAATGGGCTGATAAGTATGCGTGAATCACTCCTAATGAATAATTTAGCCGAGATTAACCTTTCCCCTCGCAGAAAGCTTTCCTGCTCCCTTCGCTAATAACACTCAGAACTGTTGTGAACTTTAATCATGGTTGGAAATTGTTTGCTGGATTATTTCTGTGGATAATTCCGGTAGTTTCCTGACAATTTGCTGCTAGTAGTCATTATCTGAAATGAGTTCTTCTGCCTGGACCCGATTGTATTATTTCTGATTCTAACTGGCAGAGCCAGGAGGAGCTGGTAGAGCCAGGGAAATTGCATGATTATATATTTTGATTTCTCTGTTTGCTTATTCTGCAATATTGTTATAAATATTGTAGTTAGCCAACTCCTGTTCTGGGATATTTATAGACAGAACATAAAGACTGTGTAAAATATTATGGAAACAGATCAGTTTTAAGTGAGGATCTCTTCTCGATATCTGCGCAACTGCTGAAAAATTTCCAGGGGCAGAGCAGAGTCAGGTCTGGGCTTTGTTAGGAGCTAAAACCGAGCCCAGGTGTGAGCTCACATCTGTCCGCTGCTAAAACCGAGCCCAGGTGTGAGCTCACATCTGTCCGCTGCTAAAACCGAGCCCAGGTGTGAGCTCACATCTCTCCGCTGCTGAAACTGAGCCCAGTTGTGAGCTCACACCTCTCCGCTGCTAAAACTGAGCCCAGATGTGAGCTCACATCTGTCTGCTGCTGCTGGGCTCTGCACTGGAGAACAGCTGGGCATCAGCTGGGGGACCAGTTGGTGCTTTCTTGTCAAAGCCACCCGAACCTTGTGTGGTTTTGTGTGAGAGCAAGCAAAAAGGTAACTCTGGACAAAGTTTTCATGATTTTTTTTTTTTTTTAAAGTAGTTCTTATGAAGCAGAGTCCTTTTTTTGAGAAGGGAGAGACTTGGCTGACTTAGGTGAGCCTGTTTCAGGAGTAAGGAAATATGCATAAACCATGAATTAATCTTGCAAGGGGACACCAGAAATCTCAGTGCTGCTGTGTCCCTTGGCCACCACCTCTCAGGAACGGATCTGCCAACCCCAATTTGTGTGGCCTGTTTGGTTTCGAGTTGGCTCATTTGTTTAAGTATCAGATGCGGAGATTTTAGCACAGGGGTGGATATAAAGTGCTTCTTGTTGTTTGTCACCCCATGTCTCTGCTCTGCCACTGAAAGCTGATCTCATCACTGGGGTCCCAAACATGCCCATGCCTCTGCTGTCACCTAATGCCACCCCAGCCCTCGTCGCAGGGTATCTCGTTGCCTTCTTGGTGTCAGCTGTCACACCTTGTGCCAGGCACGTTCCCCTCCTCTCCCCTAAACCCACTTTCCTCCCAGGATGACCTTTCCGAGCCGTCCTGCCCCACACCTGCCATCGCTGGCAAACACTGTTCTCCGTCGTCCCCAATTTCTGGGGCTTTGGGCCGTGTCGGTGCGAAGCGCGTCTCACTGCTCCCTTTTGGAGGCTGATCTACTGCCCAGGCCACTGACAACTTCAGTTTCTAGTTGAGGAGTTTCACAGCACATTTCCTTTTGGGACAGCATTATCCCATAGCTTGTACAGCTCTACCAACCTCAGGAACCTTTTGGGAGAGCGGGATCTGCTCCTCCTCTCCATCCCACTGGGCTGGAGATGCCAAGCACTTCATTTTGTGACCTTCCCCTCTCCCCATCTCTTGCTCAATCTCCTTCCTGCTCCTTTCTACACATTTCTGGAGGCTGCTCCTGTACCGCGCGTACCCAGCGGCCCCGTGCTAGTGCTTGCATGGAGCGTTGCTTGGTTAGTCGAAATTTGGGTATTTGTTTGCTCCTCGGGGACCCTGTTTTCTCCTGTCCCCGCGTTCCGTGTGCCACATCTCTGCTCCCTGAGTTATATAAGCGAAGGGCTGAACTTTGAGCCGCTTGACTTCTCACCCGCCGAGCTGTTTGCTGCCGCTCTGCTCCCCGGGGAGAGCGCGGGGGGCTGAGCATCTCTGGGGGATTTGGGATGCGAGAGAAAGGCCTTTCTGTTCACCCAAACAAACAGCCCCTTGGCTGAGTGGAAAAGGCAAGCTGATCCTGAAAAGCTGCAAAGAGCTTTCTATTAAGTGCTGTCATTGTGGAAAACGGGGTTTGCTTAAAAAAACCCCGCATTTTTGACGATTTGCCAAAAATGTGGTTTAGTCGAAAGCATTTTGGTTTTAGCTCTTAGTTCGTAAAACCACGAGTTGTGGTTTTTTTTTAATGGGGTGCGAAGAGGCCCTACATATCATTAGTTTTATTGATCACGGTTCTTCAGATCTCTAATCAGCCAGCTTCACTGATGCCATTTGTTCATCGGTGGGGCCACGCTGCGCTTGGGCCCCTCTCCCCCGGGTCGGCAGCGGGGTCGTTCCCTCCGGCTGAGCCGGGACGGTCGCTTCCACACACCCCTTCTGTTCCAGTGGAGCATGAGATGCTGCCGGTGCGACTCGCGGCTGCCACACACCCACAACGGGCACCGCGTGGAGAACGTCCTGTCCTCGGCTGGCCACGCGCGATGGTGGCAGTCCCAGAACGGTGAGTACCACAGGGGGTCACCGCAGCTCCCCGGCAATGAACAGCGTGTGTGGAACAGGAGGTGTGGAATTCAATAGAACCATAGAGTGGTTTAGGTTGGAGGGACCTTCCCAGCTCCTCCAGTTCCCCCCCTGCCATGACAGGGACATCTTCACCAGCTCAGGTTGCTCAGAGCCCCGTCCAGCCTGGCCTGGGATGTCTCCAGGGATGGTTCATCCACCACCTCTCTGCCCAACCTGGGCCAGGCTCTCACCACCCTCAGGGCCAACAATTCCTTCCTCATGTCCAGCCTGAATGTCCCTCCTTTAGTTTAAAACCATCACCCCTTATTACAGGTTGGAAGGAAAAAAAAGGAAATGAATAACTTAGCTCAGGCAACTAAGTGGTTCGTTTTCCTGAAGCCGCCTCTCTGTGCCTGCAGGCATCGAGCGCGTCTCTTTGCAGCTGGACCTGGACCAGACGTTCCAGCTCAGCAGCATCCTGCTTCACTTCAGGGTTTGTGTGCAGCATCTCGCAAGGGGGTCACGGATGAGGGTGGATGGGCCCCCCTGGCTCCCCATGAGCTGTAGGGATCTCCATGCGCAGCTCCCTTTGGGTTCCTGATAGGAAGCACGCCAGAGTCCCCATCCCTCCTTTTCCCCAGGTTTTCATGGCCATTTCCCTAGATGTTTGGGAGGAGCAGAGCAGGCTGCTGGGGTCCAACCCCATGAGTGCCTGCTGAAAAACCTCTTTAGTGCAGATGTGTACTTTGTGGCTGCAGCAGGGTTGGCCAAGGCAGGGAACACTGAAGTGGTTGGTAACCTGCAGGGGACAGGATTGCTCCAGCATCCTGCGGAGACCTGAGCCTGGAGGAGGAGGAGAGGAGAGGCATCCCTGGGTGGTGGTGGGGAAGCTGGGATGCTCTGTCTTACCCTGTGCCTCTTTCCTGCTCTGCAGTCACCGCTGCCCGCGGCGATGCTGATCGAACGCTCCACCGACTTCGGCAAGACCTGGCAGGTGTACCGGTACCTGGCTTCCGACTGCGCCGCCGCCTTCCCCAATGTCCCCAGGGGCTCCCCGGAGAGCTGGCAGGACGCTCGGTGCCAGGCGCTGCAGGGCTACACTTTGCACGGGGGCAAGGTAGGATTTTGGGGCGGTTTGTGGCAGGGACCCTCTTTCATGTGCCTGTTCCCTGGGTTTGGGGCGGGTGGGCAGCAATACTGCAGAAACTTGTGGTGGCGTGGAAATCTGTTACACGTATGACACCCGGTGAGGGATGGAGCCTGTGGACATCCAGCACTGCTGGGGGAGGAGGATTCCTGCTCCTCTGGGAGGAAAGCCCTCCCTGCTTTGTGGCAAGCAAGGTGTTCTATTGGTTTTCCTGCAAAATCCTTTGCAGCCTTTTCCGTGGGTTAAGTGACGTTCTGCAGAGGCAGGTCCAGAGCACGTGCTGCCCAGAGCGCGAGAAGAAAGCACCTTGTGTTTCCTGCTTTTTAACTTTTTTTCTCTTTTTTTCTTCTAAGGTGAAATTTAGTGTCCAAGACCTGGCATCTACCATCACTACCTCTTACAGCCAGACTGTCGATAGTAAGTGAACGGCCTCTTTTGTATCTGAGAAAGGGAGAGGTGAACGATGCACCTCGTGGTTGTTCTTACATGTGGTGGAGAGCACTGAGCTGGGGTAACCCCGCGGAGGAGCAGATCCTCAGCAAACAAAGCCTTGAGCTGCATGTTTGACAACTGCCCTGGCACCTCCCAGGTGCCAAGGAGCAACGTTTGGTCTTTGCTGATGACTCAGCTGCTGCTCTTTGTGCTGATGCCTCTGTCTCTTGCTCCGAGCCCTCCATGCAAATCGCCTGCTGTCCCCTCACCCCTCTCCTCGGTCCCCAACAGAGCTGGGACAGTTCACCAACCTGCGGATCAACTTCACCGAGCTCCCCCACATCGCACGCCAGGGATACCACTCGCCCAGCACCTTCTACGCCGTGACCGAGATGCGGGTGGTGGGCAGCTGCTTCTGCCACGGCCACGCCGACCACTGTGCCCCTTCGGGAGACCTGCACACCGCGGTGAGCTCTGTCTCTTGACTGGGTGGAGGGCACGCAGGAGTTTTCAGCAGGCTCCTTCACACCCAGGAGGATTTGTCAGTGCAGGTTATTAGCTGTTATGGGATTCTCTTGTCTTATGCTTGTCTATTTTGCCTCGAGTGAGGTTGTCCCCTGGGTAGGTGGTGTGAATCGCCCTGTTGCTGTGGGTGAGGAGCAGCCTGTCCCTGGTGCTGGAGCTTCATCCCTGCACAGGGAATGGGGCTGCGCGGGAGCAGGACAGGGCTGTGCTGGAAAAGGGGTCAGGGGGATGGAGCCCCAAACCCATCCAGGAGGGTACAACATTGTCTGTGCAGCAGGTCCACGGGCACTGCGTGTGTCAGCACAACACCGCCGGACCCAACTGCGAGCGCTGCGCCGCCCTCTACAACGACCGGCCCTGGGCACCCGCAGAGGACGGCAATCCCCACGAGTGCCAGAGTACGGCGAGTGCCTTCCCCTCTCCTCTTCCTCAGGCCTTTCCTCAATCCCA
Organism: Pampusana beccarii; assembly: GCA_013399365.1. Classification (NCBI taxonomy): domain Eukaryota; kingdom Metazoa; phylum Chordata; class Aves; order Columbiformes; family Columbidae; genus Pampusana; species Pampusana beccarii. Next base: position 433,447 of record VWYH01010889.1, on the reverse strand, counting down.
CGAGCAGCAGCAGCGAGCTCTGAGACCTTTACTGGGATGCTTTGCGGGGTTGGATTTTACGTGGATGTCTCTGCAAAAGGCACCCCGACATGTTTGCACCTGGGCTTTGCTCTGCAGGGCTGCACCAGCGCTTGGCCACGCTGTCGGGCCGGTGTCAGCTTGGTCCTGGGGGGTTTGCGGGTGTCACCGTGTCACACAGGGGACTTGGGCACCCTCTAGTGCTGGAGCTGCCGCTGCTGGAGGGGTTTGCACGGTTGCAGCACTAACTGAGCTGTTTTGTTGGGTTTTTTTTTAGGGTGCGACTGCAACGGTCACTCGGCATCGTGCCACTTTGACCCGGAGCTGTACCGTGCCAGCGGAGGGGCGAGCGGGGGTGTCTGTGACAACTGCCAGCACAACACCGAAGGCAACAACTGTGAGCGCTGCAAAACTAACTATTTTCGCAACCCACGGCAGGATCTCACCCATCCCGAAGCCTGTTTGCGTGAGTGCCCGGTTACCCCGCTGTAGCACCTTCCCCAAACCCCCAGCCACCCCTCGTGCCCCTCACCAGAGCTGTTTTTTGCCTGTTTCCAGCCTGTGAGTGTGACCCAGATGGCACCGTGCCGGGCTCCATCTGCGACCCGCTGACGGGGCGCTGCGTCTGCAAGGAGAACGTGCAGGGCGACCGCTGCCACCTCTGCAAGCCGGGGTTTGCCCAGCTGGCCAACGCCAACCCCATGGGGTGCCGCAGTGAGTACACCCTAAAACATTCCCTGCTTCATGGGGTGCTCCTATTCCCCCTGCGCTCGTTGTCCTCGGTGGCTCTGAAAGGGACGTGGTTCCCAGCCAGCTTTGATTTGGAGTTTCCAAGCCAAAGTCCTGTTTTGCAAAGGCTTGTAAAAACCCCCTTGCTCACGCTGTGGCCTGTCTCAGGTATAATTTTGGCAAAAAGCACAGGAAAAGTGGAGATTGGGGTGTCTGTAGCGCTGTATCCCCTTCCCGAGTGCCTCCCCGGGAGTGCAGGTCTTGGGAAGCCGCAGGGGATGCTGGAGGTGATGCCGAGGGGGCTGCGCACAGCAAAGGGCAGCATCGCCTCGCTGCAGGGATGCTGCCCGGTCCTGCAGCGCTTGGGTGGGCACCACAGTGTTGGCAGGGATGTGGGTCCTTTGTGCCAAGCTCAGGCACGCAGAGAGAGAAAGAAGAGTGTGTCTTTGGGTGGCTATGAGGCGCTTCGTTGGCCGTGGCTTTGTGGGAAGCCAGGCTGGTGCTCAGCACCCGTTTTTAATATGACAAAACCCTCCCTGTTTCAGGATGCGCCTGCAACGTGCTGGGAACGCAGCAGAACGTGCCCTGCGACGACGAGACGGGGAGATGTGTCTGCCTGCCCAACGTGGTGGGGAGCGACTGCGACCAGTGCGCGGCCGAGCACTGGGACATGGGCAGCGGCCGCGGCTGCCGGCCCTGCGGCTGCCACCCCCGCGGCTCCCGCAGCCCCCAGTGCAACCAGGTACCACCCCCTGCATCCTCGGGGGAGACTCTGCGTATTTCAGCAATGGTGCTTTTTCATTTCCCTGCCTTTTTTCATGCATCCACCTGTAAGCTTTCTGTCTTAGCACTGTGCTGGGATCTCTCAGAGCACCAAAAACACTTCTTGGGTGGCTCCGTTGTTCCATCCATAGGAGCCTCCACAAAAGGGCTGCGCATTCTCTAGCGCATCCTGCTCTTATTTTCCTTTTCTTGTTTCCTAGAAAACACTATGACAGGCTATTCAGGAAAATGAAAGAAGGTGGTAATTACCAAGACAAAATTAAGCTGTTTCGAAAGGTTTGATATTTAGTAAGGAAGTCCTAATAAGAGATCTTCATGCAGGCAATGCAAGTTAATTATCCTCATTTGTCAATGAAAAGCATGCATGTCACTTCAGGCTTAAGAGACAACAGGGAAAATTAACATTAAACGTAAAATAAAAAAAAAATTACAAATGCTGAGAGCCAAAGGTAGGTCCCAAATGAGCTCATTGCAGGCAGGAGACCTGACGTGGCAAACCAGCTGCTTGTGGGCGATTCCTTTGTCTTTGAAACAAAGCCTAGAACTCTGCTTTGCCATGCTTGGGCTGTTTGGAGGCTCTTTGCTTCGCTGTGGCTGAGCCTGCGTCCTGGGACATGAGCCGAATAGACAAGACTGTGCGCTGGCTTTCCCATGAAAGTGGCTGGAACCATCTCCCTGATGCGTTTCTCTTTCCGCAGTTCACGGGACAATGTCCGTGCAGAGAGGGTTTCACGGGACGGACGTGCTCGGCCATGCAGCAGCAGGTCTGCCCGGATAGGCACTACGGAGACGTCCGCATAGGGTGCACAGGTAGGGGCATCTGTTTCGTTTTGGCTTGATGTCACTTAGCACTGTGAAATCCCAGGTTATTTGGGAAAGAGCATCTGGCCTGTGCCCTGACATCAGCGTTTCCCATGCTAGTGTGCAAGAGGAATATGTAGAGTCATAGAATACCAGGTTGGAAGGGACCACAAGCTTTGTATGGTCCAACCTTTCTTGGCAAAAATTTCCTCTCTGGAATAGCCACCCAGTCAATCCCTGTTGCTCTCCCCCATCTCCGGGTGTCCACCAGTCCTGTCCAATTCCTTTGCCCACGTAATCTTCTGACGCGCTGCAGGGGCTGATAGGTGGGGTTACACTTCAATTTTTTTACCAAAAGTGTTTGGACCAGGTGATCCTTGTGGTCCTTTCCAAGCTGGTATTCTATGGTTGTGCTGACATCCCATTAACAGGCTCTGATTTTACATATGCATATCAAACCTTTTTTTCTTTTTTGTCCCCCTTTTTGATGGGCTTCACCTCGACATCTCTCCACCTTTCCATCACCCAGAGTGTGACTGTGACTTCCAGGGCACAGAGGATGTGGGGTGCAACAAGACCACGGGCCAGTGCCTCTGCCGTCCGGGTGTCACTGGTCCCCGCTGCGACCAGTGCCAGCGCGGCCACTGCAGCACCTACCCCGGCTGTGAGCTGTGTCACCCCTGCTTCCGCGCCTACGACGGGGACATCCAGCGCCTGCGCCAGCTCGGCCTCAGCAACTCCACGTCCCGGCTGCCCACGGGAAGTGGGGGGTCCCGCTTCGGCCCCCGCCTCGCCCAGGCACAGGGCAACGTGCAGCAGGCACAGAGCATCCTCGGCCGATCGCTGGTGACGGAGCAGAGCCTGGCGCAGGTGGGCAACGCGCTGGCTGCCATCAGGTGAGGGACGGATGCTGCTAGCAGGGTGCATCCCTTAGCCGGGAGGAGACGCTGACTTTTTTCTATGTGCACACTCCACTGGTTACGCTGAGCTGCTCGCACGTGTTCTGCTTTGTTTTTTGTACCTGAAAAATCTTGCTCTGTTGAAAGGTGAGCAGGGATGCGGGAGAGCAGTGCTTCCATGCATGGCTGTCCTGTGTGAAATATTCCAAAGTCAGCATCTTGTCTGGTCCCTTCATGGCTCTCTGCTGCCTCCGCAAGCCTGCAAGGCCGTGGCGTGTCCTCGGTCATCAGCTCTCCAGGCTCTGAAGTGCCTCTTCAGCGGGTGTTGGCAGCATCCCAGCACAAGAGCACCCTTCTCTCTGCCTGCAGGTGCTTTGTGCTCTACTTGAAGTCACATTTTCTGCTTTTTCTCTCCCAGAGAGCAGGTCCAAGGCATAAATCCTGACCTTCGTTTTCTGGATGAGACTGCCTCTCTATCGAGGGAGCTCGAAGCCCTCAACAGCAGCTTGCTTATCACTAACGCCCAGTATCAGAGCAAGAAGAACCAGTTTGAAAGCAGCGTCAGCACAGATCTGTCAGGTACAGTGCTGCAGCTGTGATATCTCTTAATTTGCAGCCATTAATTTACTTCAACGTGACTGTGCCTTGTGGTTTTCCACCAGCTGGTTGGATGAGATGGAGTTTTTAACCTTCTGTCAGCTTAGAAACAGCAAACACATCTTCCCTCCCCAGCGAGAGGGATGCTTTCTATCGAGCCTCTGGTCCACGACCCAGGATTTCATGTTATCGGGTTATTTGCCTTGGCGTTTTGGGGCTGGGTGGCTTGTTCCACGTTCTCATCCCCCGGCCAGCACAAACTGCGATGCTGGGGCGCAGTGGGAAGCGGGGAACCCCGCTGGGAACGTGTCACCAAACCTGGGAGGCAGCTGAGATAATGAAGGTTGTGCGCAGATGGAAGGGATGGAGGGGTGGGGAAGAGAGCCAGGCGGCTGTCAGGCGCTTAAGAGAAGAGCTAATTAAGCCCTGTGATGATGCTGGTGGTAGGCTGCCATCACATCCCCGCTGCAGCTGATTCCCTCCACGGGTCTCGTTGCTGCCTCCCCCTCCTCGCTGCAGCGCAGGGCTCAGCCCCGGGATGTGGGCAGGTTTGCTCAGCATCTCTCCAGCCAAGCGGGGCTTGGAAGTCTCTGTCCTTCTAGGCTGGGGTGGTTGGGTGAAGCTGGGGAAGAGCTCTAAGCCCTGTCCTGCCAAAGCCCTTCGGGGTTACGTGGAGCAAAGCCCGGGATCATCGTGTGCACATCATCTTGCTTTAGTTTTGTTTCAATCTTCAGCCTCAACCCAGAGCTCACTCCTTCATGAAAGCTCTGTAGCTCACTGGAGGAACGGCTGAAAGGCGTTTGGAAATAAAAGGAGCTTTTTCATTGTGCTGTAGTGACTAATCACTCTGTGTCCCCCTCCTCTCGCTGCACACATCCACTCGCGGGCTACAGTCAGCGCCTTCGTTTTGGTAGCTGTGCTGCATTTATGACTCACGGAGGCATTTGTGTCATTTATCGGTTTTATTCCCGCAGGAGCCTTCAAGACTATCAGCTCTGCTTACCAGACGTCCAGCAATGCCAGCAGCATCATCAGCGGTGCCTCGGGGCTGCTGGTTGAGTCCCGGGGGAGCCGTGGGGACGCTGTGGGGCTGGAGGGGCGGCTGGCCGAGTCCACCTCCAAACTGCTGACCCTGAAGGGCGAGATGGCCTCATCGCCCAACCTGACCCCCGTCATAAATAAGGTGAAGATGCAAAGTGGTTTTCTGACTTCCCCACCGCACGTTGCTGGTTTTTAAGAGGGCTCTGTAGTGCTTGGGAAGTCTCATCTTGCAGTCATGTGTCTTTCCTCAAACAGTCCAGGACAAAGTTTTTGTCCAGAGAGACTCATAACTGGCATCCAAACAACCTGATGCTTTAGGACATGGGTGGAGAATTGTCTGAGCATCCTTTACTTGGGGATCACAAATACTGTAGTGTTGCCCACCACCCCCTCCCAGACACACACTTTTTCCTCCAAGGACTTTCTCATGTGTCACTTCTTGTATCTCAAAGACCCACTTAATTTCTGCATGATGTTTCTTTTATTTCTCCTTCGCTGCCTTGTTATTGCCATGGAGATCCATTTCGGTGTCTCCTAATGCACGGTTGCTGTGGAGACCACCAGCCTCCCCCCTTTGCTTTTCAGGGCACCAACACATTCCCAAGCGACCAGCCAGTGCTGGTGCTTGCACGGGCTCTGGGTTTGCGTGTGCCCCTGCTGCGGTGGCTTTTGGTGGGAGGTAACTCTAGCAGATGCCGTGTAATTAAAACCACTGATGTCCAGGCAGGAGGGCAGGGTCTTCTCATCCCATTCTCCCTCCCAAAGCAAACTACATAGCTTGGACAGGGTTCCCCTGCCACGAGGGAGAGAGTTGCTGTCCCAAGAGTAAATGAGATGTTTGCTCCATGCAGACGTGCTCTGTGTCATTCTTTGTCAGCTGCTGGGGTTCAGGTCCTGCTTTGCTCCTATTTATGCTCCGCCTTGGGGTGGTGAGGAGATGCTGACCTTGTGTTGCTGTCTCAGCTGTGGGCATTCAGCGCTGCCGTACACGTCCATAGCTCTGGTTGCCCTTCTCAGATGCGGTCACGCTCTCTGGTCATTTGGGCTGTTAGGAGAGCTGGTTCCATCCCTGTTCCTGTGCGGAGCTCCTGTGCGAGCACAGCGAGTTCCCCAGCTCCCTTGGCCAAGAGGCTGTTGGTTCTNGCCCAGGGCAGTGGGGGAGTCACCATCCCTGGAGGGGTTGGACAGACGGAGATGAGGTTCTCAGGACATGGGGCAGTGCCAGGGGTGGGCGAACGGTTGGACTCGATGATCTCGAGGGTCTCTTCCAACCATAATGATTCTGTGATTCTATTGAAACTTTGTCCCCTGGGGTGTGCTGGTTGGTCTCCCCAAGGGCACTGAGATCTCTTTCCCTCTCCAGATTTGCGGTGGCTTCCGAGCTGAGACCTGCGCCCCTGCCCGCTGCGAGAAGCTGCTCTGCCCACGGGACAACGGCTCTGCCTGCGGGGGTGACCGGCCCTGCCGCGGCATCTTCCCGCTCTCGGGGGGGGCCCTGGCCGCGGCCGGGGAAGCTGCCAGGGAATTCCGCAGCCTGAGCGCCCGGCTCCGGGACACGGCGCAGCTGGTGAGTTTGGGCAGCGCTCGGTCCTTTGGTGTCCAGCCTGCGGGGGGGAACAGCTGTGGAAAGAAGCATCTGCGATAAAATACCCATTCTCAAAGTGGATTCGAGGCTTGATCTTCTGGATCAGCTTCAGAAATTCAGGAATTTTTGAGTGGGAGACTCCCTGCTGGGTGCGTGGGTCTCGCCTGCCCTCGGCACAGGAGCCACAGAGCTGAAGGCACACGAGCAGCTCTGGAAGCGTTACCAGAAACCTGTCCTCCACCTGGTTTGGGGATAAGCGTGGCAGAATTAGTGATGTGGAGACTTCTCTGAATCTACAGGTGTATCTGCTCTGACATATGATGCAATCTAGAGTATGTGTGCTAGTGCTGTTGCACGATTTTTCTACAGCCTCTCAGGTGCTTGCAAAGGTAAAGTGAGTTTTCAAAGCCATTCAAAATGCGTTTCAAAGCTGTTTTAAAAAGCTAAACTGTACTGCCCCAGTTTGAGACCTTCCTTTGCAAATCCAACCCCCAATCTCGTAACACACAATCCTTTAAAGCGGTGGCATATTAAGAATGGGAAATAGTACAGTATCGAAGTGCCTTGCCCAGTTTACTCAGTTGAGGTAGGGCTGTTGGGATTCCAGGTCGAGGAGAAATGGCTCCATCAAGATGTTGTCATTTGCAGATTAAAACGACAGAGACGTCTGCAAATCAGATTCAGAGCAATACTCGGCGGCTTGCGGACCAGATGAGTGTAACGAGGACCCAGATAGAAGGAGATGTGCGGCGCATCCAGCAGTTCATCCAGCAAGTTCGAAACTTCTTGTCAGGTAGTGCTCTGCAGGTTGTAAAGTGAGTGTGTGCAGGTTGGTTTGTGCATGGAAAAAATTCTTTTTTACAGTGATATTATGTGTGAGAGTACAATACAAAAGAGGCAGCTGAATAGCTCACCCCAGTTAAGCTCTCGGATGTGCAGTTTATCTGCACATGGGCATTTATGTAGCAAAGGTAATGCACATCCTCTGAGACAGCAAGGCGGGCTTGGATGGTGTTTTCTGAAAAGCAGAAGAAATTTCAGCAGTACAAAGCTCTGCAATTTTGTCAGGAGTTGTAGCTTGGCCAGCTGACTTGCTCAGGCTTGACCCTGCTGTTCATATTGACCCCAAATTGATCTGGGATGTTTTACCTGTGTCAACTTCCCTGGGATGCTACCAGAGCAGACCCTCCCTGCTTCCTTACAGAAACCTTTGGGGGCTATCTGGGGCAGTTGCCATTGACCCAGTGCTGAGAAGTTTACACCCGCTGACCAGAGATAAACAGACAAATCTTCTCTGGAGCAGACTATTAATCAGATGAGAATTCCTCGTTGTCCTATAAACCAATGGGATGACTTATTGTTTGCAGACAGATTGTAATAACATAATGATCCTCATGAGCATTAGCTGAATAAGAAAATGGGGTCATTCGGTGCTGCGTGGTGTTAATGATGAGTGAAGATATTTCTGAGCTAATTGCTGGACTGATGTCCCTTGGGCTCTGCCTGCTTCTGATTCCTCAGTTTTATTAACTTTTATTTGTGAAATAAAAAAAGCTTGTGTTGAAACACAACCTTGTCCGCTCAGTGAGTTTCACCTGACTCTGCTCTGACTTAGCCACGGTGTTCTCATTGCCTAATGGAAGGTACCGTTTCAGTCCTTTCCTGAGAGTTTTCCTGATGCGAATGACAAGTACGTTAAATTCAGGAGGATTAAATTCCGTCTGGACCCTGGCAGCTGTCAGAAATGAAGAGTCTGTGTGACAGGACGCACGGCTGGATGCCTGCCCTCACCCTCCCTTGCGTTTGTGCTCCCGCCTTTCCCCTCACCCATTTCCAACCCCATCTCTCTGTTTGCTCTGCAGACAAGGACACGGACCCTGCTGTTATCCAGGAAATCAGTGAGGCTGTTCTCTCCCTACGCCTCCCTACGGATGCTGCTGCAGTGCTGAGAAAAATGACTGAGATCCAAAACCTGGCGACGAAGCTGCAGTGCCCGGAGAGCGTCCTTGCCCAGACGGCCGGGGACATCGCCAAGGCCAAGCGGCTGCAGCAGGAAGCAGAACAAGCCAGGTCGGTTGGGGTTCAAGGGCTTTCGGCAGCTGATGATCACGCAGCTGGAGTGAACGTGGTGGTTCTCAGCTGGGCTGAAATCTCACTCTACTGGAGCTGTGCTGACTTGCATCGTCTCAGGCTTTAGCTCAGGGTCTTCTGTGTCCGTATGGTGCCCAAAAGAATGATTCTGCGACCTCTACAGGCAGCTCCTTGTTGCCCCAATGCATGTAAGAAATCGGCCAAGAACAGGTTGTGTTGTAGACACTAGAACAAGAAGGTCTTTACCAAAAGTAATGGAGGCTTTTCCCTACCTCTTGAGTCCCTGTGATGGGAAATAACAGGGTTACCCTGGTATTATTTGATATTGGTGACCTACATCCTAATTGCACAAGAGAGCATGAGGAGATTAAATGGGCTATTTGTTTTCTGGGTGAAAGTTGGGAGGATTATCCCGTGGTCCCTTAAAGAGTAATTACAGAGCGTCCTTGCAAATTTGGAGCATCTACTTTGTCACATGTTGACTTGCAGCAATATCCCAGCGCGAAGGTTAAGGGGATAAGTATGTAAACTCCTTGGTAGAGTCTGACACCTGCTTAACCTGCTGGAAGTGATGAGACAAGAGAGTCTGGCTTTCTACAAGGAGCTCTGACCCGCCTGAACAGTCCCACTGCAGGCAGGAAAGCGTTCTTTGAAACTACTTCAGTGGTTATTGCTTTCCCTTAAATACTTTTTCTTGCACCGCTTACAAAATGAATGCTTCTTTGCTTGTTTAAAGGAAGGCTTTTCTTTCTCCTTCTGTTTGTCTCCTCTGCTTTTGGGGTGTGAAATGGAAGTAATGCTTGTCTTGAAAAAAACCTGCTCTCCTGGCTGGGGTGTGGTGTGCCCAGATGTGTGGCTTTTTGGGGGAAGAGGGGGAGAAGTGAGATTGCAGCCCCCTCAGCCTTGCTTATTTTGCCTCTGGAACCCTGACTTCCAGCCCATGCAGTTATTTACACTCACTCCTGGCCGTTTCTCACGTTTCCCCAGGAACCGGGCGAATGCCGTGGAGGGCAACGTGGAAGAGGTGGTCGGGAACCTGCGACGAGCAAACACGGTGCTGCTGGAGGCCCAGGGTGCGATCAGGGGCTCCGGCTCTTCCCTTCGGTTCATCCAGGAGCGCGTTGATGAGGTGAGGGATGTGCGGTGACTCCACAAATAATGATACTGTGCCCTGCTCCTTGGAAACTTCCCTGGTTGGTAGAGCCCTGCATCAGCGCAGCTGGGAAATGGGATCTGGTGAAGCTTTTGCTTTAAAAAAAATTATTTTTTTTTTCTGCTGTGCCTCACTCGTGTGCTTCCCGAAACTCCCATCGCGGGCCCTGCCAGAGCCCCCTGAGACGAGCCCCTCCTTCTGCCATGTCTGAGCGGCGCAGCCGGGGTTTGGATGCGATTTCCTTCTTAACGTGGAGAGCTTTGCCTTTAGATCGAGGCCGTTCTTGGTCCAGCCGAGAAGAACGTCAAGTCCATCGCGGGCCAGCTGGATGGGCTGATGGAGAGGCTCCCGCGGCTGCAGCGCGGGGCGGACCAGAACCGCCTGCGGGCCACGGACGCGGGACAGACGGCCGGGCAGGCGGGCGAGCAGGCCAGGAGCGCACAGCAGGTACTGGGATGGGACATGTCACCAGCCGCGGAGGTCACGGCCGTGCTGCACTGTCACTAGATGGCAAAGCCAGCTGTGTCCTGGCATGTTTTGGGATGAGCTACTGAATTTTTCTAGGAGCTTTCTCAATCATAATGAGTTTTGCTGGGAACTTAGCTCTGCTGTATCTCCCACCTGAGGCAGAGTAGCCCATAGAGCTGTCAGAATCTTTCAGAGTGCAGAAAATCATAGAACAATTTGGGTTGAAGGGACCTTCCCAGCTCTCCCAGTGCCACCCTTGCCATGAGCAGGGACATCTTCAGCAGCTCAGGTTGCTCAGAGCCCCCATTGTATTTTAACCACCCCCATTGTAAAACAAGGTAAATGTAGAAAAGTGCGCATTGCACAGTTACACATTTTCGTGGTAACATCATGGCAAAGCTCTAGTGCAGCATCCATTTAATATTTATAATAAAATGGGTTCAACGTTAGAAAATCCTCTTTCACCTGCTCTATTTGCTTGATCCTACCTGCACCGCCTATTTGCTTTTCCACAGGCTTTCGAACAAGTGAAACAAATGTACGCTGAGCTGAAGAGTAGGATGGAGCAGAGCCCGGCTTTGGGAGAGCAGGGCAGCAGGGTGCAAAGCATCAACCTGGAGGCACAGGCTTTGTTTGAGGAAACTTTGGCCATGATGCTCAGGATGGAAAGTAAGATTCTCTGTGAACTCAGTGTAATGGTCTCACACACTGGGGAAGGGATTTTGACTCCTGGTGGGGTGAGGGAAATAAATTCTGAGGGAGACAAATGTGCTTTTGGCAGTGAGATGGGGCAGATTTGGGCTGCATCTGCTGGTGCTGTGCCAGTAAATTTGGAGTGTGCTGGGGTGCGTGGGTGGCTGTGGAAGGGACCCCCTGCCTGCAGCGTTGACGTGCACGTTTTCCTCCACGTGTTGCTTATGGTTTTAAGCATTTGAAAGTAAGGGCTTTGTTTGAAGCAGTTGTATTTTAGTTTTTCTCGCCCCATGCAGGAGGGAGGTGCAGGCTCAGCCCAACCTACTGGGGAAGTTCATGGCCAAGACACCTTCCTCCTGTCTGATCATCCCATAACCCTTTCCTGCCTTCTCTCAGCTTTAGAGACGGAAATTCAGGAAAGCAACAAGGCTTTGATGTCCAAATCGGCCAGGCTGTCGGGGCTGGAGGAGCGGGTTGGAATGATCCGGGACACCATCAACAAGCGAGTCGCCTACTACGAGAGCTGCTCCTGAGCGAGCTGCCCGCGTTGCCTTCCCCCTCTGCAGACACTGACTTGCGTATTTATTCCCGTTTTCTGGCTGGAGTTCTCCTGTGCCCGACGTCTCTATTTTTAGCAAATTGAGTTTCCGTACCTCTGGAAAATAACTGCGCTGAGCCAAAGGAGCAACCCCCTGGAGAGGCCTAATGTTGCCTGGACTGTCTGAAGGTGCCTGGTGGTTGGAGAAAAAAGGGGGAGAGACATCAGTCTTCCATGGCAAATAAAAACATCCCCGAAGTTATTTCCAGAGAGGTTTATAAACCAAGAAATAATTTCTTGTTTTCAGCAATTCAGGCTCTTTTAGCTGAATTTCATTGTTCAAATTAAAACCCCCATGGGGGGCCTTTTAAAACTTTTTATCTATGCTGCAGTTAATCTTTGCCATGACTTCAATACTTGCTTCCTAGATCTTTCTTCAAAGAGCTAGATCACAGAAATGGAGAATTTTGTCTCTATGGTATCTACACAATATCCCTATATTTGTCTCAATAAGATAAATGTTATTTTGTACTCAAAGGTGAAGTCAAATGTCTTGTTTGACTTTCTGCCACAATCTGCTTATTTACCACGTAACGCTTCACCAGAAAAATGCCAGGGGGAGCGGGTCTGCCGATACGCGAGGAATCCTTTAGAAGGGACTTAACAGACCATTTCTACATCAAATCTTTATGAATAACCAACAGGCACTTTACAAAACAAAACTTGGCTTTATTAAGCAAGTATTTATTGTGCAATTACAGGCTTGGAAGCAGGGAATTCAGACCTTGCTGTGATTATTATCAGACATATGGAGGTTGCTAGCAGGTTGTCTCTCCTTTTGTAGCTGAAGTGAGAACTGGGCAGCTGGTTGATGCTGAACTTCAGAGTGCCAAAGCCTGGGACTAACCAAAATCTGAGGAGTGGAGAGGATGCAGATTGTAAAAATAACTGAGCTGCCACTGAGTAAAACTCTGCATGGCCTTGGTTGAATGGGATTTACGTTGTGCGGTGTACTTATTATGCATCAGACAACTGAACAGTATACAGAAAACAAAAGCTTATAGCACTGAGCGATGGCGTATGGATAATATACACTGAATGTGCTAGCAGTAGCCTCAGACTTTCCCTTGCCTTCTCCCAGCTGTAACAACCTAGAAACAGCCCGAGGTCGCTGCGTGGATGGGTTCCTGGGCCGAACGTCCTCGGTCGGTCGCTGCTCTCCGGGACGCTGCTGCCCTGGCGGGACACAACCTCCTTTCTTGCTTCCGCTGATGTCTGGCTTTGAAGTGCAGAAAAGAGTAAAACAGCCCTTCTGTTTCTGCAAGAGAGAGAATTTCAATTGGGGATTGAACTTTGTTATGTGAGGCTGCTACCTTCAAAACATGCTCTGTTAATAAGCAGTAGTGTGGGGGTTAGGAACAGCTCAGATCCCTTTGTGTGCCTTAGTTATAAAGGGTTATTACATGACTGATCATTGGAATGGACCTTTTTGGAGCTTATAGTAGATCTTGCATTTCTCTTCTATTAATCCTTTGTATATTACAGTTCTGTTCATATAATCTCATCAGTAGAGAGTGTCATAAAGGATGAAAGGAGGTAGCTCACTTTATATAGCTCTTGTGGAGAGCTATGCAAGCGTATGCTCTCCTTGGGGAACGTTCTTTATTGCAGGATTTAATAGCGATACTTCCAACCACTCATATATAACACAGTGCAAATGATAACAATTTAGTCCGGAATTAATCCAGGCTATGGTCAAGCAGGATGAAATTTTGACAATTGTACTCTGCTCACCTACAAAACCATCATCTCCCGGCTCTGGTAACAAAGCAGCCAACGTGGGAATGATTCAAAGCCTGCACCAAGGGAGGTTTAGGTTGGACTAACTTAAACTGACCTGCCTGGACCAAATCTGAGCAAGGGAATGGCCCTTCAGGCTGCAGCGATACCCAGCTCAGCCATGGACCAGCAGCTCGTTGTCAACCCTTCGCTTGTGGTCACAGCTGAGACCCGGCTGAGCCCCCTAACCCCACATGACAAAGCTGTTTGGTTCTCGTGTGATTCTGAGTATCTTTGAATAACTGCAGAGTTTGACACAACACGTCCATGCTTGGCTTCCTTTCACACACTCCTTGGGCAACCCTGTTTTAATTGTAAAAGCTGGATTCATAGTCTGGCCTTAATGGAAGCTGAAAGATGATTTCTTCATTGAAAGATGGTTTAGTGAAGGCTTTTTCCAGTTGCAAAAAAACCTGTGAGTCAATTTGTTCCGTGTACAATCATTTTACTATTGGTGCCTTTCCCTTTTTCATGCCATAATGGGATTAATTAAAAGCAGCTGGCGATTGGATTGCGGAGCACTTACCGCTGGCGATGTGGGGAGCCCCGTGGTGCCTCCTTATCACATAATCAAACAAACTCCAGTTTGCCCAGTGCCACAGTGAGAAGAGTGTTTACTGGTTTTCATTGGAACGAGAACTTCTGATTTGAAATGACTGGTCGGAAATGGAAGATTTAGAAAAGAAAGAAGAAAAAAGAGAAATAGCAGAAGTTATGATCGTTTGCAGGTGAATTGAAGTCGTGTTTTTTAATATAAAGAAGAGCAGCTGCTGAAAGCAAAGCGGAGCTGGGCGAGAGTCAACACTGCAGCAGAGGGAGGGTCAAGCCACTCAGCACCAGCTGAGGAATTGGCATCGGCAGCTTTAACCACAGGCAATTTCAGATTTGGAGAGCGAATGCGCTCCCGCCAGCGGAGCGCGGCAGCCGCGCTCAACCGCGAGCTTTGCCACGCAGCCTGGGCAACGCGCTTCGCCCCGCGCTCCCACGAGCAAACAGTTTGGGTACCTACTGGGATTTTGCAGACTTTTTAAGCAGCACCGTCTCAGAGCAGAAGGATGTCTTGGTTTTCTCGTGCCCCACGCAGGCCGGGCCGCAGCCGCAAGACGTTCTGGTGGGTGGGCTGTGGTTGTCGGGCAGGACCAGGCTGCTGCCCGCGGGCAACGCTCTGTTTTCCGAGCGGCTTTGCGGCTTTTCCTGTCTCATTCCCGTATCCTGCTCCAGGGAAGGGTTTGGGCAGCCCTGCGTGGGGGCCGGAGGGACAGATGTGTCCTTGTCCTCGTTTGGTGGTGTTGGCTGGGTGGCTACCATGGGTGTGTTGGGTCTGGATGCCTCTGTGACTTGTATGACGGGGAGGGCGCTTTCGGCTGCTGCGTGGCCGTTCATGTGGAGCTTCTTCATGTGGTGCACGACGGCTGCGGCGTTGAAGGCTTGCTGGGGAAGGAGAGGAAGAACCCCACGGTGAGCAGCTGGGTGGGACAAAGGGACTGTCCCCCTTGGGCTGGTGAGCACCGATTTTGCGCAATAGGCGGGAGGTGGGACGTGCTCGTTCTTGGTATAAGCACCATAGTTTCCATTGAGTGCAAGCCGCGGATGCTTTTGGATGCTACAACCCCTTCTACGTGAGGGAATTGGGGGGAACAGCTGAAAACTACCCTGCAGTGCGAAATGGAGACTGGAGCTAAGTTTTGAACATAAGTATTTAAAATGCTATCGCGCATGCGGTTGCTGTGGCTTTCCTTTGTCCGCCTAAATTCTTAGAAAAACTCTTGCTATAAATCAAGTACCAACTTATCTTTAAGGCTGAAAGGAGGAAGAGCTGGATTAAGCTCCCAAAAAGATCTAGTGAGGGAGCAGCAGTTTCATTCCCTCAGTATAAAGACAAGAATCCTTTTCCCCCTCCCCTTTCTTAGCAAGGGTGCTGTTTGTGCTAAATCTACCAGCGTGCGTTGCAGCAGGGAATATTGGTCCAAACATGCTATAAACAGTAACTGCACACAATTTTCAGGCAGCCTTTGGAGGATCTTCAGCTTTCGGGTGCTTACCCACACAGCTGAAGCTTATTGCTAGATGGCGTTTGTCAGTGAAATGGCTCTGGGCTCCCACCAGCGAACGACTTACCCTCCATTTGCTCTTTGCAAAGTTTTTCTGAATCTGAGCGCTGACAGATGGGTATATGTCACGGTGAAGGGCTGTATTTCCATTAATCCTGCAGATGGGGAGAGAAGAAAATGGGCTCGTAGGCAGATGGCATTTGTAAGGCATTCCACATTCTGGAGGCAACTAGCTGCTTTGTACGTTCAATCAGCAATAATTAAACCCAAAGGAAAAACAGCAACAAAATGTAACACAAACACGCGCTTCAAAGCTTGGAAAAGCTCAGGATGGGATTTCTTCTTTGCCTCTGTTTATGGAGGCAAATATGCACAAATTGCATCTGTAATTATTATTATTTCTTTTTTTCCTTCACACAGGGCCCCGGGGGTGTTAATAACGGGGGAGACCCCCCTATTCTCAGCCACCACGGAGCACGTGGAGCAAGACGCGGACACCGGTCCATCCCCATGGCCACCGGGTCTTCTCACCATGGGTGCCGCAGGGCTTCTTCACACGTAAACCTCGTGCTCGGGTTCTTCTCCAGTAAATGGCTGATGAAATCCTTGGCTGTTTGGGAGGGGAGGAGAAGCAGAGAGGAAAGGTTATTTTCTCCTTGTTGCGAGATATGATCCTAATAGGACGTGGCAAACGCTAGCGGATAAAGGTTGCCAAGGTCAGCCCTGAGAAGGTGTTTGTGCCGCTTCATTACTCGATCAAAGGGAGATGTTTTTAGTGAAGGGCTCCAGATGAAAAAATGTTAACTGGGGATGTACCAAACTTCACGCTTAGGTTATGTGCATTTGAGTTCAATTATTCAGCTAAAAAACACCTCTCAAAAGCGTAAGAAAAGGCAAACTGAGTAAATTTAGAAGTTACCCTAAAGAGCAGTTACATCCCATCCTTTTTTTCTTTTTTTTTCAGGAAGGGCCGTAATGTTGGTTATTAAGCCCTAACAAACCTCCTGCTAGTTTTGTTTGTATGTGTAAAAGATTGATGTTCAAAATGTGCTGCTAAGATGCAGGTGAGCTCTGCGAGCAGGTTAGTCTGGTGCCAGGGTGCGGTGGTGGCTGTCATGGGAAATGTGACCTGATGGGGAGAAAAGCAAAAGGGAAAAGCAAAAAACAAGGTGGGGGGAAAAAAAAAACGGAGTTTCGCTGCTTCCAAAGGAAAACTAAGCTCACTCTGAGCTGAGTTTGTGAAAGTCAGGGTTATGTTAAAAGATGTTGCGGCCAAGGATGCTGCATTACAGCCGGGATGCAAAGTTTCCCAAGCTCTGCAGCCACGTCTGGGGTTTGCTGCCTTGTGTGTGACTCAGTTCAATGTTTCATCCTTTCCTCTCCCTGCCGAGGCAAGCGAAGGGTGTTAGGAGGGTACACGAGGGCTCGGCTGGTGCCTGGGGGTCGCAGGGCTTTGGGATGCAGCTGTGGGAGGGATCACGGTGCATCCCAGCGCCGGAGCTTTACCTGACGCAGAGATGTCGTCCCAAAACGGAGACTCAAACTCAAAGTAGCCTTCCTTAATCTTCTCAAACAGTTTGGATTCGGTCTCTTCGTAAAAAGGAGGATACCCACAGAGCCTGGAACAGAGCAGAAAGCCAGCGGTGCTTCCACAGCCTGCGTGGGCAACAAGGGTGAGGAATAGAGGAGGCTGCCCCATCCACCCATCCATCCATCCATCCACCCATCCATCCATCCACCCACCCATTCACCCATCCATCCACCCATCCATCCGTCCGTCCGTCCCTCAAATCTAAGTGTATCAGCGAAGCTGCAGAAAAGAGTTAAAAACTTAACTGCAGCAGCGAAAGGACAAAGCCACAGCTGGTACATAGCTGCATGGTGTGGGAGGAAATGAAACAAAACGTACCAAGGAAGATTGTATGATATTTGTAGGCAACTAAAAAAAAAAAAACAAAGCATAGGATGAGGCACATAATAGAGAAAATGGGATTCCTTTCATCTCCGCTCCAGTACTTGATTCTCCACGTCCCTTTAATTTCTATGGTCTAGTGAATCCGTGCAAAGGAAGAATACACCACTGCTGTGTTCCCACTGCAAAACGGGAGCTCTGGGATCGCCTCCGCTTGCTCTGCTGCTCTGCAGAGGTGTTTGAAGCAATGGAGGAGTCGGGAAATTCATGGAAATAAGAAGTGGGATGCTGTTTGCTCTTACTCACAGGATATAGGTGATGACTCCAATGGACCAGCAGTCTACGGCTTTGCTGTATGGTTTCTGGGCAAGGACTTCAGGGGCTGCAGAACAGCAAAACCAAATGGAAATTCTAAGCAATAATAAATTATCCAATACTGGGAGAAGCAGTAGTTGCTTGTACACTTGGCCTCTGAGGTGCCAATGCAGAGAATTGGCCGGTAACAGCCCCATTTACCAGTTCTGATCTGTGATATTTGTATCTATTTTATGCCATTGAATAGAAAGAACCACTGGCAATTTCTGCCTGCATTCTGAGGATTTAACCAGCGAGCTGTGGATCAAGCCAATGCGCTCTAGTGCACATGCAACAAAATCCTATTGTGTTAAAATTATTTTTGTAATTTTTCAATAGATACACGACTGATGCTGAAATATATTGCTCTTAAAATTATCCTTTTCTTTGCGCTTTTAAACATACTGGGATTTTGCAGTCTCTGCACTCATTTGTAACCCAGTCCATGCAGTGCATCTGTGAGTAGTGTGGTGGTGTTAACATTATTATGTATTTTTTTCCTTTTTGCTAGGCGACATACTATACATGCACGTGCTTTTTTCCAGATATTCCACCAGCACAAGCCCATTCCTGGTCCTCGGCTTACCAACGTATCCAGGAGTCCCACAGGCGGTGGACATGATGCCGTTCTGCTCCATTTTAGACAAGCCGAAGTCTGTGATCATGATTTTGGAGTTCTCCTCAGGAGTAAGGTAAAGAAGGTTTTCAGGCTGTGAACACGGAGCGGTCAGAGGTTGTAATTTGGGGCAGAAAAACGGAAAGAAACAACAGAAAGTCATGGGGTAGAGCCGGGAAAGCCGCAGCCCCGCCGGCTCCCCGAGGAGCTGCTCTTGCTCAGGGACGGGTCTCACCTTCAGGTCGCGGTGGACGATTCCGTTTTCGTGGAGGTACTTGACCGCGGTCAGGACCTGGTGGATCACCACGCTGGCGTCTTTCTCGGTGTAAACTCCCCGTTCCAAAATGCGGTCAAACAGCTCTCCCCCGGACACCCTGTTGGAAATGGCAGTTCAGAAAGAAAAAGGCTGAAAAGAAAACGAAACGAATCTGATAATGCTTTTATGTACGAGGCAAGATAACTTTCTGGTCCTTTTACAACTCCACCTGCGGCAGAAGCGTTCCTTGGGCAGCAGTATTTGTGAGGCTGAGGGGCTGCTGGATGCGATTTTAGGGTACCAACAAGTATTACTGGTGAAATAGGGGAATTTGGGAAAGGTTACAGAGCAACTCCAGGCAGGTCTGAGCCGCAAGCACCCGGCATTGCAGACACAAGTGCCTCCAGGCTCTGCTACACAAGCAGCTATATGTTTTTGTGTGATTGCTTCCTTTAGCTAAATTTGCAAGTTAGCAGGAGCAGCCGGGTGATGCCCACAGCGAGCTGCTTTCTCTGCAGCCGACATGCCGCCCATTTTCATCTCTAAAACCCTGCGTGGCACAGCTTTAATTAGAAATACTTCTGTCTCTGCCCTGCTCAACTGCAATGAATCGATTTGCATAAAGAGATCCTAATCTTGGTTTAGAAACTTGCTGCTGGAATGAGCACGGGCCACGACAGCATGAGATGTGTCCGGATCGGTTCGAGCCATGCGGCTCTCGCCCCGTTAGTGTTTGAACAGCTCTTGTGTGAGCAGCTTTTACGTGTGGGAGACTCCGGTGTGTAGGTGCTGAGTTACGGTGCATCACCCCGGTCCTGCCACTCTTCTTCCTCTGTGCTCCACAAAGAAACGGCTCTGCTGATACTTACAGCTGCATGACCAGGTAGAAGTGGGTTGTGCTCTCATAAATATCTTCTAAAGTCACAATGTTTTCATGCTTTATCCTGCAAAAGTAAATGTGAGTCAGAGGAACAAACCTGGCAAAGACAAAGCGGCTTCTCAAGTGGAAAACGCAACAGTCGTCTTGCTTTGTTCACTGGGCTGGTTTGTGGCTGATTTCGCTTTCACTGCACAGCAGAGGATTCTTGACTGCAAGCTCTTTGTGGGACCGGACCTTTCATTTTTAAGGATCTGCCCTGGCTGCATCAGATGCATTATTGGGACTGCAAAGGTTTTAACTGTGCTGCTGCTTTCCCTGCAAATTGTTTCTTCTATTTCCTTCCAGAGGTCTGGGGCAGTTTGGCTGTGTTGGGGTTACAAGCCCAGCCAGGAAATGAGAGAAGCAACTTTAATAATCTACTAATTTATAGTAACATTTATATATTCTTTAAAAATAAATAATTCTTTACGTTATTCTTATTGTAGGGCCACATCTCTTGGGAAAGGGCGTTTGTTCTAGTTTACATTACAATGTAGGTGCACACTCACTTTTTCAACACTGCTATTTCATTCTCCAAGCTGCTGTCCCTTGTGAGCGGAGACTTCTTGATGCATTTCAGAGCAAAGAGCTTGCCAGTGCTTCTTTGCTTCACCAAGAAAACTTCTGAAAAGGCACCTCTGCAGAAAGAAGTTGTATTTCAGTAGATGCTGCAGCTGTGAACTGGAAGGATACTTACGGAGAGCAGAAAAAGCAAGAAAAAGCAATATGGTAGTAATTTAACTCTAAGCAGCTGCTGATTGTAAAGCTAGAGCTGCATCTCTAGCAGCCCTGAATTTGGGATATTCAATGCAAAACTGTGCAGTATGTAGGAAAAAAACCCCACCATTTTCTGGGTGCAGGAGGAGGCATTGGCTGCAGTCTCGCAGTTTGGGTAAGTCACCCCATGTTCTTTATATCTGAAGTGCAAAATAACTGGGATAACCTCCAGTTAATATCTTAATTCAGCATTTACTGTGTTTTCCTTTCTGCAGAGACTGCTAATACCTGCGTACCATTAGTCACAAAGTGACAATGAGTGTCTCTTACGTTCCCAGTAAGGGTTTAGCCCAGTGCAACCATGAGCGGGTATTTATAACATGCCTAAAGCTCGCAATCCTGTTAAAGGTTTATCTTGGGCAGCTGAACATGTGTCTCTGGGATAGTGACAGTGCATGCTTTGCCAGGTCTGTCCTCAGTAATCCTCATCAAATGAGCAACAGATTAATTGCTGGCAGTTAAATGGAACTTGCTCCTGAGTCTGCAAAGCCCTGCGGGCAGCTGGAGGGCAGAGCCAGGACGGTGACCCCGCTGGAAACACCTTCTTGGGCAGGATGCTATTGCAGCCAACCCAATAAACAAGAGTAGAAAACTTCCTATAACCCCCTAAACAAAAACCCAGCATACTGGGCTGGTAGGTTGGCTGAGCATGGACCTGAACCCATCTGTGCCTTTATTACCATAAATTACATGCAATGGTCTTTTCTAGCCCAAAAAAGCAGTTGGTGTAGGGACCTTATCCTTGTTTCACGCGTTTTTCTCCTTTTATCCGTTTGAGCTCTCAAGGCTGTTTTGTGGAAATGCCTTTCGAGTTCTTGAGGGCTCTCACGGAACAGGCAGGGACGTCCTTGCCAAGGTCCCCCATCCAGCACTTGTGGATGCTGGGGGAAGGTGACAATAAGTTTCCAGGTCATTTTAGGTCCCAGATCTTCATTTAT
Source organism: Pampusana beccarii (assembly GCA_013399365.1). Taxonomy (NCBI): domain Eukaryota; kingdom Metazoa; phylum Chordata; class Aves; order Columbiformes; family Columbidae; genus Pampusana; species Pampusana beccarii. Next base: position 412,389 of record VWYH01010889.1, on the reverse strand, counting down.
ATTCATCAGCTAGCTGAAGTGTTGCACATGGAAAAACATCCCAATTTCTAACGCTAAATTTTCCTATTAATGTAATAGTAGGAAATGAACAACCTACAAATCAGATGCTGGGACATCTGTTCTATATATCTGTCCCAAACAGTTTATAATAATTATGCCCCTTATTAAAAAATGATGAATCAACAAGTTGGCTAGGAGAGAACAAAGCTTTTTCTAACCTCATTCCTTTAGAGAAAGCTGCTGGATAATTTAATTTCTGAGGCTAACCAGGAATGTGATAATTCAAAACACCGCTGAGCTCTGGAGTTGCTGTTTTTAGGGAGCTTTGCTGTGGGTTCTTAAGTCACAGAAAACGTAGCCATGACAGAACTCGCTGGTGGAGGTAATTCAATTCCTCCTCCGCCACCTTGGAAATGTTTTCTTGCCTCATTCACATGAATAGGCAAATTAAGCTGTTAACTCACACAGAAGCATTGTACAACTTGAACATCCTTGTTCTGTTTCATCCCTCGACTGAGTCAGGGTTTATGAGCTAAATCTACGACTTATTATTCTCTTATTATACCTCTCCCAGGGCCATCCCCTTGACCTTGTTTGGCCTCGCAGCAGCAGCCAGACCAGTGTGTTCAGTAAGAAAACTTAGAAAACTAAGCAAAAACTTAACTAAGCTGCCGCACAGGCTTAGAGGGAAAGGAGGGAAGCGCAGGGCTGACCTGGGGTGGGTGGGAAGGAGCTGCCTTGGGGCCTCTTGGCAAACATGAGCTGTGAATCAGAGCCCCAGCCCAACCTTGCAGGGATGGAGAACCCACCCCACACCCCCAGATCACGGTCTGGCTCCGAGGAGACGTTTTCTTGTGGCATTGGCCGAGGCCAGGAGGGGAAGATGGTATCTAGAGGTGGCTCCGGTGGTACTTACGATCCCAGGGCCTCCATGAAAATGAAGGTTTTCCGGATGTTGCTGGTCTGTTTTTTCCAGGATCCGCTGTCCTCCTCTTCCTTGCGACCCATCTCCTCCAGAGTGGACGCAGGGAGCACTGCGAGGAAGAGGAGGAGGAGAGAGGTGACTGAAGTGGCACGAAGAACGGGTCTGCTCGGGGTCTACCTGGATTCTGGGTGCCCTGAATGGTGTTTGCTTGCTCAGAGACTTTTCAAGCACATGTAATTTTGTGCTGCTTTTGCTTTTGTGCCGGCCATGTCCTCGCTGTCACATCCCGCTCCAGCCGTCAGTGCAATGTCACACCAGATCAGCTGGGTAGGGGCTGGTGACCATCTGGTAACACTGTCAGGATACTCATTTAGTGCCTGTTGGCAATTACAAATGCTTATACTGTGCTTGGCATTTAGTGGTTAAAAAACCCTACTGAATGGTTGTTAATTTTAACTATAGCATCCACCACACAGTGGATTAAAAGTTAGGTACAACGAGTGATGGACATGGATTATAGTTGAGCTGCTTTATCGCTTAAATAATAAATAGTGTGAAGAGCTCGTGGCTGCAAGGAGGGGAATTGATGCAAAACATTTTGTTGATCTGTCTTGCGCAGTTTGTGCTGCTGTCGCCTTTAATTTTTGTGAATTAGTAGATCGCTTTTGCTCTGAGTCACAACCTTCCCGTTGCCTTTTTGGTCTGTTGGTAAATGGTATCTGAAAGACGTTCTGCTGCTCACGGGTGGCTTGACCTTGGTCCTGTCCCAGTCTCCCACCTAAAACCCCCAGTAAGCTCTTTAGGGGCTGGGCAGCATGGCTGTAATTCAGGAAATAACACCCTTGGGGAGCTCGGACAAGGTCTGGGAGGTGCGAAACGTTATACAAATATTTAAGCGCTCTTAATGAGATCAGCTCTGACATTACGGAACTCGAAGTACACCAGAAGGTGAAAAAGAAGCCCTGAGACTTGAAAAAAAAAAAAAGAAAATAAAATTAAAAGTGGGTTGTCCACACTCTCAGGTTACAAAAGAGATGCACCAAAAATATCCCCGGGCAGCAGGGACTTGGGTGCCACCCGTGGCACGAGCAGCATCGCACTGAGATACGGGTGAGGCTTCGAGAGACAAAGCACAATCTTTGGTGTAAAAATAAGAGTTTGGAAAAGGCAGAAGTATTAAAAGCAGAGAAAAAGCTGCAAGATCTTGTTTCATGACAGACAGCTTAGATATTGAACTCCTCCTGAACCTCGTTTATCTCCTTAATTAGCGCTGTTTGAAGGTTTTGAGCTTCTTGATGTAATTTTTTTTTAAAGGTTAATTTAACATTATTGAAAACAAAATTGACTCAATTGTAAACAGTTGAAGGCTTCAGTCTATAAAATCACCACAGGCCAGCGTGCACTTGACCTTTATTTACCTTTTGGATTCTGATGCACGTGTAACTCCTAGAAATACAACTCCTTATAAAATCCAGCCATGTCTTGCCATTTAGAATCAGTGAAGATCAAAAGTTCCTCACAAAAGTGTTAATCAGTTAGGAAAACCTTTCTGTCGATATTTTGAGCCCCCAAAATGAATTTTTATTTGCAGTTATCCATCCATCCATCCCACCCATTCAACCCTACGGAGCAGGAACATCAAAAAGAGGGTTTTCAGCAGAGACATTCGGCTGCTGGGGGAAGGTGAGTTTTATCCACTTTAAATAAATATCACATGCGTGATGCTGGTGTGGTGGTGAATGACGGGTAACATTCAGATGACCTCTCCGTTTCTTTCCCAACCTGCTGTCAAAGGAAGCATACGAAGTAAAAAAAGCAAAAAGGAAAAAAAATAAATAGAAAGATGTAGGTCAACCTGGCCTCAGGGACAAACAGTATTTTAGTCTCCGTCCCTGTGCTGATGTGCGGCCTGGTTGGCACAAACTCTTTGGGGGTTGGACTGTTCCCCCCAAGCCGGAGGTGACAGTGGAACCCATTCGAATTTGGCCCATTCGAGCGCAAGTGTCAAATTTGCCCAACGTTTGCTCATTTAACCTCGATTCGCTTAGTATTCTCATGTTGAATTCCTTATGAATTCAACAAGTTTCTTCTTTTTTTAATGGATTTTCCTTCTAAAGGGAGGTAGTGTCGTGTTTTCTTTAGTCTCCTGTGAATCATCTGTTCATCTTACAGTTCCTCCTCCTGTCGTTCTCTGCGTGCGGCATTTGGCTGTGCTGGGTGAGCAGCTCTGGCTCCCTCCACGTGTGTTTGATTTCCTGCTTTCTCAGTTTTTTCGGTGCCATCATCAGCAAGTCATTTCCTGCCTCCCCTCGCCTTTCCGCTGCTATTTTGAGAGCAAAATAATGAAATGTTTGAATTGCCTGGAATGTAAAGCTGCGTATGTGCTCGGGTGATGAATACTTGCCCACCTTCCTCCTTCTTCAGCTGGGATCGTATTATTTTCAGTACTTTTTCCCCTCTCTTGATACTTCCCTGGTGCAGGCTCTGGGTACTCATCTTTATGCTGTCTTTCTATCTGGTTAAGCCACTTATTGCACTTTGCAGCAGTTTGTGAGGATGCAATGATTGATATATGTTTTTAAATCGATTTTTTTGCTATTATTTATTCAGGCCGTGTCCCAACAATGTCCTGACTTTCTCGGTGCAAGCACACAGCTTACAGATAAACCGGGTTTAATGTCGCTTAGCTGAAGAAGCTTTACTTTCCCTAAGAACAGAAAACGTCCCAACAAAAGTTGGGCAAACAGGCTTTGTGCTTGCACTGGCAGTTTTTCCTGCCAATATCGTGTGTCTGTCTGCACGTGGGCCAATTTCCATCACACTCCTGCCATCCTTGTTTGTCAGATCCATCCCGATGCCCCATTCCCATGGGCACCGTCCCCTCTTTGCCATGCAGAGCAGCGGGATGCACGGATCGATAACACCCAATGTGCACTTGGGAAACACATTATTTGAAACACCTGATCTAGACAAGAGTTTGGGTCTGCACATTTCCCCATTCACCTTTTGACAGTGCAAGAAGAGCGGCGTGTTGGTTGCTTAATAAAATGGAAATGCTCATTAATTAATGTACCTAAAGACAGTTGGAGATAAAAATGAAGTACACAACATTGCTTTAATTTGTTTGGCCTCCCTCTTCCCCATCATAACAAATTAGGCATTATGCAAGGCTTCAATCTGACGCACTTATGCAGAAAGTAATAAGTAGTTTCAATATTAATGTCTAACCTTTGGGCTCTTCTACAGACTAAGTCAATAAACGTGACGGCCGCTGTGCTCTGTCTGATCCAGCAAATGACACATTGCTGCTCAGAATGTAATGAGTGTTATTATGACCTTGCTTAAATATTTCCTGAAGAAATTTGTTCCACTTTCATATCTCGCAGTAACGAATCCATCTGCAGACAGACACTCTGCTTCTGAATGGATATACTGCATTAACAGCATTATTGTAAGGCATGATTAATAGTCTTGTGACAAAGTTATGTGTGGAGGGGGAAGATACATGCAGCTTTCGTTATTTTGCCTTTGGAATTAGAAAGAAGTTTACAGAAAAAAAAGAAAAAAAAAGAAGGAGAATACAAAGTCAAAGGGCTTTGCTTTAAAAACACACCAAAACAAGCAATCTCCATGTGAATGAATTAACTGCCAGGCCAGCCTCTGTGTTCAGGGACAAAAGAACAAGAAACTGAAAACAGGAGCTCGCCATTAAAAAGAAATCCACGTTAAACGTCTTGTATTCACCCCATCGATTCAAAAGCAGTGTGTTAACTTAGTATCCTTGTCAAACACTTGCAAAACCACCATTTGCATTATAAATATTTCAGATTCCTTAAAATACTTTTTTTGAAGTAAAATGTCAGAAGGCGGCTTTCTATGAAATTGCTAAATATAACGCGAGTGCTGCAGGATACCAGACTAACAGTCTGTGCGGAGAAAGTCCTCCGGTATTTCCCTGTTAATAGATACAATTAATTAAAACCAAAAGCAGGTTAGCCGGCATCCCACCTGCTTCACCGCGCGGAACAGACAGGCAAAGCAAACGGCTATTAGGGGAAATGATATTTTGCTTACCCGAGTCGGCGCGAACGAAGCGGCTCCTGCTCCGGCTCCCGCGGTCTGCGGGGATTAAGAGCTGGGGAGGAGGAGATGGATCCGCCGTGATGGCAACGGGCACCGTGAGCACGAGCCGCCGGTGGGTGTGCGTGTGCACGTGTGTGTGTGTGTGTGCACGGCGGGGCCGGATCCTGCTTTCGGGAGCGCCCGCTCCTCGCAAGGACCGCGCTTAGCGTGGAAATCACAGAATGGTTTGCGTCGGGAGGGATGGTAAAGATCATCTAATTCCAAACCACCTAGAAAGAAATTAAAAGAGCTAATTGCATGCGAGCGCCGCAGCCCCAGAAATGCGTTTTTCTGCCAAAGAAGTGGCACAAAGCACAAGCTTTCTCTGTTTCTGGGCTCAGCTTAAGGTGCCTGAAACAGACCCACAGGGTGGCTCCTACTGCGGGACTTGCTCAGATTTATTCCCGTCACTTGCTACCTGTGCGAGACGACCTGGTTGACAGCAAGGTGTAAATACTCCGCTGCATCCCAGCGACCGGCCCCGTAAGAATCCCTGCTGGCTTTTTTGCAGAAAAAGAAAAATTCGAAAAAGAAGGAAACTTAAACATAGTTTGTTTCAGTCAATTATGTTACAGCAAGTCAATCAAATCCAGCATCCACATCTGTGTGAAATAACCCTCAGGTAGATAAAACATCTAAGACAAGTATCACTGAAAGAGATTAGGAAAAAATAAGCTTCTGTTCCCTTTCATTTAGCGTGTTTTGCCTTGGATAATTTGCCTTAATTAAACAGATGACATCTTGGTATTAAAAAATGCCCTATTTTTTTTTTTTTAATGTAACTTTAGGAGGTCTGTGGGGCCGCACCATGTGGAACGGGACTGGACCGGGACAGTTTTTCCCACCAGGATGCTCCAGCACCCCAGATCTTATCTCCAATACCGGTGAGTTGATGCTCTCCACCATTTTTAGATGGCACAAAACCATGGAGAAAAATCATTGCAGCAGGGATTAATCTCCATCACCAGAGTTCTGGACTATTTTAAAGCACACAATGGCTGTATTTTGACTTTCAAAACCTCTGTGTGTGTGCATTTCCAAGAAGCAGAGCACATGTGAATATAGGAAATATTAATCATTCTTTGAATCTTTTCTATAGTGTGGGATTTTTAGAGATGGTAATAACAACTTTACTGACTGCACTCTCAGTTGATTTACACTGCCATCTAGAATAATGCATGAAAAAGGTACATATCATTGTGAAGTTTAGTTTTATATCAGGAATAAATCAACTCTGAGGCAATACTAGAAAATCACATTATTTTCCTTAATGTTTTTTCTTCAGTAGCTCTGTTCCAAGGTGAAGTCTGTTTGGTATTCTTCATTTCTTTGTTGGCCAGACTCCATTGCTGTGAACTCCACAGCATCAGGGGGTTTGGTCAGAATTTCAATATTAAGATTTTATTTAGTGCTGGGCTTCAGTGGGATTTGCATTGATCTGATGCTGAAATCCTTGTAAAGCTTCATCTGTTCCTCCCTTTAATGTCTTTTGTGTGGCCTCATCTGTCCCTCTGCTGGAGCGATGAGGAGCCAGTGAGACACCAAAATCAGAGTAATGTGGGGTCATTTTTAGGGTATCCCTACACCATAGGTAAATATACATGTCCTAGATGTACACAGGTATAAATAAGGATGGGCAGGTGAATCCGTTTGCTGCAGCACATATATTTCCACCTGCACCCAGTGTAAAACCCCCCAGAAACTATTAATTCCACTTTTAAAACCTAAAGCCAATTAGATGCTTTTATTCTTTGTCATATTCAGTGCTCAGCTTACTTCTTCTTATAAAATAAGATTTGGGGTTTTCTTATTAACTTCCTCTGGAGTTCTTTTACTTTTTTAAAAAAGCTATCAGCAATCTAGCTAAAAATTCAACAGCTACGGTTAAAAGTTGCGGTGTGAGATAACAGAGAAGCAAAGGATGACCTGGGCCGGGGGGGCATTTTAAGGTAGCCCTTTATTGAAACAAGTTCACTATGACGGTAACTAAATAAAAGTGCCAATAAGGAGAACAAAGCGGCATCTGTGCACCAGCATCCATCGTCCCCGTGATGCTGGTGTCTGACCCCTGGGTTTTATTTGCTTTGTGTTTCTGGCCCCCGTGTGGTCGGACACCGAGTCAGGCCAGGCCGGGTTAGTTATGAGGTGACGGAGAAATTAAATTAAAAATGGCAAGATTTGCGGTAACGCGATTGCTTTGGGTGAAGTTTAAGGTAGAGATAAAAAGAGAGAAAAACACCAACAACCCAGCGAGAGGGAAAAATTCCTTCATGTGCTTTGCTGTGGAAAGAACCAGTGGAGATGGTGGCTCTCGACCTTGCTGGATAGAAATCTGGGACAACAGGCAATTCAGTTCAGGGACTTTCGCTGAGCTCTCAATGGGCTGGAGTTAAAATAGCAGTTATTAACCAAAGGCATTCAGAGCAAGCAACAATCTAGTTTTTAACGGCATGAATCAGAAGTGAGGAGGCGTAATGGAAACCAGCAGCACAACGTGCAAATCGCAGCGGCCCCTTTGCAGGGGCGTTTGGAACGTGCTGTCAGCCCATCACTGCGGGTCCTGCTGAGAAGGGACCCGCACCGCTCCTGGGAGTTTTTGGCAAAGACGCGAGAAAAGAAAATAATATTAACCGAATATTATCGGGGAGAGGTCAGCAGGGCCGTTACTCAGGAGGTGCACACACGGGGCGGTTTTTTTTCAAGCAAAGAAGTTTTGAGACGCGGCGTCCTGGATGTGAATAGAAACTCGGAAAGCAAAGACAAAGATCCAGGGTCGGTCATCTGAGGGTTTTCTGATGGGCTGTGCATCCCTGGGCCTGGCAGCACCACAAGTGACACACTCAGGGCTGTGCCAGCCCTGTCGCTGCTTTTGCTGGGCTGGAGCATCCCCCGAAATCCCAGGCTGGTGCCAGCAGAGAGCACTGCAGCACAGCCAGTGACGGCAACAGCCGCTCTGGAGCAAAAATAAAATAAAAGGGCTTTTATGAGCAGCGCAGCTGGGATTTCTGAGTGGTCGGTCGGGGGAAGGTGTAGTTCTAGATGAGCTCCTTGAAATAACGTGCAATTCAATGCTCTGCAGTTTGCTTTTCTTTGTTGCCTTAAGACACAGACACTATAAAGCAAGTAGGTTCCTTAATTTATATAGGGATTGGGAATGAGTTGATGTGGGACTAGATGCCGCTTTTTTTTTGTCTCTGTTGGAAAGATCTGCTCTTTTCTACAGGCTGTATTTTTCTAAAGTGGTTAAATTGGTAGCCGGGTTATCTGAAGAACTTAGCCGCAGGTTTTGTGCGTTCTTCTTAACCTGGTGGTTATGGTCCTGGGTATGAAGTGGTAACTAAGTGGACCAGGCTATGGATCGAAAGGGACCGTGATCCATGTGGGATGTGGAGCAAACACATCGTGGGACACAAGGGGTAATTTTTGCAGGGGCAGGAGTGTTTGTTTTGCTTTTGGAGCGATGACAAGTGAGCAAACAAGATCTGAATTTCACATCTGCTCCAAAGACTTCTCTTACTCTCCGTAAGTAGCCAAAACATATCAGGAGTTGGTAAGACAACATGCCTGATGGATTTATGCGTTTTTTTCATCAGTTTGCTGAAAAGTGGAAGCTAGATGACAAAACATTTCATAGGCAGTCACAGAGTCCATCTCTCGGCGTGTGGGAGTACTGATTAAAGCCGGGATTGATTCAGTTTGTAAGCTGCACTTTAGTACCCTTGATTTGAGCTCTATGACATCGTCCTTGTGTTTCTCACAGGTCCATCAGAACTTGGAAGCGTTCACTTTATTCACCTGCATGTAAGATGACCAGAGACACGGTTTAGTATAAATTCCTGAGGTGCTTTTACTCATAACCGGTCGTTCGGTGATGTTTGGAGAATATTTGATCTGCCTGGATCCTGCTGGATGTAATTATTCAGAATATCTGTTTTCTGACCATTTGGAAATAGCTGTGGGATGGCTGCTGGCTGCTCACACGCCTGCTATAACACAGGGAATATATCCAACCCTATTTAAATAATCTTTTCTCTGTTCTGTTTAAAGAGATGGCTGTTATCCTTAGGGGTAAGCAGACTACCTCCCAGGTGCTCCGTCATCTTTAGACACACCATGCAGTTTGTTATAGCAGCGCTAAATCAAACCCACTTCTTGTCAGAAGGAACCTTTCCACCTCCTTCCTATAAAACTTGACAGTCTACATGGCAGATAATGGTTTTGCTGCTCAGGTGACCTGCCCGTCCGTCTCAGCCACACAATCTAAGCGGGTAATTGTGATGGTGACATAATAGCTTTTAAAAAATTTATTTTTCCTCGAAGCAAAAGTTTTCTAAGCACGTTAGAGAGTAAGTCTCAAATAGCTGAGTAAAGAAAGGGATAAATGACTCAAATATGTGCTGGACGTCCCTGGGATTTTTGCACACCAGGAAGGAAAAGTGCAGAAGGGAATAGAATCAGTGTGGTGGGGGAGCGCTGGCTGTGGGCAGCCAGATGAGCACACCCCTGTTCATGGCTTGTTTTTTAGCTAAATCCCACCTTTCTGCAGTGGTTTTAGGCAGGGGTTTAGGTAGCAATGTGGTGAAAGTGATTATTTATCATAAAGGTGTAAAAGGGAAGTCAAACTGCCCAGGTGGCCAAGTGGAAAAGGTGATTTTTAGGTGCATTTTGCCCACTTCCAAATACGAAATTTTTTTGGAGAAACTGGAAACAAGAGAACTATCCCCCAGTGAATGACAATGATTTAGGGCACAGTGATGAACATAAACCCCGAAGTTAGATTGGTGCAGGTGTGTTCCATAGCTTAGCCTTTCGCCAAGGATTTTTCACGTAAGACCAGAATTACGGCAATGCTTAAAACCAGCAAGAAAAGTTCTATAGCTTCTAACATCTGCGATTTATATTGATGGGGTTTGTATCAGAGCCACCTCCCTCCTCATAAAGCTGCACATCAGCTTTGAGATGCCAGACAAGAGACCACCTGCCTTTCTCCTGATTTATTACAAGAGTCATCTGGTGCTATTTGATTCCTCCCAGTATGAAACCATTCATTATTTATATTGCGAAGAACTAGAAATAGCTGTCAGGTGTCCATTTTCAGGTTGGGATTGGCGGAGAGGAACGCAGGGGATTCTGAGCATCCCAACCAAGGTGCGAGATGGAAAAGAGACGCTGCCCTGAGGCCGCCTTTGAAGGAGGAAAACGAGGAATAAAAGCGTTATTTCTGTGTGAGAAGATGCTTGGGATGCCTGTGCGTGCACCTGAACACTCACAAACAGCTCTAGACAGCAGGGAAAGGACTTTGTGCTTCTTTGTTTTTATCTTTTTTTTTCTGCTTAAACCAGTCGGTGTGCTTTGAGATCCCCTGATCTTGGTCCATCAAGTTCTCCTGAGTTTAAACAGCTGGGTTGTTTTTTGGTTTTGGTTTTTTTGGTAAATGGATTTCTTGGCTGTGATCTTTGTTGTTTTACATCTTAAAAGTTTCATTTCAAGCTTCTGGTTCATAATAATCCCGCAGCTTGGATCGCAACAAAAGCTCTAAGCATCTCTCACACGGATACGGAGGGAAATCACTTAAAAAAAGAGTTTAAGCACACGATGGTGATAACACAGCAGAGCTACCGATGCACAGGGTGAAGGGGGATTTACTAGGAAAGCTTCAGGGTTGCAGCTTCGAATTTTGTATTTCTTGTGTGCACATGGGCCATTCGATCAGCGTTGCCTTCTCTGGAGATGCACTGGAAAACCAGATTTGGACCGAAAAAAGGCGAAAGGACAGGCACGATGGGAGCTGGAAGGAGGTGCGGGATCCAGAGCCAGGAAAATCAGACCCCTGGCGAAAAGGTGGTTCTTCCAGAAGAGGAAGACTTGAAATTATTCTCACGTGGTGTTTCGCTGAATTAGAATGTTCGTATTTTCTGCAGATAATTAATAGAGAAGCAGATGAACAGCGAAGACCAGTCTACCAGATCCATCCTGACAAAGCATCTTCTGCTTATTATTTTCTATTGCCTTCCTGCTCTGATTGAAAAAAAAAAAAAAGATATCCAATCACATCTGATATATTAGTGCAGATCGCTGCCAGTGTAAGGAGCCAAGCACTGAGTATCCTGGAGGATGCAGATGCCAGCTCCTCGGGGGACAAGAGCGACACTTGCCAAAAAGAAGAGAGTTTCCAGAACTTACTGATGAATTTGCAGAGATATCCTGAAATTCTCTGTCCGGGCATCTCACTCGTATGAAAACTACTTATTTATCTACCGTGTTTTCACTTGGTGCTGTTGTTCAGCACAAACCACTTCATATTTGATTTGTTAAACCCAAATGAACGACGTTACCAGCACCGGGGTGCACGAATCACAGGCGGGATAAGGGATGCGCGGTTTTTATCAGCGTTTTGAACCTTGGTGCTGCTGTTGGATTGACACAATTTGCTTTATTTTCTTTTTAATGTATTTTGCGTGCACCTTTAGCAGACAGGGATGATTCCATGCAGATGTTCTCTGGGTAGTTTTTATCCCGAGCACCGTTCAGGGTGCTGCTGCGAATGCACTTTCACAGGGACCGCACGTTTTGCTGCAGCAATATCATATTCCATGCTGTTGATTTGCAAAACGTTTACTCCTTTAGCAAAGGTTTTACCATGGAATGGCTTTTGCTGTCAGGAAGGAGCAGAATGTGAGATGGTTTCCCAGGAATAAGATTTCAACCCACTCCTCGTGTGTGGGGAGCAGGTATGGTCCAGCAGGCTGGGCTGGGACCACACACATGAAACCATGTTTATTAACAACAGTTCATTTCAACATTACTAATCTTCGAGACTCAATACTTGTTTGCTTCCCCTTCCATACTGCAGAAGCCTACGCTCGCTTCTCTCCCTCAGGAAAAACAAATGTAAAAAACTTCTTGTGCAAAAGAAGGAAGAGCAAACGAGACCATTTTCCTGAGGCCACAGAATTTCTCAGATATCCATTTCAAGGTGTTTATTACAGCCTTTCATCCCATCCCCTGAGTGTTGAGACTAAATTCCTTGCCTGGCAACAGATGGGATGCCAATTTATTTTTAGCAGTTTGTTTGCTTTGATTGAACCCTTAAACAGCATCCTGCTTTTAAGTCCTTGAATTACCTTGGGGGTAACAAGCTGGGCTGAACTTCTCTGCACAATGAAACCCAGGAGAGAATCTACCTGTGACGAGGAGCCATCCCGGCTGCCTAAAACCAATGTTTTACTCTTCATTTAGAGGACCTGCAGTGTAACTATTAACTGGCACGCTGAGCAGCGAATTATTCCTTTTATTTTAACAGAAAGGAAAACAGTCGATATTAATGCCACCTCAGTAAGGGCTGGAAGAGCGTGTAAGGTCTTCTTCAGCCTTAGCTCTCCACAAATCTGACAAAAGACATAAAAATAGGGCAAACGGCCTCAAGACGGGCATGTTGCCCTTGTTTGCACAATCCTGCGCAGGCAATTTTTTATGGGAAAGCAGCAGTTAGATACAAACCTTCTCTTTTGTCTGAACCAGGACGGCTGTAGACGCCAAGAACTTCCTTCCAATTTAGCAGGGAAATAAAATAAGCAAGATGAATTTATCCTTCCCCCGTGCTTTTCAGACTTTTGAACCTTCCGCTGCCGTTATTTGTATGAGACGCCGGGTGTCTTGGCAGCAGACCGGCCTCTTGGCCTTGCTGATCTAATAAACCCTCTGGATTAAAAATGTTCCCATCTGTGGATCCATCCCCGAGCAGAGCCGCGATGGGCGAGACGGAGATGCTGGAGCTTGGGGGTGCAGACAGGGAATTTTTGCACCAAAATCAGAATATCCTGCTGTGCTGGAGTGTGTTATTTGGAAGGGGTTATTCCCGCTCAATATATTCACTTATAAATACAGGAATATTGCCCTCCGCCTTGGGAATTTGTGCAAAGGGACGAGGGATGTGCTGCGGGGAACCAGGCTCTGCTCAGGTGGGGTGAAATCCAGCACCAGCTCCATCACTCTTGGCTCTGCAGATGCTAAAAACCACCCCAGGCTGCAAACACCCAGCCTTTTTTTGGCTAAACAAACAAAACCAAATCCCATCCTCACTCATTGCCACAAGCATTCAACAGCAGGACTCGCTTTCTCCCTCTCCGGGCTGGGACGTCCCCGTTCGGATGCACAAAGCCATGCCAAAAAAAGTCTTTGGAGGACTTTTTAATGCTTTCTGTAATGAGTATAACAGGGATCATTTCTTTTAATCGGCCGGCTCTGCAAGCTGTCGGCCGCTGCTGCATAGAGAACAAAGCATCCCCCTTGTGTTCCACCAAAAAGGTCTTTAATGAAGCTCTGCCCATTTCTGGGAAGCCTTAAAAAGCTTTGTGCTCGTTCCAGCTGTACACAAAATCTGAGAGTTACCAAGGCTCTCCATTGGGGCCTGGCTAGAAAATGAATTGCTTTTATTAAAAATATTTTATTTCTGGTCTCCTTTCACCCATTTGCTCAGTTCTTTGCTAAAATTATCCTTTGAGTCATAGAGAGCTCTTTTAGAACCCCTCCTTTTGGTTTTTCCCCTCCAAATTGCTTTTAATAATTAAGTGTAATGGAGAAGCTTTGATTGGATTCCTCACTCAGATGGTTAATTAGGTATATCTAAATAAGTTACAAAACATACTTCTTTGGCCTCAATTCCTTTCCCTTTATCCAAACTAAAATACACTCTTCTCCAGAGAGTTCTTGTTTCAAAATTGACTGAAGGTAATTATTTCAGATAATTAAGATCACTAAGCAAAGTAATTTAATTTTCTTCCCTGCCTCTTCCTCCCTCCAAGAAATGTAAATGTCTGTGTTACGCTTGATCAATAAAAAAAACCTTTTCAAAGGTTAAGTTGGCCAAGTGCGCTGTTAAGTCAGAAGAGACGAGACATTTAAAAGTAATGATATTTCCAGTTGAAATACAGTTTTCCCCCAAGATTTTTGTTTTGTTTGTTTTGGATTTTTTTGAAATTTGTAATTTGTAATTTTTTGAATTTTGTTGAAATAACGAGGCTCCAGCCTCTTTGCAAATGTTTCCCCTTCTCTCAGCTGTTCCCTATCTGTGTTCCATGCTGCTTGTGCAGAGAGTTGGTGATATTTATATAGAAAATAACTTTTATATTTATATAGAAATATATGTTATATATTTATATAGAAAATAACCCCAGTTTATTTTCCCTGTAACTCTGTGGTATCTCAAACCGCAAGTTCAGAAAGTGCTTAAGTCTCTCACCGGTGCAGTGTGTCTGGGTAGAGACAAGCAAAAAATAGCAATGCTAAGACTTAAGCAGCTTTCGGGATTTAAGCTTGATTCAATCCTGCATGCTGGGCTGTGCCTTAAGCTCGAGCCTCATCTACAGCCGGGTCAAACCTTCCTGACCTGGTTAGTTTTGCCTGAATCCAAAAGCCATGGGCTGTGTTGGGGGAGTTCAGCTCCTGTTCCAGGTGTGTGGGCAGGGGGGTCTTGTTGGGATTGGAATAATCTCTCACTGCTGCAAACGTCTGGGCTGGGCTTGCTAAGAACTGAGTTAGATGCTAAAACACCAGGGATGTGTCTGTATATCTGAAGTACTTCTAAAAATGACTTTAACTCGGAGAACACAGCCTGGCTGCTCATGCGTTCACCTTAAACTGCTCTGGCTTCTCTCTTCAGGCTCTACCGAAAGCCGTCGCTGCTCTTAAGGTCGTTTGTAACGCGATGCATGTTTTGCAGAAGCAAAAGGTCTGGGGCCATTTACATGTGTCTTTGTAGAAAGGACAGATCCTGGACAGAGTGTCCAGGTCTATAAGTGGTGACAGCAAAGCATTTGGGGACACCTCGTCCACTCCTCTTTCCACAGCAACAAGTTTCCCACCTGTTAATTTCAAAAGCTTAGCCCAGTTTTTCAGTTCTAGCCATTTTATAATGACTGCATGCTTTTATTAAAGCTTCCCGTGGTGTGTTCATTATAATTTCTGTTTTACAAGGGCCACAAACACTTCAGCAACCTGTCAGTGCTCCCTTTTGAAGCCGGTGTAGAGGCGAATACCAAAGATCTGCTATCTTAATTAGTACAAGAGGTTACGGGGATGTTAATACCTGATCTTGCAGGGCTGACAGAAAGGATTAAAGGTTGTGGAATCGGATGCCTGTAAAACAGAGGGTTCCGGGCACGACTGGTTTTTTTTTCCTGAGCTCAAATTGGCAGATTGCGGCTTTGCTTGCTTGGCTGAACGTGCTTGTTGGTGCGAGTCTGAGTTGGAGCATACGGAGACTCGTGGCTCGTGCTTGGGCCAAGGGTGGGAACTGCCAGGAAGGTCTTAACTCCTTCAGGCTTTGACGGTATCAAATTCGATCAGAAATACTTGAAGTAACGCCTATACCTTGTGGCTGTGCAGTATCATCTTTCAGTCCGCGTGTTTTCTAAACAGCCTTGCTGCTGTGCTTGGCTTTGTGGGGAGCGGGACGTGGGTCTTATGGGCACCTATTCCTGCAAATTCCTATCACCTGAGGCCAGCGGGGCCCTGGTGACATGGTTGCCACCCACAGCACCTGCACAGGGTCCGCTAGGCAGCAGCCAGAGATGTGTTTTTTCCACCAATGTGACAAACTGGAACGCTTGGTTCCACAGCGTTGGGATGCTGAGCAGCTCGTGTGTGAGGGTCAGCAGAAAGGAAGAGGCACCTTGGGAACCCCAGCTTGCTCCAGGTTACACCACGGAAAGGGCCACTCCAGCGTCTATTTGTGGCGATTAATGGCAATCAGACACCGGACAAGACGTACTTCTTGCAGGCCTGTTCTCCTTGGCCTTGCTCAATCTCTTCTTGTGGTTCACGTGGAAAAATTCCCGAGATGCGCGGTCCTCTGTAACAGCTTTAAGTCCTAAAGCAGTTGCTGTGTGGGCACAGAATAACAGTGATGCTTCAGTCTTATTTTCAGCCTTCAAGACTGTGTGTTGGAGCCCTTTGCCCACACTGCTTCCGTAGTCCTTACCCTGAAATGTTTATCGTTTCGGGCCCCAGTTCTGCAGTTTTGGCCGAATCTTTCAGGATATCTGTATGTGACAAGTAATACTCAACCTGTCTAAAGGTGGTAAAAATCTTGCTGTAATTAATTAACTTATTGTATTTTATGATGTTTGGTGTGCTTCCTCGGCACCCAGAGGATCTCGGATCTTTGACCCAGAGAGTGTGATTTATCGGGCAATTATCCATCTACACACCATCGCTCATGCTGGAAAGAGGCACTGTGATCTCATCAGTCTGGGAGAACGCGGCATGGAAGGACTTTTATCAAATGATAGGGGGGCTGATGGATGGAGAAGTCGGGGAAAGTATTGATTCCAGCCAATATATTATTCTCTACGTTAATATTGTGCAGACAGCAAATAGAGACCCTGCACTAGTGTTAGTGTTTTTTCCGTGCTGAAGGATTTCCCTTTGGTAGCGTTTCATTTCAATGAAGAATGATGTTTTAGGACACTAAATGTTTTCTTATGGAAATGTTAGTTCTTCCATTTTACAAAGAAACAAGCAAAATGCAAAATTATCCTTCTTGTGCCATCAGGAGGAAATGGTGTGAGGTAAATCCTCATGCGAATATGGTCTGGGAGAAGAGTTGTCTGTATCTGATGCTCTATATTTTGGGAGATGATTTGGAAAATAGCACATGGCAGGTCCTGCAGGAGTTTTCTGTAGGTGCGTTAAAAAGAATGGTGGCCCAGGCCAGCTGCTTGTAGATAAACTTGACTGCAGGCCTAAGGCCCAGAGGGTGGCTATGGAAAAGTGAGATAAGGAGAAAACTTTTAATATATTTAGTCCTGTTGACTTTCCAAATGGCAAATGGCTCCTGAATCAGGTCCAGAATATACATTACATCACACAGGTTCTCCCCTTCCATTACTGTTTCTTTTTTAATTTGAAGGACACTCCTCTGAGTTTAACAGGGGCTTTTCTGTCGATGACTGATGCATTCCTCCTGCTATCCATTCTACCTCGTAATACTGGATTTATTAATGTATTTACAGAGTTCCTCCCGTATTCATAAGGGCCACATGGTGATAAGAAGGACTTTTGCTTTAAAAATTACCTTCCCGCTATTCTTTCTTGGCCCATACCAACAAAAGAAAGGGAGGGGATTAATCTTAGACCAAAAGTGTTGGTTCGTTAACATTTTGTGTTTTCTGTGTCCCATGAAGACAAGAACCCAGGGTTAGAGAGCACTAGTGGCTCCACGTGATTTTATTTTTTTCCCCGTTGTCAGAACACTGAAGAGTTGTCTACGTGTTAGAGATATGAGGGTTGGTTTGGGTTTATTTAAATAAAAATCCCTGCCTGCTAGTTCAGCAGGCAATAAAACTGGGCAGCAAGGGCATCTCAGCCCAACTGATCTTGGTGTTTTGCGGAGTTCTGCTACACCAAGCAGAGGATGGGTGTATTTTCCCCTGGTCCCCACTGGAGGTCACTGGAACATTGTTTACCATTGTCCGTTAGAACAAAGGAATTGCAAATCTGACGTTTCACGAAATGAATGTTTTAAATTTCCAGAGATTTTTATCAATTTTACATGTGAAAATAAATCTCCCAATTGCTCATAATCCCGTGGGTAATAGATATTTTATAAACATTTCTTATGCCCTGAGGAGACATCAGCAGAGCCTTTATTTTACAAAAGTATGAAACGACTGATAAGAATTTTGAGAAAGACTCCTGCGATGGGTTCTCTGTGCCTCAGCTTGCTTTGTCATACCCTGATGGATGTGTCTTAAGTGCAAAAACATACCTTAAGCCATTCCATGTTCATCAGCAGGACATCTAAATGTTACTATTGCCAGTCGTTTTATTGCACGTGTTGTTATCTATGCTGGAAAGAAGATGAGCAGTTTGGTGTTGTGCAAAGGTCATCTTAGGAAATTCGGTTCAGATGAGGGAGGCAAAGAGTGTTGTAGGTTTTTGTTGTGTGTGTTGGTGTCTGGTTTTGAGTGTGTTCTTCTGCCCTTGTGCAGGCAGCAGTTCCTTCTTGCTCAAATTTTTGGGAAGTCTCCTCAGATACTCCTCCTTTCCTAGATACAGACCCCCCATGCATGGGGAGTCCTCTGCACTTGGTGCTGGAGCAGAAGCAGGTGCTAGATGAACATGATCTAATTATCAGTAATAAGAAAAGTTTGGCAGCTAGTCACGGAATGAGCAAGAAAATGAAACAAAGCTTCTCCACAACCCATCTATCGAAGTGCGCGCAGTTGCTGTTAATGATAGACTGAATAATAATTAGTATTAACTAAAAAGGTCCCTTTATATTTCCCAGTGATATTTAAAGCAAAGAAATAGACTCCTGACTTTTGGGTGACATCCAGTTTCAATATAGCACTGGGATTTATATTTTAGTCTTTCTATGCAAAGTGCATTTGTGAAATGCCTCAGCTTATGGCAAATGAGGTGCCATTCACTGTAAGTTTTTGACTGCAAGACGGCACGCAGTTTACCAGCTAGAGCAGTGCTTGGTCTCCTTTGAAAATGTGTGGGAGGAGTTGGGGATTTCCACTTCAGATGTAGGTACTTCCTTTAAATCTGTTCCCACAGACAGCTGATAAATCCGAACGCCCTGCTGGATTATTTATTAAGTAGAAATACATACATGAAAAAAATGTGATGCATGTCTTGGCCTCTGAAATCATCAGAAGCCTCGTGGGGAAGTATTTTTAACAGCATGGGTTTTTTTGTTCTATCGAACACTCCTTTTATAAAGATTTCAGAAAAGTAATGCTCGCTTGTGTTTAGCGAGTAATTTTTGGCACCTAAATAGTAGGTTCATCTCGACTTGATGATAAACGCGGGGACTTCAGTCCTGAACCAGAGGTTTGATTAACGCATTAAAACGATGAGGGACTTGGATGGAATAAGGATGTATTTGCCTATAGTCTCTCTAATAGACTTGAGAGATCAGCATTGGATTTTTCGTGGACACAGTGGGGTTTTTTTCTAGATGCAAACAGGGCAGGTGACCTCCTGAAATGTTTCTGCTGGGTGTTAAATTCTAGAGAAGGAGGTCTCTGAAATTAGAGATGGACGTGCCCTTTGCTGGCCTCGGGTGAAGCTTTTGGCAAAGGCAGGGGACGAGAAAAATGGCTTGACGGAACCTGCCAATAATGTGGTAGCCAAGAACGTGCCCAAGAAGCAAATTTATGAGCCTGAGAGGTTCAAAATGTTCTTGTGGGGTGTGTGGACATTTAATAAACCCGGAGGAGGGACGGCTCTGTGTGCACTCAACCCAGGCCTGGACTGGGCCAGCACTTTTTGTTTTGCTTAATTTAAAAAGCTTATCCTTAAATGTCTGCACTAAAACTCTGGAGCCCTAAGAAAGAAGATGCAAATAACTTGACTGTTTTTTTCCCATGGAAGCAATTAAGAAACTGTGTTAATAAGAAATCAAGTTGTTTGTAAATTTTAATGGTTTAAAAGATGCTCTGGGGAAATCACAAACAAATAGGACACTGTTTGATGCAGCCAAGCAGCTCCACCTATGTTGTAGATGTGATCAATTAAAAATTATCAGGAGAAAATGATGCATTCTTTTAATTTAATGTGTTTAGCCAGGAGGATTTTCTAACACAGTGATGAGGGGCTAGAAGGAGAGAGTAGTTTTATTTCTTAAGGAAATGGCAAACCACACTGCATCTTGCAATGGGCTGGTTGGGAATGCTGGGAGCAAATCAGTGGGAAGTTGTGTTAATACCTTGTGCAATGACCAAAAACTGGATTTAACAGTGTGCTGGCAGCCAAACAGCAGAAATGGTGTTTATTGGAACAGCAGGACCCAACTTTTCTTCATGGAGAGAGGTGCTGGGCATTGGAACGGGCTCCCCTGGGCAGCGGTGGAGTCACCGTCCCTGGAGGGGTTGAACAGATGAAGAGATGATGTTTTTTGGGACATGGGTTAGTGCCAGATTTAGGTTATAATTGAACTCGATCTTGAGGGTTTCTTCCAGCCAAAATGATTCTATGATTCTTTCTCACTTGTATGCAGAGGGCCGAGAAAATGTGAGTACAGGCAGCAGCTTAAAAACAAGCAAAACCCACTCCTAAAATGTCCAATTTATTTATTCTTTTAATTCCGTGATTGCAAAGCCCATTTCAGGATTTCAAGGCCCAGCCTGTGCTTTCTATAGCGCGAGGGTTGGCAGCCTTGCTTCTGCTGCAGCTTGGAAACGGTCTTGCAAAGGAATCCTCTTGGTTTCTAAATGTGCTAATATCTGACATATGCAAAGAGTGCAACCAGAGGCTTCCGTACCGCCTTGGTAGCTGAGGAAAATATTAATGTGACAGGAAGGGGAGATGGAGCTTCGGGCACAACACTTGTGTTTGAGGCAGGTGAGAAACGCGGCAGTGACCAAGTGACAACTCTGTTTATTGCTGCTGGGGTCTGTGACTTGTATGTGGTCTCCGTAAGGCCGAATTATTGTGGTTTGTAGGGAATTCATGGAACTACGCTTAGTTTTGTGTAATATGTCTGCATATACACAAAAATCAACAAAAGACTTCACTATTGCCCTGTCACATTCCTTCCAACTTGTTCACTCCTGCGATTATTGCAATTTGTTTCTCCTGAGTTTTCTGTAGAGCATGACAAGACACCAAAGTTTTATGGCGAGTTACACAAAGGACTCCTTTGCATATTAAAGACTTTGTATTGTCACTTGACTAAATTTGGGAAAACATCTACCACCGTGAGTGTCATTAGAGAGACGAATTCCAGTGCTCATTACTGGGATGCTGTGACAAATAGGTGGTGGAAGGACTATAAAGTGTCTGTGCCTTTTTCTTTTTTCTCCAAGCCTTATCAAGGCTCATTTTACTTTTCTCCATCTCTAGCAATCTCAATCCCTAGATAATAAATGCAGCTCGCACATGAACAACCCCCCCGGACTGATTTCTTTCCCCTGGAAGGAGTGATTTAAAAGAAGACTAAAAAAGACATTGAATGTGTTCATTATTGATAATCTTAAAGATTTACTGTGGGCTTTCAGAAAAGCTGCCGCCTTAAACCAAACTGCTTTTATCTCCTTTTTGTTTGCTTAGTTGGCTTTTGGCCATTTTATGTGTGGTTTTTTTGTTTTCCCTGTTCAGTAGCTCGTGTAGGTAGAAGCTTGAAAATATATATATACATACATATATATATGGTTTTTTTTTCCTGAGGGGAAATTTTCCAGTCGCTGCTTGTGGTGGGAGCTGCCCGAGGATGCGGTTTGTGGTTTGTGGGGTATGTTGGACCCGGCTTGAGGTGCCTGTGGCCACTCGAGGAGCATCGCGGTGTTACCAGCCCCGCAACAACAGCAAAACCTTGGCAGGATAGCGCAGAAATCTGCTCAGTGGCTGAAATGGTTTCCAGTCTGGTCCTTCTGATCTCCATCCTCACTCGTGTTCCCGTGCGCCGTTTGGGGGCACTTGTCTTGGGCTGGGGCTTAAAATGTTCTTCACGTGGTATCTGATTGTATTAGAGTGCAGGAAGCCAAGAGGAAATGGAAGAGGAAGGGGGAGTTTAATTCAGATGAATCCCCAACTGCTCCTTCACGTGAGCTCGAGGAAAGATGTCGACACGGTAATTATCACAGCGGTTTGTGTTTTATTGCTTGCAGCTTTCTCCTTGGGGGAGCAGCAGCAGTTGGTGCGGTGCAAGGGATGGGGTGGCAGATGGGAGTCAGGTGCACGCTGACTGAGCCAAAACACAGGGAACCAGAATGGGAATCTGTGCTAAAAAGCCCGAGAACAGTGAATTTCTCCATCGGGTTCTGACCTTTCTCAGTGCACCTCAAAGGGCAGAGGCAGCCACCCTGCGCTCAGAGTCGTTCGATATCAGGGATGTTTAAAAGTACAAGATACCAAGCCGGGAGGTGCAGAGCAGGTGTGCTCATTCATCTCTTTGCCCTTCACTCTCCACAAGTTCAGAATCTCTCATTAAAGCCAAAAATAAGTTCAGGGAGCAGCAGATGGCGTCAGGAATAGGGAGGCGTGAATGAGCTGGTTTCACTCACGTAACCTCTCGATGGACCCTGCAAGACCAGGTCACTTAAACACCAAAGAGGTGGTAAAGATATTATAACAGAGAAAACGAATGGGTCTCAAGCTTAAGCTGGGTTCTGTGCAAAGCGTGCTGCTTATTTCAGAGTAATTAGGTCTCCTGTATGGATGGTGGTTGGGAAGCAGAGAGCACCAACCCAAAGGGCCATAAAATTGAGAGAACCTGCAGGTGCTCAGTCCCTTGGAAAATCAGGACTTCCAGTGAAAGCTTGTTCAGCTTTTTTACCCCTCTGGCTGGAGCTGAGCACTCCAGAACTTCAGAGTATTTGTAAATCAACACAAACCCTCTGGAATAACCGCAGGACAAAAGGGGAAGGTCCGAACTGTCATGGGCCGTGAGGAAGGAGCAAAACCAACCTGGTAGCATCTTAGCTGAGTTGTACAGGTGGATGCTCTAATAGCAGAGCAGGGAAAATCTTACCCTGATGTTAAAGGAAGGAAATAACTTCACTGTCTGCTTGTTTGGGGACTCTGGGCATGTCATCTCTTCCCTGTTGATGTTCTCCTTTGGAGAGTGTGCTTTCCTTGGCAATTTGGTGCAGGATCTTGGGAGGAAAGGGCCATATAATTGCTTTTCCACACAGGGGACACAGCGGGCTGGTTGAACTCATGGGCTCTTAAAGGCCTGATGGCTAAAAAGGGTTTGCAGCGTTGAAAAAAAGGTGGATAACGTTTACCACAATACTTAATAGGAAATACAGATAACTCGGTCTGTTCCGTGTTGGATCCAATATGGTCCATCTTAGTAACTTAAGTCCCTCTGGTCTAGGGTTTTCCTGCACATGCAAGTGAAAATTTATCCATTTATAAACTTGGTGGCATGTTGGAGCAAAAGCGGAATGGAACGAACTTTGTTTTTCCTCAGTAGCTGGAATTAACCAGGTAACTTGTGCAGAAATTCATTGATTGTCGTTTCCTCGAGTGTCTCTGCCTTCCAGATCGTGGTATTTGCTTCTGAAGCAAGCGAGATTTCCCAAAGGTCCCTGAGCATGTGGAGCTGTATTTCATCCCCATAGTTAATTCAACAAAGGATACTGGAACACAGAATATCAGAAAACATTTTGTCTGTGTTCAGAAAGCAAAACCATATGCTCAAACCCTGTCATCAGTTCAGAGGCGTTTAATAACCTCATACTTCACCAATCAGAATAATTAAACAGGCTCATTATTTTAAATATTCATTGCGTCCAGATTCCATGTTTGGCTTTCTTGGTCAATTTGGTTCACACTAATCTGGGGGAAGGAAAGAATGTTCTCTAGTGCTCAATTTGCATTAAAAACACTATAATTTGTAAGTAAATTAGAAAGCTTTTAAGTGAAGAGGGAACATCAGTGACTTGACAGTCAAAGCTCTCCTTTGTTTTTCAAGCATGATGTTCCAGAAAGATGCTCTTCCTTTCTTGGAATTACATGGCGGTAAGAATGAAGCCTTGTAATTGTTCATTAATCCACGGTTATTAGGAGACTGGTGGAAGAAAGCACCAGAAAAGAAAACCAAACCCAAAGCAGGTGGGATCTTGCCTGTGATACCTTTACTAGAAATTGGCCAAAAGGAGTGAAAATATACAAAGACACGTCACTATGGTTAAAATAGCGGTGGAGAGGGAAAGTTTCTCCTGTTTTCTTACTTGACCAACCTGGCACAAAGAAAATGCCATAATTAGAGTTTTTAAAATGCTCAAAACTGATAGGCTCTTCTTCCCACTCCCCCCCCTTTTTTATCTCATTGCATGGATATTTATTGGAAAAAAAACCCCTTTTTTTCTGTTGTATCAAAGATGTTGTTTTCTTTATTGCTTCCACCTCTCTGTTTTGGAGGAGGAGGGGAGAGGAGTGAGAAATGCAGCACAGAAGCTGATTTTGATGTAAATCTGTTGTTGATAATTGCAGTTTTAAAATCTTCTCAACCTTCAGCTGAACAATGATAATAATGGCTGTGAATTATTAGCTGTTCCACGTACCTTTGAAATAGTTCTTACATTGTTGTGATACTTGAATGTATTTATTTTTGTACTTTTTATAAGGTGCACGTGGTTCCTGTGGTCCTCGTTTTCTTTAGGAGCTCTGATAATTGTGCATCCATGTTTTCGTTATGGATCTATAGGGCTAAAATCAATTAAAAATCTCTACTTTTATGCTTCCAAAGTAATCAGATAATTTTTTTCTGGTCTTCTGTTTCTAGGCCAGGATAGTGCCACTAATGTTAACGTGTATGGAGTAAAAACAAAGCAATTTAGGGAAGTTCAATGGGCTGGTTTTGTGCTGCTTTTCTGTAGGTGTTTGCAGAGGTGGCCTCAATTCTGAGCTGCTAAGCATCATAAAAATCCAAATTTCTGCCGGCTGTGGCACGTGCAAAGGGATTACAGAGAGCACCTGGAGTGGGGTGCAGTGTTTTACACATACCATGTGTTTCTTCCGCCTAGAAATGACCCCCAAATTATGGGGTGTAGAGAACCCAGCCGAGGGATCCTTACCTTATATATGCAAATATCTGTCAGTCTGGATCAGCTCACAGAATGGAGGGTATTTCTTTTTTTTTTTTAAATTAGTATTCCTTGATTTTATTTTTTCGAAAATGTTTAGAAATTTAACGGCAGCCATGAAAATTTCTCGAAAGGAAATGGAGGGAAGATTTGAATAGTGGCAAATAATAACGGAAAGAGGTGAGGGTTCTAAATGTATATGATTAAAACCACCAAGCTACAAGCTTTGCTTTTTTCCAGGTTTGGTGTTAAACACCTTTCCCTCCGAATCATGGAGCCTCTTGCAGCGAGCAGGTGCTATAACTGATGGTTGTATTTATCTGCCATGGCAAATCGAGATGGATATGTTTCCACCTGTCTGAGCTGGCAATTTGTCACCCTAATTCCTAATGGATCAAGCGTTTGCTAAAAGAGGGTAATTGTTTGGATGTGAAACTTGGCTTTCTGTTGCAAGGGATTTATGATGTGTCAAGTTGTGGACATAAAGTATAACATCATATTATGCTAATTCTTGTCATGCTTATGCGTGTCATGACAGTGTAAGACAATGTGACTACCTAACGTGCAAAAGTAGCAATTCTCTCTGAAATGGAGAATGCCCGCTGCTAATTCAGAGGGTGGATCGTACAGAGACTCATAACAGCTGTATTAAGAGAACTATTAATAATAATTAACAGAGGTGGAGTCCTGGGTTCTTCTGCCTCCATGCCCACACATCTTGGTGTGACAGACTCTAGGCCATGGAGCGCTTGGTTTCTATGTGGAAATGACCTCTTTTTTCACACAAAAAAAAGGCGTTGTGGATTTTTTTCTGGAAGTATATGAGAAGAAGATGGTGTTTTCCTTAGTGGGAGGCGTTTGTGAGAAGAACACCAAAGTTTTCCACGACTTGATGGGAATGGCATTAAGGACAGAACTAATAACAAGCAGATGGAGGGAACTCGGCCTTGGTAAAATGGCTTTCACCACTTGCTAAGGCAGCAGAGAGGGGTCTCTTCTCTATCAAGAAGGTAGGACCAGGCTGCTAATGTATGAGTAGAAAGATAAATCATCAATGTAAGGAGCAGGATCATTTTCTGAAGCCTTGTAGCTCAGCAAGTTCTCCTTGCTAAACCTTGGGGTCTGGATGGGCCAGGCTGGGCCTGGAGGGTAAGAAAAGCCTGGCTTATCATGGAGGGTATTGCACCCATAAAATTCACACACCTTTGACTGGAATCTGCTGCTGGCATGTGTTACCCATGGCTGTTGAACACATGTTTGATTCAGGGGACAAACATAGAGTTGTCAAGGGTTTCATTGTTTTTCTCAGCTGCCTGAGGAGTTAGACCCTATTGTTTTTGACAATGCACCTCAATTAGGTCTTAAAAATAAAATTGGTAGAACATGCTCCGTGAAATTGGAGGAGCTGCGGTGGATTCCTCAGAGAATGGAGCCGCTTGATTTAGGCTTAAGGACGATGTTTCTCCACAAGGGAATCACCAGTCACAATAATTACATTGCTGTCTTCTTGTAATATGATTTATTTAGATGTTGCCGTATGAATTAATTCTCTCTAATTGCTGCTCTTCTCACTGTAAATCAAGGTTTCTTGCTTTCTGGAGAGTAGTGAACATGATCCTACACTGAAGTAATTAGTCCAATTAGAAAGGAAAGCAGATGTGGAAAACCAATTACTTTCAGGAATATGTCTGCTTCTATATAGTCCAAATGCTGTTCAATCAAAATGTAATAGTAGTTTAATAAAACATTGTTTTATTCATAAACTCTATACAACATTAAGGCTGCACTGGCTCTTCTGGAGAAGGCAGTTTGGGCTCATTTTGTAGTTAATGAGCTTTCTTCTGACTTGCTCATGGTTTGCACAATTCCAGTGAGAGAAAGCACATGGAGACGACTCCTTCCCAGAGACATTGCCCTGCGGTGAGAACAAAATGAGCTGCTGTCCCAGCATTAGTGCACTTGTCAAGAAAATACCCAGCGGAGAAAATAACCAGCAGAGGTGGAGATGGGTCGTTGTGGTTGCACCCTCCTGTTTTTGGATGGTGAGTGGCTTTGCTTGCAGCTAAAAATGCATCAAAGGGATGGAACGGGAGTGAGGAACAAACTGGTGAGCAGGTCTCCGTCAGCATCCAGATCCTGTCCTGACCCAGGTAATTTAAGAGCTGCTGCTAGAAAGGAAACAGAGATGAACAACAGTTGTTATGCTGGTGATGCAAGAGCACACGATGGCTGCAGGATCTGGCTGAGAAGCTTTAGTGACACCTTTGTAGCGCATTACAGGCAGGTTACGCCTGCTTGACTGTATCAGTGGGTTACAGTGATTGATGTAGGTGGAGAATTTGAACTTCTGAAGCACAAGATACTTCACAAAACTAAATAAATCTAGAGGAGGAGAAATGCAGGTACCAAGCTGAGAGGAAATGTAGGGTTGAGCAGAGGTTTGAAAGAAAATCGAGGTTGACATCAGCGTTGCAGGAGGTTGAGGATGATCCTGCTGCTCGGCTGAGAGTCCGTGGGGAGAGAATTGAATTGGAAAAGCTGTGACGAGTGGGAGGAAAAGCACAGAAAATCCTACCGCATTTTGCAGAAGTGAAAATGTGAGCAAAACCTGGTCTTCCTTACGCAGTGCGCTTGTTTGCTCTGGCTGTTGGAGCAGGATGGGCCCAGTAATGAACTTGCGCTTACCAGCAGCATGTGTGGGACTGGATTGTCCAGCTCCCTCTCACGCTCTCCTTTTGCATCCGAGTTCTACAGTATTTAACAGTGATTTATTTTATTTTTTCTTTTCCAAACTGACAAGCAGCAGCAAGGTTCCCTCAGTCTCTTCCACTCAAAGCAGTTGTCAAATCCAGCGTTTGTGCCCAGCCCGAAGCAGCGTATGAAGTTACCCACTGATTTCTGAGAGACCGGACTGCAGCATCAAAGCGATTCTGCAAAGTTTTAGTCTAACAAAGATTTGCATTAGGCAGGAGCTTGTGTAGTCGGAAGAGGTGGTTTTGTGTTCCTGTGCCCATCCTGCCTCTCCGGGTTTGGAAACAAGATTTATTTTACAGAGGATGCACTTTGTTTAGCATACAGGAGTAATCGATAGAACATCAAGTGCAAGGAATGAAGGGAGGTGAATACTTGGTGCTTTTCTCTGTGATTAATTTCTCGGAGTGGTCGTTGTCACTGGAGGGACTCGACCAGAGAGCGGAGCAAACGCAGCTCGTGTGAGCCAAACAAAACCAGAACGGCCTGTTCAGGGTTTGTTTTTTTAAGCTTTTCATTAAAATACCAGCGGAGGAGCTTCACATTTGAGGTTCACCCATCTATTTTCTTCTATCTACTGTGTGGAAGACAAGTGTTCTCATAATTGGGCCATTAAAGGAGGTGTTGAAATGTTACTAATTGTCAAAGGCAATTAAGTGTAGCAACATGTCACAGGTAAATTAATGAGGCTCCAGGTGTTTTGAACAAATTGCGTTTACGTGAGCGTAAACCAACTCTGATTTGTCTGTACAGTGTTGGTGTGCTGTTTTTTGGGGGGTTTTAGGGGACTGCATCACCACCTGAGCTGGCTGTTACTTACAGGGTCTCTGTGATATGCAACATATTGTACAGGCCTCATTTCAGAGATGCTTAAAATCCACTGTTGCTATGTTCTGGAAGATGCGTTCCCTTTGCTAACCAGGCCTTCATGTCCACAATGTTTTCGGACTTAGCTTGTGCCAGTTTCGATGGCTTTTTGAGACTAAGAGATGCTTCAGCAGGAGACTCGGTAACTTGTGTTCCAACAAGTGTTCTGTGATCTTCAATCCTCCCTCCTTTGGTCATTAGCTCAGATTTGGCTCCGGTTTTGCCACAGATGTCACAGATGACCTGAGCTGAGAATTTTAGGCTGATCAGTCTCTCTACTCAGATCCTCGGCAGGATTAATTGATCTGCCGCTTGGAGTGAGGATAAATGCACCAATGATATCCTGATTTTCCTCAATGATTCGCATGCAGCAGTAGTGGAAGTATCTCTAATACCCCACAGCTACTCATCTGCATTGGCTAGCACGTCTAGTTAATAACAAGATGTTGCAAATGTGACTTTATTGGTTAAAAAAAAATATTGTGAGGAAAAAACGCACGCATCCAGATTAGCATCTGCTTATTTGTGCATCATACGTGCTATACATATAATTTGTTGTAGCACGGGTTTAAGTTTTGCGTTCGCTAAAATACTAATTTGAATTGAGAAGTATAGGACACATAATCGCAAAGTTCTGCGGGCGCTTCTTATTACAAGCAGAATGAATGCTGTTATCTTTCTATTTTCAGAAAGACCTGCGGTGACCCAAAAATCGCTGCTGAGAATATGCGGAGTTTTAACCTCTGAACAAATATCACGGGGTTTATTTCTGGTTTACAATTTTAACACGCGAAATCTGGCGTTGCTAAATTGAGAGTGGCCAGCAGCTGTATCGCTCCTGCCAAAGCCGATGGCATCCTGCCCTCCCCTGCAGCTCCCAATGCTGGAGATACTGGGAGACACCACAAAAGGGTGGAACCATCACATGGTCCCATAATTATCACCCTTTGTCTCTTTTCTGTTCCTGATGTATTAGATGCCCTCCCTGCGAAGAGATTTGTGATTATGTGTATGTGCGCGCGCCGTGTTTGAGGGTGGGTGAAGCCCTAATTGTATATTATTAAAATATTATGATTTTTTTTTTCCCCTTCCAAGCTGTAGCAATACCCAGCACCTCCCTGGTGTCTGGTGCAGCTGGCTTTGACTGGCACTTGCAAGGTTGTCCCACAGGTGCTGCATCAGAAATCTTTTGACACAGTGTCAGTAATTAAGTGTACAATTAAGAGAATGTCTGCAATTAAGTTCAATCAGTCAGTCAATCAAATCTACATTTGCAAAGGGTTTCTAAAAGGCCTCTTATCCAAGCCTGCTCTCTGCTTCAGGGCTCTGCAAAGTTAACACAAGGCAGTGTTTATTTGGAGCAACTCAAAGAAAGGGCTGGAAGGTTTGTATTGAGAGGATATTTGAGCCCTCGCTGTCTACTGAATGAAAACTGACTTTAGGTAAGGAATTTAGGCACAACACTGAAATGCAACTATTCAAAAGGTCAAAAACTTTTAGCTTTTCCATCTGTCTCCCTGAGCATCCAGCTCAATAGTATTATTTTTCAACATTCTCCCTGTGGGAAGGGATCCAAAAAGACACCTATTTTGCTGGTATAAGCTACAGCGCCTGGTTTTATGCCATTTCAGGTAAAATTCAGCTCGTGCCAGCTTTAGCTTTTGACAGGGAAGCTGGAGCGGTTGTGCACTTGCTGCTTCTTTGCTGCCCAGCAAATGCATCCTGAGCGAACACACCGCCCTGCTTGGGGTGGTTATTTGAAATAGTCTTATAGCCTATACCATGCTTGAGTTTTTTTTTTAATTTTGTAATGCAGCTCAATACAGCAAATAACGTACGCGTGCAGGGGATCATGTCCTGGTTTCTGTGCCAAAGCCCTTTCTGCAAAGCGCCTGGTGAAAAGTCATCGGTGTCCAAGTGCCTGTTGGTGGCTTGTGGCTCTTTGTGGTGGGAGTCAAAGAGGCACCGTGGTTGAGGTCAAAGCTGTTGGTCCTGTTCTTGCTGATGTGCCCTTTTCCAGAAAAACGGTCTCTCTATAGACTCGGCTGCCACATTTGTCTGGCTTATATTCTGTGGCCTGTGAAGTCGCTTATATTCTCTGCTTAGTGTGCCTGAAAATAAGTTTTTCTCATCTGAATCGCCAGGTCTATATCATCAGTTGCTCTCCAAGATCTGGAAATATTCAGTCTTCAGACTGTACATATTACTCCAAAGAGTAACCTGAAGGTTTTTCTTGTCTCTGGTGCTACATCAATATGAGCAACAAGCCTCATTTCTTTGAGTTTCTTTGATAACGAGCTTGCATTTACATAGCACCTGTCATATGGGAGGGAGTATTGACAGAGACTTGTCCATAGCAATGCCTGTCTCTGGCAGTTTGTCTGCTGTCTCATTATATTCATTGCTTTAATGTATGGAAAGCTGTTAGCCAAAATATCCTTCATATGGAAAAAAAAAAATCGCTAAGTAATACATTGCTCATAGTGCTGTAAATATTCCCTAGCATATCATTAATACTCAACTATATTTCTGTCTTTGTCTGCAGAACTCGCAGTGCCCTACAAATTAAGGCTTTTTATGCCTGGGAAGGTGAGAAGGCAACAAGCGCAGCATTGAGCTCCAACAGAACCGAGAAATTTCCCCATGCAGGGTCCTGCCCAGGCAGTGGGAAGGTAGGTACCCTTGTTTTATTGCCCTTAATTGATAAATAACCAAACTTGTGCGCTTTTCATCCGCTTATGGTTGACACACGATACTCACCCTCTTGCGCTTTCATTTTTTTTGTCTCCATAAAAAGATACTGAGAGGAAAAAAACCCTAATTTGTTGCCAGTGTTCTTGTTACCCTCCACTGTTAATCGCCTCCAGAACTTTGAGGAAGGGCCTGTTAAATTGTTCTGGGGTGTTCTGAAGAAAAATATTTCAGGAAAATATATCAACAGCTCCTTTTGGTTGTGGTGGATTTCAAGATGCCTACAGAGATGGAGGATTACATGGATAAGAAAGTATGGAAAACTGAAGCAGTATAGGGTTGGCTGGATTCTGGTTTGAAAATATATTGTGGTCCTGTTACTGTAATGACTTGATTTGAAATAGAGCGTAAACTTAATAAGCAAGGATATTGGTTTGGGTGAGATATCCAACATGGGGTGTGTGTTACCCTTCAGAATGAGCCTGGAAATAAATGTCAGGAGCTTTGAGAACTTGCACCATGGACTGGAATTGCTCAGCACCGCTGTACGTGGAAGCTGCTCTGGGCTTTCCAGGGAGCAAACCCTTCACTGGTCTGTGCTTCTAAGAAAATCCATTAGCAAGCAGTTTTTGAATGCTTTTAAAATCAGTCAAATACAAGGGGTAGGGGGAAAGAAGGATTAGCAGCTGAGAAACAATACAGGACAATAAATTCTTGAAATCTGGTACTAAATCTATCAAAGCAAATAATAGGTCCTGATGGTAGGAGGACATTATTTGTTTTTTGTTTTAAATTTGCCAGACCTCATTTTTTTTTGGCATTTGTCTCAGGGAGGTGAGGACTTCAAAAAAGGCAATTACAATTGGTGAATGATTAGTGTTAGATGTGACACTTTTATGCATCAAATATGTTTAAGTGCATTAACCTTCAAGGAATTTACACTGACATCTTAAAAGATCTATCTCGTGCTCAGTCTGAAAAATCTAAATTCTCCCTTAACTTAAATCTTATTTACATTCATTTTATTGCCAAATAAATGGGTTTAAAGTTTTAATGGATTCTTGCGAGGTTCTGAAGGGAATGTGGCAGGAGAGCTGGAGGGAAACAGGCATTGCTGGTGTGATTCTGTAGAGAAGGATGCTCAAGAGAACATGGTGCGGTGCCTATGGCCCCAAATGAGTCTACGTTCTGGTTTCTTTACTGGATATACCATCCTAGAGGGAAGATGACTGAAAACAGTGAGGTTACACATCTAATTTATCCACATTAGGGTTTAATTTCGTGCTAATAAGGTATTTAATCCTTCCAGAAAGCAGCTTGTGTTCTTACTAATTTTTTTTTTGAAATCTTTACATGTTATGCAGAAAGTAAGTACATTCTCAAAACAGGTTCTTACTGGAGGCTTTCGAGAAATATTCAGGTTATTCAAATGCTCGGTGTACAGCTCCTCTCTGCTTGCCTGTGCACTCAGTCTCTGGGTGCCCGGTGTATCCGAATTTCCACGCGGTTTCCCTTCTCCGCACGTGGGGAGCGGCTCCTCTCGTTGCCGATTCAGCTCCATGTCTCTTGTACTTCACTCCACTGAAATCTGGTTTAGGTATGAGACAGACTCCGGTGGAATGAAGGACAACAGAACCCATGGATCGTCCCGATTTCACTCTGAGAACGCAGGTGAATTTATTGCGTGTTAACGTACCTTTTGGGGAGGCAGAGCTGGTACACCCGTGATGTTTGAATCGTATGTAAGAGGCGCGAAACTCTGTGGTCAGTCCTTACGGGGATGCTACGGGCTGAAACTTTTGTTTTCTCCCCCCCCATATCCCTGTTTTTCATTCTGTTTAATTTTAGCCTGGAACAAAGCAGCCAGGTCTGCTTTGTAGTGTTAACTGTGGGAACAACTTGCCAAAGGAAATGGCAAATCTCCACCTGCCAAGGTCTTAAATTCCCAGGAGCTTCTCCAAATTAAATGCCCAAGGGTTTGAGCTTTTATGGCTTTTACAAGGGAGCTCCAACAAGATAATCACCAAAGCTCCTTCTGGCCTTAAAGCCCTGAATTTGCAAAATCCAAAGGATGCCACCAGGCAATTTTCATCTGTCTGCTGGTTCTTTTTAAAAACCTTTGGCAAAATGAGAATGTGTTGAGCTACTACTTCCCTTTAGCTTGGAGAGGGGAGAAATAATCTTAGTTTAGTCATGATATGGGAATTGGAGTCTGCGTGGGCAGAGCAAGGAACACATCGCGTGTCCCAACGTGGCGTCGCCACTGCTCATGCACACACCTTATTTCGTCTGTGAAATGCGTTATGTCTGTTATGGGATTGCCCTAAGGCACTACTAAGATTCAAATAGTTAAGCCAAGTGCTGTTCAAACTCTCTAAAAGATGTGCAGCCTCTTCCAAAGAACTTCCAATCTGTGAAAGAGACAAAAATAAATGGTTAGAAATATTTCCCCCTCCCTCAAACCAACATAACCCAGCCCTGCATCTATGCAGTAAAGATGTTCCTGAAATTCTTGCAAAGGAATTTGATAATGAATTGAAATATTTTACTCTTTTTAGAGATGTCCTGTTTTTACCTGTAAAATTAACACTGAATATAATGGAGATACTTAGCATTGCATGTTGCCTCTCATATAAAGAATTGAAAATGGTAAAACAAAAATCTACCCTGAAATACACAAATAGCGTGAGGGCAAGTTCACCACAGCCCAGCAAGGAATGGCGAATATTGTTTCCAGTTTGGGTGGCTTTGCCTTGCAGGGACATGAAGCCAAATGAAGGGACCCAGGTTGCCACCTCCTTGATGTCTGGGAAAACAGGGACTTTCCAAGTGAGGAGGGAAATGTAGGGCCTGGTTCTGAGAAGCGACATCTTCTGGCACCTCTCCCATGCACTTGGGTAACTTAAGATTTCAACTTTTGATTTGCTTGTACTCTGCAGCTTGGGAAAAGATGGGTTAGGTGCAAAAACTTGACTTAAAGATGAACTGAAATGCTTGCTTGTACCTGGAAAAAAAAAAAAAGCCAACCCACAATGAGGACCATGTAGGTGCTGGTAGAGGATTTAACTGAACAAATAGCTTGGGGTGTTTCTCTCTTGCTTTTGCTTTCCAATATAAACCTGCTGTCTGTTGCTGCATTGAAGCCGCTCCCTCGGTTTTGTCAAGACATGTTAAAAGCTTTTGGGTAAGTCCTGAGAAAGGGTGGCCTAGGCAGGAACCCATCAGCCCAAATTCCTCTGTGCAATCCTGGCTTATTTGAAATGCCTTTTATCAGGCAAGTTACAACGGGCTTTAGCAGCAGCAATGCCTGATGTGCAGCTCCCGGCGATTAACCACTGCGTGCCAGGAGCGCACAAAGCCGGTTTGCCCGGGAGATAAAACCAGCTGCAAGGCTGGACCCAGCTTCCTCCAGGAACAGCTCGGGTTATTAACTCAAGGTGCTTATCAACAAAATCTTACATTAAAACAATGGAAATAAAACTTGAAATGCAGGCTCCAGGGACCCACCACCCTCAATCTTGAACAACCAATTTAAAGTAAATTAAAGGTTACCTGAATGGGTGGTGGTGTTTTTTTTTTTTTTTCCCAGCCTTTTAATGAGATACCACTTGGTTTTTGCTCCTCCCTGGGGAGAGTTGGGCTGCAGTATTTGCATCCACCTGAGCAGCTTCAAAGATCTGCTGCATCCTCACAAGTGGCAAACCTTTAACTAAAGGTCAGATAAAATCATACTGGACTTCCCTGAACTTTAAAGTGAGCAAATGCTTCTGGATTTCTTTGTCTGTAGGGCAACTAAGAGATAAAGACAGATGCACTCATTGCATTTGTTAAATTAAATGGACTTCGCATTAGGCCTGGTGGTTGCAAGCCCTTGCAGTTTTCAGTACAAAGCCTTGCGTGCTTGCTCATAAGCTCATAATCCTGGTTGGAAAAGTATATAATAATTTGTTTCACTGGAACATAAGCTTGTATTTAAAATTAAGGGTAAAAAGACAAAACAAAACTAAACCAACCTGCTTTCCAAAGCTCAGATCTGACAGCAAGCGTGACTTCCAGAGGTCAATACTTTTCTGCAGCCTCTACCTGATCCGGGTGTTATGTCTGAAAATGACCTTTGCCTGGGCCTTTTGTAGGAAATGTTCCTACTCAAAGCACCTTCTGCTGCTCGTTCAGGGGTTTCCATTTTTTCTGCCTTACTCCTGTGTTACCCCCACGCTTTTCCAGAGCCTTTGCTTCAAATTGGCCGCTAGAGGTTTTCAAAGGGAAAACAGCTTTGCATTTCTCTTGATTTCGAGCGAGTTTATAACGTAGTAATAAGCTAAATTTGTGGTCGGCTCTCCCACCGTGCGTTGCTGTTGGAGAGGAACCTGATTTTTACAGCAGTAGCTGAAGTCACTTAAGCTCATGATTCTCTGGTTAGAAAGTGAGCGAGGAGGCCTTTGGAGTCTTTTGCTGGTACCCAACAGCCAGCACAACCGAGACATCCACAGAAAGGGCAAAAAAAGCAACCTGAGCCCCCCCGGCTCCTCCGATCCCCTGGATCAGCTCTGCCTCTCCTGATCCAGCTCACCTGGCCCTGTATTTCAGCATCTGTAACGCCACATTGCAACACGGGACTTTTGGACTTCAGAGTACTCAGCAAACTTGTCAAACTGAAGCAAGTTAAAACTTGGTCTATAAGGAAAAAATAACATACAACTGCTTTCTTAAATATCGAACTTTTTAATGATATCTCTGGATAGGCAAGAAAATATTTTTCAAGTGGCTTGCATGGAAAAATCAAGAGAAAGAATCAACGGATTGAAATGAAGCTAAATTCTTACCAATGGTGGTTTTCATCACACTAATGTAAATCCAGAGCAACTCCATGGGTTCTAATAGAATTACATTGTTCTTAAAGGCCAGGAATAACCACAACTCTTGCCAGTTTAGGATATTTTTTAAGGGAATCTCTCCATCTATCATCAATTGCTGCATTGAATGCCTTCCCTGTTATTTGTGACTTAGAATACCCACAGGAAATGTTTAAGATGCTTGCATTTTTCTTTCTAAAACCTGTTTCCTGGCCTCAGTTTCCCATCAGCAAAGGGTAGTTGATGTTCCTATGGAAGAAGCAGCGCTTCTGCTGTACCAACAGCATTAATAGACCTCATTACAGCCTCCTGCATCTTCCAGAGAAACCACCTCTGCACAAAGTGACTCCCGGCCACGACGCTCCCCCACTTCACAACAGTTTTATACAATATATAAGAGCACGTGGTCGTGCTGTTCACTCACCTGGCTGGGTTAACTAGGTACCAATCCCGGCTTGTAACTGCTTTACTTAACTTTAAACCAAAATAATAATAGTAATTAAAAAAATACTAAGGAGAGAGGAAACTAAAACAGCTGGCAAATAAATAAATTCAGGGACTATTTCTTTTCTTCGTTCTCATCCTTCTTTTGAACAGAATCCCAGAGGAGGTGAAGCAGGAGAAAACAGCTGGTCCTTTATTCGTGTGGCACTAAGCCTTGGGATGTCCCGTCCCATGGGGGAGTTTTGCAANAAAAAAAAAAAAAAAAAAAAAAAAAAAAAAAAAAAAAAAAAAAAAGCTAACAGGAAAAAAAAAAATAAAAGCAACCCCCCAAAAAACCCTGAAAAACACAACCAGCACAGGGGGAAGGTTGAAATGTCATGGCAGTGCAGCTGAGCCCCCTCCCAGGTGCGCTCCGCAGGTGCGGTCGGTCTTTATCCGGTCTTTAGCCCAATGGGGAGGGGGCGGCGGCGGCTCCTCCCCCCGCGGTGCGCGGGTCTGCGCGGGGGCGCCCGGCCCGGCCCTGCCGGGACTCGAACCGCGGTCTCCGCGGGGCCTCCCCAGACCCCGCCCCGCAGCGCTGGGTTGTGCGAAAAGAGCGCCAAACGGGCTGAGGAGAGCCGGGCGGCTCTGCGGCTCCTCCGAGCGCTGGTGCTCAAAGGGCGTGCTTTAAAATCGTTATTATGAACCACAAGCGACCAGTTTGAAAGGAAACGCTTCAATTTTTGCCGAATCAAATTGCCCAACTTCTAATTTTTTTTTTTTAAATTTAATTTCATTTTAATTTCATTTTGCTTTTCTGGAGTTGCTAGGGTAAAGGGATGCTCTGTTGGAAGGCTGCGATGCCATGGTTTTAATTCCAGCTCTAAAGTTTATAGTGAGACTCCTAGAGTTGCACAATGCATTATGTAAATCTCTCAAGTCTCTTTTTTTTTTTTTTTTCTTTTATTTGCCCTCCTTTTCCCTGGGGTGCAGGGGTGGAAAGTGCCCAACCATCTGATGCTGGAGACACCACAGAACCCTCAGCTCCCCAGAGCTCTGCAGACCAGGATCGAGTTGCCCATATTTTGCATTTAGCAAAACGATTCCAGAAGGCAGATTAATTTTGGGTCTTTTAAATCATCTCATCTGCACAAATCAAAATATTCCAATTAATTTATCGTTCCAGTCGAGCAGGGTGTATATAACTAAGTAAACAAACCACAAAAGTTTCAGTTCTTTATTTCTTTCTGTAGTGCTAACAACTTAGTACCGTTCTTGACGCTGTTTTCCATGTAAGGGCTGCACACGAATCCTGTTTGTTCACTGGGTAAACTGGAGATTCTAAATCCAGGCTGCTTTGGTTATGACACAGGTCACGAGGTTTGCTGCTTTAATTTTGGTTGTGCTCAATTGCAGCAGCCCATTCCACAATTAGGAATTAAAACTCCTAACTTTTTTTGTTTTTCTTTTGCCACGTTTTCAACGCCGAGGTGAATATACCAGCATAGAAATGTATCTGCTGGAATACTTGCAGAGAAAAGAAAGTCAGTGCTTTTCATAATGATAAATATACACTGAAGGTTATCACTGTTCATTGCTTTTGTTTTCTTAGGGCTGTGTAAAATAAGCCAAACTCTCCCCTGTTTTGCACCATTTGAAACCAGAGCAGTGGTTCTTTTAGATACAAAACAGTTCTTTGTTTTCTTTACTACTATGAAATAACAAATACCTTTAAAGTTTGCAACTGCTACTGTCAAGGACAGATACGGCGGGACTGGCCGTGGCATGGTTAGCTGGGTAGGAATGTCATGTTGTCCCATAATACCCAGTCTTTTCAACTATCAGTTCCCTTAAGCTTTCAACGTGTACCCGTTACGTGGAAAAAGCTGCCAACACATCATAAAACTGCTGCCGCAAGCTCTCAAACCCTGCTGATGGAAATATGTCAGGGGATGGAGGCTCATCCCAGCAGGGTCTGGAAGGCACATTCCACCGTTTGGCATCTGAGGAGGAAACCTGTGTGGTCTTGAAGGCTTTGTCAGCTTTGACCTCTGAATTTGTCCAATAAATGGAACCAAATTATCTACTTGGTCTGCAGGTTTGAGACATCAAACACAGCAGAGGAAAGCTCAGGGCCACGTCTCCTGAAATTGCCCACTGTGAATTCGGTCCAGGAGAATAATTACTTGAGGGTTTTCCCCCCGTTCACCTCCAAAGTTTATTTATGATTGTGAAAGATGTGAAAATAAGCTGTGAAAAAATCTTTATAAAACTACTGCCTACGTAGGATTAAAGGTTAAACGAAGCCCTCAGACTATACGTTCTTAATATTTCCCAGCACAGGAAAATGAACCACGGAGTAACACCGTGTTTCACTTCTATTTTGCACGGTTCCTGTGCCGTGCTGCAGTGTAACCAGCCTTCCTGCACCCTCTCGCTCTGCAGCGCTTGCTCTCCCACACGCATAAAAGGAAAACGATCTTGTAACCTTTCTGAAGTGCAGCCAAAAAAACCTCGTTTGATCATGGGGAGTCGTCTTCCCCGCTCCGTTCTCCTCCGCGGTGAGGCCGGCAGCGTTTGTAAGTCGTCCGTGGGAGCGTGGTTCGGTCTCGGTGCCGACATGAGCACGTGCGTTTGTCCGTCGGTCCATGTCTTCGGGCACGTGCTGAAGCTTGTTGCTGTGAAGAGCGAGAAGTGCTAATTGCAAAATTAAGACTTCAAGCTTGTAAGGAAGTCTTTGGATTCCAGAGCAACGGAGGGAAGAAGAAATGTTGAGATTTGCTTAGGTTTCTTTGAGGTTGGTCCCTGTTCCATTGCCTGACTGCTTGTTTGAGACTACAGCTCTACCATTTGACTTGCCAATTACTGTTACTTCTCTTTAAAGCGTGGTCCATAGGTATTCCTGCTTTCTGGCAGTAGCTGCCCAGAACTGTACGTTCTCGTTTACTTCCCAACAACAGAGGGAACACGTAGCGTTTCACCATTCCGATGAGTTCTGCTCATCCCTGACAAGCACGTGTCTCTGAGGTGGAACAGGGCAACTATAGAAACTTTAATATTGCATCTACTAGAACTTGCAAGGAGAAAGGCAGAACATGCCAAAATGTTTCTGGGGTACTTGTCTCCGTGAATTCACGTCTACACTAAATGGCGTTAGATCCCTAATGGCTTGAGGTAGCCAAGACTCCAATCATACTCCTCATTCAACGCAACATCTGTACAGAGGTCAATCAACTGGTGACATGCTCCAGTAACTTTATTTCAAATATTCTCAGCCATAATTGCTCATTTGCAACTTGCAGAGAGGAAAGAAAACTGACTACACCAACCTCTCTTGTCATCTTCGCTCCATCCCCCATTACTTTTCCCCTTTTACTTCCAAATTTAAAAGAAAACACTGCCTCTGTTCTGTTCCCATTCCCCCTTTGGCGATGGGAGTTGGCATGAGCCAGCACACCTGGTTCTGCAGCCTAGTTAAGTATCTGGCTCTTCCACATTAGTGTGTTTGGCTTTTTTTCTTCCTTTAGAGGCATCCGATCCAACTGCAGAATGGATCCTGGGCAGCTCTGAGCTGCTTTCCTGAGAGGTCCCGGCTTCTCCTCGCTGGGATGTCTGGGAACCAGGACTTTGTCCATGCTCAAGCTCTTGCAACCTCTGCTTGGAATATAGAGCAAAGCAAGTCTGAGTCTGCTTTTGCCATTTCCCCCTTGTTCTCCTCATTCATCACTAAAGAAATAAAACAAACAAACGAACAAAAGAGCAGAAAAAGGAAGGGATAGAAAATAGGGAAGAGGAGGAAGAAAACCATTTTCCAGGAGGTTTAATTCTGTCTTTGCAGCAGGGAACATTTCCGTGAAAACGTTTGCTTCTTTAAAATAAGGAAGTTTTGAAGGAAAAGTTATTTGTACGTATTTGTTTTTGCTCGGCTTCACTTGATTGCTCCAGAAGGTGCCGTTCACTTAAGACACCACTGAAAAGAGCCAACAAGCTGGAACCTGCTCGCCTGCACTGTTATTTCGAGGTGCCACGTCCACGTTTCAACACAGCGCTCAGGGCTTGTAAAAAGAGGCTGGTGACACATTGCATTAGCTCTGTATTTCCCACTAATGTTTACGGGGTGCCAAACTAAGGCTGAGCTTAGGAGCAGGCCTAGGGTGCTGAGACACTGGGGAGGGTCTTTCTGCCTTTCCAGTAAAGTAGAAAATTGGAGACTTCACTGTTTCTTCCATAGTGTTTTTCATTTTGCTGTTTCACATTTGCACGTTCTTGGAGGTGTGAAGTATTAACCAGCTAGATTTTCGTGTGCTAAACCAGGAAAAAGGAATTGCAACCTTTAAATGTAGAGAAGACCGTCTTTTCTGCTGTTTCAGCAACTAGAAAAATAACAGCGTTCATGTGGTGCAGGTTTGTGTCAGGGGAAAAAAGGGACTTTTGACAGGAGCAGCTAAAAAAGTACATAAATTTGAGTATTAACAAAATGCCGGGTCTAAAGCCACTGATGGTGCCAGTGCTGGGATGTGATTGTGTTGCTGAAGTGAGCGAATATGGACACGAAGCTCCTCGAGAAGACAATGAGGCACCTCCGTGCCAGCATCTCTTGCTGGATGGGGTGCTGGGGTGTATTAATTTTTGGTGGCCGTGTTGGCTCCTGCTGATGCTCCGGGGTGAGGAGGAGACTCGGTGGCCACTGCCCCATCTCTGCTAAGGGGCTGTCATAAGGGAAGGGCTTAAATAATCTTCCGGCGGAATAATTACAGATTGATTATAGCTTAATTGTAAACCAGTATCCTAAGGCTCTGAAGGTAGCAGGTCGTTTCTCTTCTGCCTTTGAAGATAAGACAGAACGGCTGTGTTTTAATTATTGGAAGGTTACTTGCATTTCCTGTGTCTGCAAGAGGCCAAGAACTGAAATTTATAGTAATTCTTGAATTTCTACTTGAGAACATAACTATATGCTATTAAGTTTTTGCTTGGTGTTTAGATCTGCGTTTAAAACCAGCAGCATTAGAAGATGAACAAAACGCAGGTTTTGGTTGTCAAATGATCTCTTAATGCATTTTTTCCAGTTCTGCAGTAACACATCTTTCCCTGGAATTTGTGAGGAACCCTAAAAGCCGAACTGCTTTATACACAGAGCAAGAGATAAATATCTCTGTGTGTGAGACAACTTCCATGAACCCTATGTGCGTTGATCAGACCAGTATCTTAACATCATGTTTTGGTTGGGGTCGCTCAGGCCCATCACTCTCAGTGAATTTCAGGTGTAAAATCCATCTAAACCTTATTGAGCAAAGATATTTGTGCTGAAACGCGTGTTCGTCCTGCAAAAGCTATTAGGGCAAGTAGGCTCTGCAGTCACAGGTCACTTTAGAATTAAAACTCTCTGTGCATACTGGGCTTCATAGCGAGAAGGCGGAATGCGTCATCCTGCTGACAAGACTAATGCAACGGTAATTTAAAAATAAACTTCCTCAGCTGATGTATGTGGTCTAAAGCTACCAGAGCACTGCTAAGGAGTATTCTTGCCATTTTTCGTTTGAAATTAAAAAAAAAAAGGCAAGAAAAAAGCCTTGGCGTCTACCCTCATGGGGAACGAAATTTTAAGCAGAAAAGATGAAATTTCTGACTTCTCTGTGAATTTGAATGCCCTGACAGAAACATTTGGCCTTGTTTTAGGTGCTGGTCTGTAGCTCTCCGTACGCAGCTGTGTTTAAGAATCTGCTCTGTGAAAAAGCTGATGGCAGAAGTTCAGGGCTAAGGAGGGAACGTACCAGGAAGCTGATCTAACCGAATCGCAATGCAGGTATACGTCTGTAGAGATCCGTGTTATTTGTACTGTAAAAATGTACAGAGAAACATAGCACAGGGTGGAAAAATTAAATTATGCAGAAACCGATTTCCTGGTGAATATGGAGGTAATATTCCTCCTTCTGTAGTTCAGAGCAACACTAAAAAGTTGTCCTACAATTACAGGCGTTTTGAAGAATCTGATAACTCTTGTGGGTGGGAGGGACAAGACAGCTTGTTTTCTAAGGAACCTGTGGATTACAGGCACAGTATATTTTTTTTTAAATTATGAAAGCCATAAACAATAAAACCAAGGCTCTTTGAAAGCACGATGGGTCTACATCTGTAGCTGAGTGGCCAGCAGTATGTCTGAGGAAGATAAATGAATTATATTGCTGTAAATCCTTTATAATAGGAGACCCAGGCCCAAAAATTGCACAAAGCCCCCGCCCTCAGAAAGGAGTCAATATCTTAATTATCAGACCTAAATGAAACGCACTGCCTGCTCTTGCCGAAAGCTTTTTCCTAAAGAGTTGTTGGGTTTTAGTTTCATTCCTGTTACGTGGCTCAAACGGGCCATTCCCGGGATGCTCTGTGTGCGAACAGAGGCAGCGAATATTGGATTTCCCGACTTGGAAAATTACCGCTGGCCGGGTAACGCTGGAGCGTGACAGCGCCTTAGGAAACAGGGAGTTGCCACGTGCGAGGCCGATCTCACAGTTTGAGAAGCAGCAAAGCGTGACTTCCACCACCTCCGTACCCGGGGCACGGATGGGAACCCTCTGGCAGGTCTCGCATCATTTGCAGATAACGTTTTTCTCCCAGTTCTAGCGATTAATTTCTTTGTGATTCCGTGCAGGCTTGGGTTTTGTTTCCCGCAGTGACACTTTTTACCTTCAGCATGTGCAGGCACGTTCCTTTTAGATAGAAACTCAGCCATACAGCCATGACCGTGCCCTTTCTGCAGCAGTTTCTAAATAATGGATTTGGGCACAAACATCTTTCAGCCCCCTAATCTTGCATTTGCTTTCTCGGTGGGCTCAGGGAATTGTAAGCTTTGCTCTGCTGCTGTGTACAAAGGGGTATGTGAGTCCTTACTGAAAAACTACCTGCACTGGTGAAAAATGTTTATCCCTCAGTTTGTATGAAACAATTATTAGATAAAGCAGTGGTATTATATTTTAGTACTTGTACTATCTTGATTGTTTTCTGGGAGATTTAAGGTTTCTTGTGAGAAATCCCAGCGGCGCTAGGATTGAGCAATCGCTGCTTGTGATGGGTACACGTGTGTTCACAGAGCAAAAATACCAGCGGTTCTAACTCCGTCCTTACAAACTACCAGTGCTGGCAGAGCTGAGTTTCAAATTGTGGTAGTGACAAATTTTAGTTTAGTTTGGGTAAGTATCCTTGGCTTCTGGAGGCTTTTTCGTAATGTTCTAGCCTTTTCTGATAGTTTTCCCGAATCCATTTACTGCTAACGTTAAGAAGTTGGGATGTAGCAAAATTATTTTTTTTGTGATATGAGTGAAGCTGAAAATACTGAGTTTTCTGGTTTGAGTTAATTTCGTGTTTTTACGGACTGGAAGGAAAACAACTCTTTAAAACTTTCTGCGGCCATTGACTATGCATCTGTTTGTGTGCTGGGGGAAAAGTCTCTCTTGGCAATCGACGTGCAATTCAGAGAGATGCTCGGAGAAGTGACCCTGTTGAGGACAGACTGAGTGTCACGGCTCCTGTTTCGACCTGTTCATCCCTTTCTCCCCGTCCCGGTGACCTTGGTGCCCGTCCCCAGCGTCTGTTCCCATCCGTGCCGCTTTGTGGGCCCCGCACGTTCCCCGTGTTGCTTCCCGGTGGGTCGGGGACAAACGTTCCTGCGAGGCGGCTCCGGGGAGCTGTTCCAGCACGCCGAGCTGTCAGGCTTTGTCATCTCATTCCTGGCCTTTTGTCTGCAGTTTGTGAGTAACCGGAGCCCTTCCCTCTCCCCGACGTGACTGTACACGTTGGCTTATCTGAGCAGCAATTCCAGCCTGGGCCAAGGACCCGCCTTTGGGAAAGCTTCTTTCTTCAGCCTTATTCAGCTTTGCCTTGTCTCGACTTGCTCTGCGATGCTCTCTAGGCTAACAGTGCATCTGGGAGCGAACCTGTGCCCGGCGATGCCCGTTCAAATCCGAAAGAAAACAACTTTACATCTGAGTGTAGCTGCGTTTTGGTTGGCTCATGTGCCACGTGTGATGGTGTCTGAAAAGCTGGGGCCATCCAGGCACTGCCATGGGTAACGTTGCACCAGGGGAGGTTGAGGTTGGATTTAGGAACAATTTCTTCCCCAAAGGGCTGTGGGGCATTGGAATAGGCTGCCCAGGGCAGTGGTGGAGTCACCATCCCTGGGTGGTTGGACAGACGGAGATGAGGTTCTCAGGACATGGGGCAGTGCCAGGGGTGGGTTATGGTTGGACTCCATGAGGGTCTTTTCCAACCAAAACGACTCAATGATTCTTTGTACTCATGTGCGTGGACCCCGGCTTGAATTGGGTGTGTTAAAGTGACGCCCAGATTCTTTTATATGGTATTTAAAGAAATCATTTGTAATTTGAGGCTTCATTCTTCTGACCAAGTCAAGTACAGGCAGCATTTACGAACGTGCACATGGAGACTGGTGACTGTTTAACAGAGTCTGAAATTCAAAGCTTGTTATGTTGAAGGGAAA
Source organism: Pampusana beccarii (assembly GCA_013399365.1). Classification (NCBI taxonomy): domain Eukaryota; kingdom Metazoa; phylum Chordata; class Aves; order Columbiformes; family Columbidae; genus Pampusana; species Pampusana beccarii. The sequence continues at coordinate 367,722 of VWYH01010889.1, read as the reverse complement.
AACAATCATTTCCATTTCTGTGTCTGTAAACAACATCTCCAAAGGCAAAATGACCTTCTTTGGGTCTTCAAAACTCCAGTAGAAGGGAGGCCCTTGCAAACCCTGTGCCATATCCCACCTGAAAATGTGAGGAAGAGGAGATGAAGCCCAGCCAGAGGGTCGAAGGGGTCCCTACAGCCCCCTCCCATCTTCCTGCATGTGGGAACGGTTGCTCCTTTCTGTTCAGAGCATATGTTAAAATAAGAGATGGATAATTTTAATCACTCTGCATAATAGCTGATGTTCTGATCCTCATGCAGATTGGGGGGAACAGAGGAGTATTCGTATATGTGCGGCTTTAGGTGAGCAGGAGATGAAAGGGTTCAGAGAAGTATTTAAAGCAAATGCATCTGCTTTGCTGAAGTCACAGGGACTGAGGCCTCGCCAACACTAATAATACTGATTTCATTATTTTGGTTAGAAGTGTGATGTTTTTAGCAGGGCAGTTATTTAGACACATCCCCACGGGGGGGGAGTTCAAGCCTCGCTCCGGGTTGACAAAATCGAGTTGTGTTAGAAAGAAATAGCACCGTTGTCACACCAAACCTGCGCGGGCTTCACTGCTTTCGGGCTGGGGTAGCTGAGGCAATAAATAAACTTCATTGGCGAGGGCTGGAGCACGTGGTTTAAGTTGCACCGGTCTCAGCGCTTTGCTGAATCAGGAGCAGGGCAGCCCGTGTGTGTTATAAAAACCAAAGTGCCGATGTGCCGGCTGCGCCTCTGCGGGCTTGTGCCTCCTGTTTTAGCTTTTCCCGATGTTTTCTGCCTCTCCCGGTGTGGGATGCGCAGCTTCAGGGCTTATTCACCCGATGAACGATGTCTACCTCAGTAACTTTGACCACACCTTGGGAAAAAAGAAATTAAGAGCTGCAAGGTACTCTGCTTGCAAACGATGAGCTGCTGCTACCTTCCAGCATCACACAAGCAAAAGACATAAACCGGGTGCTATGCACTAATATTCTTCTCTTGCATTGTTTACTGTTGCAGTGTATATTCCCTTGCTCTCCTGTCTAAGGTGACATCTCAGCTCCGGATTTTTGATGATGACAATTATAATGAGACAAAGGAAGAGAGGCAGCTCAGGTTTGATTTGGATCCCTTTGCCCTTTTGAAAAACTGAAGATTTCTAACTCAGCAAAATCCCAGCCACATGAGATCGTGTTTTACATTCTGCCTGTTTGCAGACCTGATATATAGGGGCTTTATGCAGAATCCCAGTATGTCATTGTTCTATGAATGATGGAGCAAGGTGTTAGCTTGCCTTTCCTGATGCTGTCTTGTATTTTCCTCTTCTGAGAGGGCTCTTGTGGATATGTAAGAATCCAATGTTAAATATAAACGTAGATGCTCCTTTAGGGACTCTGTCTCATTCAGCTAAGAATGAAAGCTGTTTCACAGTTAGAAACTCTTTTTTCTTTTCTTTTGGTTGACTTCATTTAATGAACAGTGGAATAGCCTGCGCTAACTGCTGCAAAGGTATGAGTGATTTGCCTTGACTTGGGATGGACAAAAGATCATTTTGCAGACATTGTAGGTGTTCCCAGAAAAAAAACAACAAAAACCAACAAGACTCACTCCTCTCCACTGAAAAAAAATGCAGGATTCTTCCTTTGCCCCTGCAGAGCTGAGCCAGACCACCCAGGGGCTGAGCTTAAAGAATAGTCTGGGCCTTGGGGGCAAGGTTTGCTCCAGACAGCCTGTCCGTTTGTCCCTGGCCATGTGCTGATAAACTGGGAGCACTGGGCACTGAGCGGTCCCTGCCCTGGGACCACCGCTGCACTGGAGATAATCTGCTTTTAAGGGTGTCCTCAAGGCACCTCGTGGAAAACAGAGTTCAGTCGACGTGATGTGACCATAAGAGGCTGTTGTGACAGGATGAGTGCAGGTTATCTCCTTGTCTGTCTCCTTGTCTGTGTGTGCCAGGGCTGGCGCGGCTGCAGAGCTTTATCTGACACCGCTCTGCCCCATTTAAGCTCCTTTATCTGACTACATTTTGAAGGAGTTATTCCACATCTCTACAAGAACAAGGAAGTGTAAAGTCAAGCTGAAACCCTGCAAGTATTTCCATACCCTGCCTCCGCCTGAGGCTTTTCACGGCTGAACGTGGCGTTTGCTGGGACTGTGGAAGGAGCATCGTCGGCTGAAACTGCAGAGAGTCGAGGCAGGATCGGGGTGGGACGTGGTCCCTGCTCGGGCTGTCAGGCTCTTGGCAAGGGCTTAGACCTGCTCGAGGAGGGTGTTTGCAGCAGGACCAGCTTTGGGCCCTCCCTGGATAGCGCTGCTGCCCACCAGCCCTTGGGTGGGAGCAGCAGCTCCATTGCTGCTCATCTCACCCGACCTCAACAAGTGACATTCTTGCGTCAGGAGGCGTCTGCCTGTCTGTCTGCCCATAAAAACCTCCTCAGTGCCATCTCAGCACCTCGTGCCCTGGCACGGGGCAGCCTGTCACCCACCCCGAGCCAGATCAATGACTCCAGACCTGCTGCACACGTGTTTGAAGGTGACATAACAGCGTCCTTGACTTGGTTACAGTTTTAAGGCATTTGCCACTCATTTTGCCAGGCTTCCCTTTTCCAAACAGATCTGAATACGCGTGCTGCAGGTCCACAACTCACACTTTGCAGCAACTGACCTTCACAAAGCATCCAGAAGCGTTCCACATCATAGCTAAGCCCTCACCCGCTTTGAATTAATTTCTTTGTTATCTAGACAGCAAACATGAAGCAACTTGCTCCATCAGTGTCTTGCTCTGGCATTACTGTAGCAGAGGCATCGAGCAGCTGGGGGAGCCTGACATCAGTCACTGTCTTACAAGTATATTCAGTTTCTCAATCACATGCAAACCGCTCTTTGTCTGTACTTGCAGAACCTCGCAAAGCCACTGACTTTGAGAAGCTGCTCTTCCCTCCTGCTGCAAAGCTAAATAACCTAGACCCGCCGGGTCCCACGGTCGTGTTATTTACGGTCTTTTCGGTCTCCGTGCAGTGCTGTATGTGCCTCCAAGCCTGCAGTGAGCTGGTCGGTGCTCAGGGCAGCGTGTGGATGTTGGCATCCCGAGCATCCCGAGATGCTGCAGCAGCGTGTGCCGCCGCTGTTGTGAAAGAGCAGAGCTCAGTGCCCGTGTGCCTTTGTGGGAAGGGATGCCTGGGATGGGTAGGTGACATGTTACGGATAAGCAATAACTTTCCCTTAGGCCGTGTTTACTGTCCGGTGACTCTCCTAGGTGTATTCTGCGAGTTGTTGAGGAGCAGCAGCTTGGTCTCTGTGTCTGTTCTGAGAAAAGTCTGGTAAGGGAATAAGAGCTATCAATATTTGTGTCTGTGCTGTTCGTTTATTCCTGTTCCCGGCATGCAGAGGTACAAAATACAACGTACAAAAGCATTTGGTATGTGCATATACATCTTTGGAGGGAGCAGGTTCCTGAGGTTGAGAGCAGGCACGCAGACCAGAGGGAAACAATCCCTTTTGGTTTTGCATATATCCAAATACATAAATAAAACATTGGTCCAAGAGGTGTTAGTGGAGGAGTAAAAATTAATACTTAAAACCCCACTGACCAAAAAAAAAATGACTAGCATTTTCCATTTTAGATATATAGCTAAAAACCCCCGCTATGGATAGTATCACCCATTGCCCCAAAGACACCACAACCTGTGGGATGATGGGAGGTTTGTTTTTCCTTCCGAGTTGTGTGACTGGAGAATGTTTTAAGGGGTTCATACTCATTTGTATTTTAAAGCTACTTATTCTGAAGCGCAAGACCAGGGGCTACATCTTCAGCGGGCATAAATCTGCCTGGCTGCATGGAGATAAACTGATTTACGCTGGCTGAAGATCTGGCCCTGGATGTAAGAAATGGAAGCAGGTGGATGTAATTTCTCTAAATTTCCACTCAAGCTGCACACGCCTGGAGCACCAGAAATTGAACAGCACTTTCCCTAAGAGTAAAAAAGTTATTAGCTTCATATTTGTGTTAGTGCTTCACTGCCCTCCCTCCTGACTTGATCATCCCATGTAGCCACGGGCTGTCTCTGGCAATGACTCTGTCTCCCCAATAAAATTAAAAATCACTTTTGTTTCATATCTTTTTAATAAGACGTGTCCTTTTTAATAAAGGACTCCGCTCTTTAACGGGTGATGAGCTGATGAACAGCAGGCTCAGAGATTATTGCATTTCCCTGATTTGAATTTCTCTTTCTGCATTTCGGATGCAACAATAAAGCGAAGTAAAAATCCCCAAAGACTCTGCACATGCAGCACAAACACGGTTTTACTACCAGTGCTGGGTTGAAATTGGTGTCCGGTGTAAGTGGATGCGTGGCTGTTGTGCAGTGAGATGTAAGGAGAAGATTTTATTCTTGAATGTGCAATATAGGAAAGAAGACTTTATGTCAGCCCTGCTCCTCCAGCCCAGAGAACTCTGTAAGCGACAGAAAACCTTCCTTTAATTAAACCAGAACCTCCAGCTCCGCTGCTACTCTGTGGTTTCTGAGGTTTTCCAGTGCAGAAAATATAACTGTGGGCTATGTTTTCAGGGATGGCAGAGCAAAGGCAATACAGTTGCAGTCTTTTTGCATGCTTCTAATCCTTAGGCTTTTCTGTGCCAGCTCATTGCCGCACAAGTTACGACAACGCCAGGCTCTGCTCTGCCCAGATCCGGCCCAGGAGCTGCCTGGAGGATGCTGTGGCCATGGGGGTGCTGGGACTGTCTCAAAATCCAGGTGTGCAACAAGCAGAGTTCAAACCAGAAAATAACCCAAGGTAACTATTAGTGACTTGAACAGATTTTCTTTTGCTAATCAGCTCCCTGCGGCAAATTCGGCAGCGACGTGGAACGAACGGTGGCATCGCTTTCACAGTTAATTCAAGCGAGGTTCGGTACAGTTAGTGTTGGCCACATTGGAGGGTGTCACATTCAGGTGCCCATCTGAAAAGTTCTTAATAGTCAGACTAGTCCAGGGTTTGCAGCACTCGCTCCTCCTTCATCCCAGGCACACAAATTTGTGCATCAATAGATGAAACACCTGAGCACTGGGCTCTGCCGGGACACAAATGTGGAAACCATGGCTGTGCTGCCTACACAACAGAAACACACCGTTTACACCGAGCGTGTAAATGGCCCTAAGCCAACCCTTGCAGTTACAAAGCTCTGAACCAGAACACATTTATATTTCAAAAGGGTTATAGTGTCAGACTTACCAGGGCATTGTGAGCAGGGGGAGGGTCATTTTACGTGTTAAAAATTGTGTTGTCCTACTCAAGCCTTGTGGCCTTGGTTGGCTCAGAGTGGAGACAGAACTTGGTTGCACGATGGGATGTTCAGCAGCTCTGCATGAACAGCCTTTGCTGGGAGAACTGGGCGGTAAATGTTCATTTTAGCACTGGGTACATCTCTCCGGCCACCATTTTTGGAGTGCCACTGAAGCCTCTGCTGATTTTTAGTAGGGGGAACAATTTTTCTTTATTGCGGACTAAGGCAACTAAATAGGAAGACAAGTTAACATTAATTTTTAAATTTCTGTGCAAGTTTAAAATATTACGGACATTCATCTTCCGGAGTAGCCTATGGTCTTTCTGTCGTGGCTTTTCATGTTCTTCCTCCCACTATTTTTCCATGTCGGAGCAATGATGGAGAGGAGCGGATTCCAGGTGTGTGAGCCATGCGACGGACGTTGACTGGTTGAGGTTCAGAAATTCCTACCCTGGGGTGGAGGGGGAAGTTAGAGGGAGGAGAAGAAAAAGAAAAGAAATGAGAAAATAAAGTAGGCTCCACCACCTGCCATGTAATGATCGGTTCTGGAGATAAGGCTGTTTTAAGGTGCATTCCAGACATAGGGGTCCTGCCCAGACACGGCACAAAAGAAAAAGGAGACTTAAAACAACAGTCAGCTCCTCCTCCCCCCGGATCAGGTGCGCACACACATGAGAGAATAGCAAACCTTAATAAAAACCTCTCTCTTGGCCCATGTTTTCTTATAGTTTTATTTCAAAGCCCCCTTTCAGCACACGTGCACGTACAGCCCCTCTCATCAAGTCGACGCCTGTCACGGGGGGTTAAATGTAGGGGATCCAAAGCCAATCCAAATATCAGATCCCCCCGGCGAAGCACCGGGAAATGCCCCATCCCCTTCAGTCATCCTCGCGAGGAGACTTGTCTTTGTTAGAAAACTAAATTAAAAACAATTGTGCATTTCTGCCTGGAAATGGAAAGATTCCCTACGGCTATCCTTGGATGTGTGTGTCTCAAAATTAAAGCAGGATTAGACTTTAATGTTCCATCTCCTGCAGTAATTATGGCAACGCGGGGCCTGATCCTGCTCTGCGCTTTGGCGTCGTGCAAAATTGCAGTTTTCTAACGAAGGGCAGAGACGAGAGCTGTAGGTTGATAAGAAAAGCAAGAAACGTCTCCATGAGGCAGCGCTCACCCCTGTGTAATTAGTCTTCCCCCGTGTTATCTTTATGTTCCTGTGATTGTGAGCTATTCAGGATGGAAACAAGAATAAGGCCTTTATATTTTTTCGAGATGCTGCCGGCGGCACAATAAATTTCCATCTTGGGGGTATGCGGCGTGTCTCTCTTGGTGACAAGGGTAATATAAAGTTGCTAATTCGCTGGGATTTGTCCCAGTGAAAACTGAAGAAGGAACAATGGGTAATTGTAACAGCATCTTAGGAAAATGCCAGCGTGATAAAAGTGGAATCGGCCAGTAAAAATATGTCGTAAAGCTCCTAAATTTCAGCCTCACTTGTCAGGCTGTTTCTAAGCAAATTTGCTCTCTGGTGGACTGTAAAAATCAAGTGGCAGACACTGGCTTTTGATGCAAAAATAGGAACATAACTCTGCAATTCAGAGGTTTTACCTTGAATCTTAGAGAGATTTTTTGGGGAGGATGGGGGTGGTTTCCTTTGGAAAGGCAGTTATTTTTAGAAGGTAAGAGAGTGACTACTTTAATCCCTTTCAATCTTCTCTAAAATTAATATTGGTGTGAATTTTAATAAGTGCAGTAATAACAACTTGCAAGATCATGCACTGTGCCTATATATATTTCTTTTTAAATCTGAATCAGAGTTTGGTTGCTTAAATCTCATGTAGTTATTTCATCTATGCCTTACATGTGTGATAACGGTTGACCCAAATGGAGGGAGTGGGGAAATGTTAGATATGCTGAGATTTTATTGTAGGGAATGAGCGTCATTTTTTGGGATGTTTCACCTTTAACATGGAGGGAATTATTTGGAAAGAGTATAGCAGCCCTGAGAAGAAACTACAGACAGATGTAGCTACTCATGCTGTATTACTGCATAAATACTCAACACAAAAAGTAACGAAACTACAGAACATAATGAGAATTAAAAACCCTGTTGCCGTTTTATGCTTTGCTCCTGGCATTTTACCCTCAGTAACAGATGATTTCTTTTTACAAATAACTTGCTTTAAAATGAAATCCCTGTGAGCTTTCTTATGCCCTCAAGTAAAAGGACTTGATTTCAGCTGCATTTTCGGTAGCCTGTGGTGAAGGAGCCTGGAGGCCCCGGTGTTGGGCAGCGGTGGGAAGCATATGGAGGAGGTTTGATGGGACCTGGACCTCTTGGAACGTGCTGAAATGAGGGGTAGGTGTGATGCTGTGTTATTCCTTGGCATTAGAGCAAATTTCAGCTGTAGCACCGTATTCTGTTTGGGAAGAGCTGGTGATGGTCATCACCTTTCTTCAGTATAGGGATCAGTTGTCTTGAAATGCCACCAATCATAGAATCACTGATTGGAAGAGATCCTCAAGATCAGCGAGTCCAACCGTTAACCTGACTCAGTGTGGGCCTGTATAAAATATTGCAGGTTTTGCAGTCAAATCCTCGGTTAACAGTGCTTCCCATGCATGGATGCGCCCAGCTGGGCACAGCAGCATGGAGAACGTGCCGGCATCTCGGCCTCCTCCTCTCCATCCATCCCCGGTCCCACACAGTTGCGTCTCCTGAAAATGGTGGGATCTCAAGCGGTGGCAACAGCAATAAGTCACCGCAACATTTTGATGTGGAGATGGACACCCCACCACGCCGGCTGCCTGAAGGGCGCAGCTCCCATCTCTCTTCAAATAAGGAGGAAAAAAAGAAAATCCTCTCTTTTTTATTAAAAAAGATGTGACAAGTAGTAATAAACACTTGTGTGAACTGCTGAAGGCAACTCTCTTTATATCTATAGGTGATGACTTTCCAAGTAGTTGTATTCATAAAAATTCAGCTGGGTTTCTCTCACCTCCCGGGCCTGCGCTCACCCTGGCTCGAGTAACCAGCGCCACTGGTTGTGCCGTACGCTTGTACTTGTGTCATTGCTGACCCCACTAAACGGCTGCAGGTTCCCTGTGTGTAGGGCTTTGATGGCAGATAGTAATTTATTGTTTGAGTTAGAGGAACCTGGAGATGGTGCCGGTCTCGTGCTTCACCCGGGCGCAGGCCGGAGCCGGCGAGGCGGGCGGCGCAGGAGCCACAGGCTGGATCTGAATGACAAATGGTCAAATTGGAAGAGAAAGGAGTATTTTTTTGTTGTTTTCTTTTAAATACGAAGCTGAGGGCAGGGGCCGTGACTTCTTGAGGCTGCTCGGAAGACTGTGTGCCTCCATCCACTGAATCTTTGTCTAGTGTTTTCATAGACGTGATTTTTCTCCACTTTCTCTGCGGTCTCTTATTTATTATGACAGTATGTGCTCACTCCTATGGGGCAGCGCTGATTCTGACCCTGAATTTCCTCTGGGCCGCTTCCATCGTGTGAGCTCATACCCTGCCCGGTTTGACTTCTGGTGGATCCACGTGCTTAATTCTGCCATTTTCACTTATTTCAGGAGTACTTTGCCTCTGCTCATCCCTAACATGTGGCAAAAATTTCCTTCCGGATTTCGCTTCTTGCCTCAATATTCGTTCCCCCTCTCCCATCCCTGCGACTGTTTCAGTAGATTTGGCCAATGATGGAGATGTTGGAATTTTATTAGAAATAAATATGAAATTCAAATTAAGGTCCACATGGAAAATATGTCTATAAATATTTGAAAAGATGTGAGCTGGGGCAGGTTTCTTTCCCTTTGGGTCGAAGGCAGTGTTGATGTACAAAGGTATTTTGGCACTTCTGAGCAGACAGTTTTAAACAACCTTTAAAATATATATTCAAATCAATTCAAAATGGGCTAAAGCCCACAGAAAGGTTAGACTCTCTTTTCTAGTCATTTCCTGAATTTTAGTTTCCTTATCTTAAAGCATTGTATAGCTCTCTGCCCATTTAGTCCATTTCTATTCAACTCATGCAAGTTTCCTGATAATTACTTAGCCCCATCTAATTCCCTAAGGTCCCAAAATGCAAAACAATTCTTCACAAGACAGAGATTACTTTTTACAAGCTTTAACAGGATAAAAAAAAAAAAGGGGGCATTAAAATGATGTGATCTAAGGTAGAGTTTCACTGCTGAACCGTTTTCCACAAGACTTCATTTAGCAGATAGCAGATATTACATGATTGAGTCTAACGGAGGGTTTGAATCTGTTCTGACGCTGGTGCCAAGTCACCTTCAATGGGGCAAAGTCACAGGATGCAAACTGACATTATTTCTCTGAATTCAGCACAACCTGTGCAAAATGAAGACCTTACTATAAGACCTGTATGCTGATGTGAATGAGGAGAAAATCAAGCCCGGCGAGGTTCTGAATCTGCAGGCATTAAGGAGACGCATTTGTGTTTTATCTGTTGAAACCCTTGCTCAACTGACGTGCTTTTCCACTCATGTATTTGTCATTGGGGCCAGGAATTGCTCCTGTTTTCACTGATCTAAAGGGATTGTGTATTCAGCACTGTTGTACTGACCCTCTTCAGTTCCCTCCATTTCCATTGCCTTATCTACCAAATTGATAAAATGGTTTCCAAGTGCAAAATTTCCAAAGTTTCAGCGAAAAGCATTTATTTTCTGCAAGAAAAGAAAGCTTATGTACTGATGACATGGCACAACTTGTAAAAATCAATGGATTTATCTCATGCTACAGAGAGTGGCAATGCGGTTAAAGGTAAAATTCTGTTAACGCCAGAGTGTGTTGAAGGCATCTCCCAGAGCTTCCCTTTCCCTTGGAAATGCAGAGCAAGGGCAGGACATGAGGCAGTGGAACAGGTCTGGGTTTAGGAGAGCCTAAAAGCAAGTTCTGTGGATGCTGGAATGAACGTTGTGCCCACATTCGTCAGGAGGAAGAGGCAAGAGGAGAGGACGTACCCTGGGAGGTTTGAACCCAGGCCGCATGTTGTCTGAACGTGTCCCGAGGGTCAGTGCACCCAAAAGGAGCTTTGGGGCATGACGAGATGGTGCTTGGAAGTTACACCATGTTCTCTTGCTCACATAAAGTAAAAAAAGGGCTCATCTCCAGCTCCTTCAGTCCCCCGGGGTTGTGGGAACCTTCATTTGTCACTGCAGAAAGGAGCCTCAATATTTTATGAAAAAAAGCATTTTACCACAGGACTTTGGTGAATATCAGCATAATTTCACTGTGATTTAACAGAACCTTTCATTGACTTTTTAAATTATACCTCTCCATCACCTACCCTATGGGTTTCCTTGCTTTTCATCTTGCAAATCCCATTACTTATTAATTTCCCTATAATACATAATAGAGGCAGAAAAACATATAACATCCCGTTCAGCAATGATTTACAAGTCTCTTAGTTCTGAAGCAACATAAGAAAGAACAGACATTTTATGAGTTTCCTCTGTGCTTGTTTTCTTTGGAAAAATGTCCAAAGCAATGCTTACGAACCTAAGGCTTCTTTGGACATGATCTCATACCTACAGCTATTGCAGCTTTACAGAAGATGCAATCTGATGATTACAGAAGCACAGTCAGGGCAGAATTAGCAAGGAGATGGTGAGCAAGATTTACCTCATCCTCATTATGATAATGGATGTAATATCCATGGAAATGCTGATGGGCTTTCCTTAGAGAGGAAGAACTGCAGGCAAAGAACAAATACACAAACCAGCATTATTTACCCACATTTCCAATCAGGCTTTTGCTGGCGTGTTAATCTTTCTACAGGGGGCCCATGAGAAACTTTGATTCCCTCGGCGTTTGGAGAAAATGTCGAGCACATACCATGAATCAGAGTGGCTCATTTAGGGATGAAGAAACTATTACTCATCCTGCTCTGGCATGAATGAGCATCTGGCAGCATATTCTAAAATTCAGGGAAGACAACAGGAGGCAAAAGGAAAAAAAAAATGTATCTCCAGTGCACTTCTTGTCAGCTCAGCAGGCAGCACATGGGAGCTGGAAGGAGGCAGCACAAAGGCAGATCTGCTGCACTGAGCCTTTATACGCTTGCTTTCTGTTTCCATCCATCTACTCTTTCCAGCTTTTCTTTTTTTTGTACAATCTGGGAGTCCTAACAGAATGCATGAAGATAAATTCACCTGGTTAAATCTGCACCAGGTTGGTCCTGGAAGTTGTGTTCCAGAAATCCACGGACCGCAGCAGTTCGAGGAGACAGCACTCCTGGTTGATGCTGCCATTGAACGGGAGCTGGTGGACTCTTGAGATTAATCAGATTTGCTTACGTGTGCTTAGACCCCTTATGGTATAGATAATGTACAGGAGAGTGCATGTGCTGTATTCCCAGGAACAGACATGGAACAGTAAGCATGGGGATAGTAAAGTGCCTATTAACATTTTTTTTTGAGGTGCAGCCCACATCTAGGTCAGTAGCTGATTAAAAATCAAGCAAAGTTTCTCACAGCAGAGAAGCAGAGAGGGCTGTAAAGCATGGGGTAGGAAATAAAGGCTCGTTTTGTCTTTTAATGGTTGCATTCCGTGATCATTTACAACTGCTGCGCTGTCTCCTCTGCTTCCTCATCCACGTGCAGAGGTGAAACTTAGACTGAGCAAACCATTGCACATGGATGTTGTTCTTTCTCCTACAAAGGAATATCCCAAGTCAATGTGGCCACTGACGGAAGCTGCGGTGACTCGGGGGCCCAGGACACTGTCCCACCTCCCTGTCCTACCAGGGCCACGTCTTGCACCTCCACAGCTTCAACCCGGAATCGAAATCAGCACATGCTGCGGCGCCGCTCTGGCATTTCTGAGGAGACCCGGCTAACCGTAGAGCGCAGGGTTGGGGCCACGTTAGCAGCGTGTGTGTATTTTCTTTCTTTGTGCAAAGCAGCAGAGCTGGAAGCGCTGGAATGTTGCGGGGTGCCGGGACTTGCCGCGGCCGCAGGAATGCTGGCAAGACGCAGCACGCTGCTGCCACCCGCCCTCCGGCAGCTGCCGCCGCTCTACGAGTTTAATGGCACATTTTTCTCATTATTATTTCTTGCTGGCCTTCTTTTCTTCCTGCTCTATTTTTTTTAATTTTTCCCTGCTGCTTTCCTACAGCCCCTTGCTTGTATCAGAACCGTCAGGCTTCCTGCAGTGGGCATTTCTACAGGCAAAACATGTTGTCACAACAACCCCGTATTTGTACTTTTTCTTGTTTCCACATTGTGGCAAACCCCCCCTTATTTCACAAAGGAGTCCTTTTCTCCTGTTCTCTTCCCTTAGGTATTCTGTTGAATTGATTTCTCCTCTCATTTTACAAATGAGATATTCCAGGAACAATCGAACTAATATTAGTTCTGTCAACCTTAATCTAGGATACATTAATCTAGGATATAAGGGGGAATCAGATCCAGAAGACCTTGACTTCCTTTTTTATCAAAGAGCTAATAAAGCAGAAAGATGATGACTGGCTACTAAAATTTAAGCAACCCAGCACAGGAAAGATATGTTATTCAATAGTTGGGATAAAACTTGATTTCCCAGGGATTTCAAGGAGTACAATCAAACAGGGGAAACAAAAGAAGACTAAGTGACTTTATTTTTATCTTGTAGAAGTAAATTAACAGGTTTGGGGTGTTTATTTTAGGCTGTCTCTGTACTTAGCACAGGCACATTTGCATTTCCTCATCTAAAACCAGACATTAAGTCAGGAGAAGTCTGACCCCTCAGAACATCGTAAGTTAAAACCCTTCCCGAGGTTTCTGGAGTGGCCAGGACCGTGAACCGGGATAGAGACACTTCCAAAAGGCCTTGGTCGGACCAGGTTTAGATGTGGACCTTAGGATGGGATGAATCACACCTTGCAAATGCTGATTTCTCTCTCTTATCTCTCCCGGGAGCCTAAGGTGACTAGTTTAGATCCAGATGAATCACACCCTCGAGGCCATGGAGAAAACAATGAAAATTTGCAAGCCTAGGCCCAAATCTTCCTAGTCGTCTTGAATAATTTTACTGAATAGAATGATCAAATGTCTTTAAATAGCTTTACTGGTAGAAAATGAAGATAAATACATTCTCTCCCAGAACAAAACCAGCTTACTTTTATTTTTTTTTCTCCTGAGACAGCATGGGCATTGGTGTTGCTTCCAGTATGTACTTTCTTTAGTTGGCCTTTTTCTTTTCTAAATAAACACATAATTGACCTCTATGTGCAGCCTCCAGAGCTCCTCATGCCTTCCTCGGAGTGGAAATTTCAAAGAGATTGCCAGATGAGGCTCACTTTTTAAACCACCTGGTTTCTGTACTTCATGTTTCCAAACTGTGTTGTTTCCCAACCCTTCAATGGCTCGTTTCAGGTTCTTCTGTCCTTTGAAATGCATCGAATGTGAGGTTCCTACCCAGAAAACTCTTCTCCCTGTATAAGTAGGTAACGTAACCTACTAAAAGTAAGATGTATTTTCTTGTGCGTCCCCTTTGCAGAAAGGTATAAACTAAATATTGACTTCAAAGGATACATCTTTATTCTAAACGTGATGCTCAAAAATGCTTTACAGTCAATAATTTGCAATTAGAATTAAAAGAGAACCCCCCTTCCCCAAACAACCTATAATTACAACTGATCCTTTCATGAAGTATAAATCCAGTAATTAAGTAGTTTCAAAAGTTTTAAGTCACTGGGCAATTAAAAAGAAAAATGTTGGGTGTTGAGGCAGAGAACAATGCCGCTGTGTGTTTGGGGTCTTAAGTTATCAATGGAACTTTGAGCAGAAAGATTTTTCTATTGATCGTCATGGTTTTAAATCCTTCAGTGTGCAGTCATTACCAGTTCTTAACGACTTCTCTCATAAGCCACCACTGTAACTGTAATCAATGGGAAGAAGTGATGCTCAGAGTTGTACCTGCGCCTCGCTGGATCCTCGTCTTCACCCAAGGATTAGGCCCAAGGGGAAGTTTAACTAACAAGGCCTTTGCTTAAGTCGTTTTGCTCATAGTTACCGATGGTGACGTTTCAGTGCAGCTTATTCAACAGGCAGGATAACTTGGTAAAACCATGACCTTGTTCTCATCGGCGTGATATTTCAATAGTACGTGTTCAAAATACAGATTGCGATGGTTCCTTGTAGTTGTGTTGGGCATCTTGGTGCTTCCTACTTATGCTGACCTATAGAATCCCATTTTTGGTTCATTCAGTGTTGTCTTTGATACGTTTATCCTTTGCGCAATGGGTATGGGAAGAAAGTATTGGTGTGAGTTCTAGAAAAATATTTTTTAAGGGAATTTTGTGTTTCTTAACTGCTTAATGGAATTTCAAAATATGGTCAGAGAAATATTTAATATGCTTTTACAGAAAGTATATTTTCCTCAAGATTTCTTTTGGCTCTACAACAATTTAGAATTCCAGCAAAATTTTTAGCTTGCTGTTTAATGCTGAAAAGGCAGAGCTTGTAATAGGATTTATACACCCCATCTCTGCTGCTCTTTACATCCCACCTGGAAGAAAAAAACCAAGCAGGGATTGTGAAAGCGTCAGGATGAAGTAAATTTAAACGGTCTGTGGCAACTTTTTGGTTGTGCTGTTACTGTCAGAGAGTGGCAGAGGTGTCTGAAACACTGGAGGAAGTAACAAAGAAAATGGATTTGAGATCAGTAAAGATAATACCGAATACACAGCCGTAAAATGTCAGTGAGATCTTGGACAAATTCATCTGGCTGTTGACAGCAATAGATGTCAACATACTTGGCAGTTTAAATACGTAAAACATTAATTACTAATAATAACTTGCTGAGGAAAGCAGCTGAGGAAATGAAGTGAGAGCGTAGGAATGGCTGTTGTGTCTCTGCTGAGACTGTTTGGCTACTGGAGAAAATGGTTGTTATACAGGACATTTTACATGAAAAGAAAAATACAAACAATTATCTTAAATTACTGGATGAATTCTAGTATGAATAAGAAAGAAGTGATCTATGGGGATGATCTAATAGGGAATTGAGGGACATCAGTGGACAGCCACATAAATCTGTTGATGCACTAATACCTCAAACTTGCAGAGAATGGAAATTTTCAGCAAGAACTGAACTAGAATATAGCTGAATTAGTGCATGTGCAATAGAATAAGAATTGGAAGTAATTAATTATTACCAAAAAACCAGCGCCTGGGTAACATATTTTTGTGTTTTCCAATATGAAATTATTACATAGATGTATAAGGGAAATAAAAGTAAAATTTGAGTTTGTAAATATTCTTTCTCTGTTGTTATTTAATCCCATGATTTACATTTTCCCTTCAGGACGATTATGTTTTAGCTAGGGCTATGTACTAAGCTGAGTTACTGAACTAGGACGTTCCAAGCATAATATCTGCTCTCTTTCCATTAGACAATTTCAGTCCCTCTCCTTGCCCTTTTTCCAGTAAGTGCATAACAAAATCCAAGAGGTACCTGTAATCCAGACTCCCATGAGGTATTATATTCACGTTTGGACACATCATCAGGATGGAGTCAGCGTGAAAACCGTAGGTTTTAATCCTCCATCCCAGCTTGTGAAGTTAGGAGGAGGAATAGAGTTACTGAAACATTCGTGTTTTAAAATTGGGACTTAAATTTACTGACTTCATTGCATAAGGGTGGTCTGGTTTTTTTTCTAGATGCTTTTTAGTGTTTGGTAATACCTTACGTGTGAAATCCCTTGGCAGCTGTGTTAAGCTCTGAGGTGGATCTGTAAGGTTCACAGGTTTTTCCCATCTATGCTATAGGTATTTTTTGTTTGGCTTCATGGTTCATAACGTGGATTCCTGATGATCTGCTGCTCTGTCTGTGCTCTACCCTGCCTGTGTTTGTTGTGGTGTAAATGGAAGCAAGAAAGCTCAGCTGCATTTCAGTGTTGCAGATGTAGAAATGTACCCAGAGAAGTGAAGGTTATACAGTTACCTCAATGATAACTACGTATTTTTTCCAAAACAGGGAATATCTGTGTGTCTGCAACAACCAAACATTATAATCACTTGGAATCTTATTTCCAGGGGTACTGAACAGTCCAAATTTCCAGCAGCTTCAAACGGAGTTGCATGTTCTCAGCATCTATGAAAATTAGGACATACTTTTCTGCCTTGTTTACCCACTACTGTTTAAAATCTTGTGCTTCTTGACTCTGTTCTTGTTAAATTCTTTCCTAAGGAGCTTGACTCTGACTTGTTGGAAAGCCTTCGCCACCTTGCAGAGCCCCGCTGAAGCTTTGTGCTACAAACGGCTGCAAAGCCGGAGATCTTGCATAAAATCTTAAAAGCCTTTTCACCTTTTCCCTGTTTGGTAATGCAATTTTCTCCTCTGCTTTTTGACTTTCCACCTTCCCCCACTGCCTCTCCCCTTCCCTAGTGTAGGTAACCACACATTTTGATGGAGGTTTAATCTCCTTTCTTCCTTCCTTTGCAAACCCACCTCCTCCCTCGCCCAAGGCGATCTGTCAACTCAAACGCATCGCAAATCAACTTGACAGTGGAGATCTCCCCTTGAGCAACAGGAGCTGATTCTCAGATAGCGAGGGTGGGGTGCGTTTTCCACATAAAACCCGGTCGCAGCAAAATATGGAAGTAAATTTCCATTCTCCGGTTCGCTTTGTTTCGAATTTTGGCTCCGAACAAAGCGAATCCGCAACCTTGGGAGGATGCACAGGGTGGCGCACAAAGCAGCTGGGTTTGGGGACAGTGACAGTGACCGTCCTGGTGCCTGTTGATTGTGTTTGACATCTGCTCATGATTTTGTCTCTGAGGATCTCGGGCTACTTCAGAAAGTTGAACTAAACTGCACAGATTTGAGCATTACTAGAGCACCCGTTATGCCGATATGGAATCTGAGGATGTAAAAAAAGATAGAAAAATGTTAAAGATGACAACAGAATCATGGAATTTTCTTTTTTTCCCTCTTTCTCAGTATTAGATTCACACATGTACCACCGAGTCCTGTCAGGGACACAAACCAGCAAAACTCTCTGGTTGCCGACGGACCTAAATCAGCAACTGTCCTGACCTTAGGTAAAGGGCTCATCCTTTCCTCAAGGAAAAAGACCACGTCTTCCTTGGTTTTAGATGTATGATATTATTACTATTGCAAAGGAAAAAAGCTAGAAACTAGCCCTAGCTTGTGTTGCTTCTCCAGGATTTGCCAGGTTGGTGGGAGAAGGCTGCTCATGCATTCTCATGAGAACAGACTAGATAAACCATGAAAACGTAAGCATCCGCCTCCTGTCCTGAAAAACCTTACTTTTAGCTGTAAGCTGATGAGAATCTGTGCAGATAGATTTGCTAACCTAGCTCAAGTCAGAAAAAAAAACCCTTTAATCTCGTATATGAGAACATATGCATGGTTTATTTTTCGAAAATATATCGGTACCAATGCATGGCTTCAGAAGTTGCTCTTGTCTGAGCAAGAGAGAGAGAAAGGAAGGATAAGGACCATTCTTGATCAGCTTCTTATGATAAAGAGTTCTGCGTGAATCTTCGAATATCAAACAGGCTGAACAGACATTGCAAAATCTATTGCTGATTCGATGATTTTTGGAGGCAGAGTTATTTCAAGTGTGTAATTTCTCTGCAAGTTGGGCAAGTGAAGCTGCACCTATTCTCCTAGATTTAACCAGAACTTGAGACTTTGCCATGTTTGATTTATTAGTTTTAGAATATGCAAGGTCTTTAATGTTTGTTTCGTGCTCGGAGCACACTGTAATTTTAGCTAGATTATTACAGTTGTTGACCAATGTGTGAATTATCTTCAAAGGTTTTGAGTTGCTTTTAACAAGCTTTCCCACTCCAATGACCAAGTCAAAGGAAGCCAGGAAGGTCTGTTCTTTCAAGGAAAGTGTCATAGGTCAAATGTGCATGAATGTTCTAGAAACATAATCAGCAGAAGCCCTGGAGAAAGCATAGGGATATTTTGCTAGCTCAGAAACCACGAACTGTACTACTCATAATGATAATTTTAATATCTGTGGAATAGCTTCTCAGAAATGCGTTGTTAGTCTCAAAATCCTGGAAAAGAAGGTGCTGCAAAGGTGTCCACCACCAGCCTCTTTGCTAAATTCGTTGGCCGGTGTGGGCTGAACTTGCAGATGAATGTGAGCGTCTCTCAAAGCCGTGTCTGAAATAGCAGCAGAGCAGAAGGACATTTGTGCGACTTGTCCCCGCTTGGCCTCTCCCCCAGCGCACTTTGCCTTCAGGAGCTGTCACAAGGAAAACGATTCCCACCAGAATTAAACGCATTTAAACTCATTTTTGGAAATTGTCTGGGCACAGCCGACTGTAGAAATGAGATGGCTCAGAACTGATTAAATAATGTTTATGCAAATACAAATGTTGTCAGGGCGTTGTTTTCTTACTCTTCAAGATCCAGCTTGTCAAAGGCTTTTGGCTGAGTGTCAGGTTTATTGAGCTCAACCGAGCTAGTAGGAGCTTGATTTAGGGCTGGCAGTTACCAGAACCCCGCAGAAACTCTTTTCTGGTGCATCTTCTTCCCATCTCTGACCTTGGCCATCTGTGGGGCCTCCGGACTCCCCACCCATAGATCTCGCTCGTGACTTCTCATTAGTGCTCTGCCATCCAAGGCTTCTGCTTCTCGCCTCCTCTTGCTCCTTAAAAGTCCCCCGTTTTTCAGACACAGTGTCTGTTACGTGGTTAACAGCTGCCCTGCTTTGATTTTACAACATTTCGGTCCATCCAGTGCTCCTCGTTAGAGGACGATTGGCATTGTTAAAGGCGTGATGTTAGGAAATCGATGACAGGTGCTGGGAAGACAGATGTTCGCAACAGCCTTGGGACAAACAGATTCCTGCACGGAGGAATTCAGAGGCTTTCAGATAAATTGGGCGATATGAGGAATAGTTTCCAAAGGTATTAAAGTGACTTTGTAATCTGGTGAAAGATGTTGGGTTGAATCTTAGTAGAAATACTAATAAATCCTACAAGAACACCTGTCTCAAACTACTGCGCTTTTTACCGATCTGTGTTATTTTCCACATGGTACATTCTGGGCAGATGACTCCCAAGTTCTCAAATAGCGCGAAAAGTCATCGGTGTCATTAGTCATCAGAGGAAATATTTGCATAACTGCTCAGATTTGAGCATGTATTTGCCTGTGTTTTTAATGACACTTTCTCTGAATATTCTTTTAAACAACAGTTCATTTGTGCAAGTGCTCCAGGAGAGCCTACGAGAGACGTTACGACTCGTGGGTGCTATTGAAGCTAATTCTGAGCCTTCATTTGAACAAATGTTTGCAAATTCTTTTCTACAGTATTTACACAGTTCTGACCTAAGCTTCATTAGCTCAGCAGATTCATTTATCTGCTCCAGTACCCGGCTGACCAGCTGGAACCACGGAATATTTTCATGTGGCATTTTCAGGTGGAACCCTGGGGAAAGTCAGCGACTCGCTGATAAGAAATACAGTGTGGTAAAGGATGTGTCTGGTGCTGTTGTCTCTTCTCATGGTACTTCTGCCAAGAGCAGTTTTGCTCCCTTTTAAAATGCAGTTTGACATTAGAAAACCGCGTCAACATTTGTAGGTATATATAGATTTTATTGTACGGACAGTCCATTACCGGTAGCATAACAGTCTTGGAGTGACAGCAATGGGATGAGATAAACGTGAAAATGTCAAAATGACAAATGTGTTTTTCTGTGCAAGCTGGAAGGATAGAAAGCAGCTGGTGCACGTGATGAACGGGTCATTATTGCGCACCCTCTGGGTCCGTACAGTTTAGGTGAATTAAATAGCAACGAGTTCTTCACCCCACATTGCATATGTATCAGATTTAGATATTTCTGATGCTAGCTGGGAAAACACAAAGAGCTGCTTTTTGTTGGTTTGAAATGGCTTTAGGTGCTTGCCTGAGATGGCCACTTGTAACACAGAATGGCCCAGGGCTGGAAGCTCCTCTCACCGCAGCTGCAAAAGTCCGTTGTCTCCTTCAGTGTTCATGTTGGGTTTGGTTTTACCGTGCTGTGCATGAGACCAGAATATGTGCCTGATGCTCGGCTAGATAAGGATATGAAAAGGAAAGGGAATGTTCTGAGGTTCTGGTGGTGGCCTCACCTGTGCAGCATCTGTCTTTGCGAAATTCCAAATTGCCTTTCCACAAGTGGTTCTTCTGTACGTCGATCTAGCAGTAGAGTAGTGGGGTTGAGCTGTTCAATCTTTATGTGTTGTGAGTGGTACTTCTGTGATGTTAGTAGAATTTTATCACACCATTTTGCTATGAAATGAAAAGCATAGATTTCAGGTGAATATTTGAATTGATCTAGAACCAGATAAATTAGAAAAGTGGAATGTAGTTCATATTGTCATTTGTATCTGTCTTTTTCCTGAATACTTATGGTTTTGGTCAGTAGTGGAAACAGAAACATATATCAG
Source organism: Pampusana beccarii (assembly GCA_013399365.1). NCBI lineage: Eukaryota > Metazoa > Chordata > Aves > Columbiformes > Columbidae > Pampusana > Pampusana beccarii. Next base: position 347,005 of record VWYH01010889.1, on the reverse strand, counting down.
AATGTGTTTTCTGTGTTGTTTTGTCCAGTTTAAACCTCTCAGTAGGAATCAGACTTGAGAATTTAGCTGGGATAGTGCTGATTTCCAGTGGCACGGATTTCAACCTCACATCGTCTCTTCCCACTAAATAGCTGGTTCAGATTTAAGCTTCAGGCTTTGGCCCTTCTCTACATTGTAAAAGCACACTTTAATCTCCTGAAAAACAGGAGCTCAATAGCTCCTGGGTGCTTTAATTAAATGAAAGATGTTAATTTCCATAAATAGAAGAGTTTCCAAGAGCTGTGTGGGGAAAATGACCTCGGCTGGATCCTGGAGCTGGGAGCACGGGGGTCTTGGGCTTCATCCCTAACGAGAGACAACGACGTCCAGGACCTGAGCACCCTGTCCATCTGATAAAGTCCAGGGAAGATGGAAAGAACTCATTTGATCTACCCAAATACTAGAGAGCCCAGAGCTTCCCAGCCCAGCTTGGGTGGCTGCCTGGACCAGGTGATGATTTTGAGTCAAGACAGACACCTAGTGGCCAGGGAGCTGGGATTTCCTTTCCTTTCCCTTCATGTTTATCTATTTGTTTGATTTTAAAGGAGAGAAAAACAAGATCTTAACGCTGATACTTGTCTACATGCTGCGTTTCCTTTGGTCCTGATGCGCCTCGAGCTGTTCTCAAGCTTCATTGTGGGAGCACCACACTGAAAATCCTGGGTTATTTTCATAGGAATATAGGATATTCCTATATATAGGATATAGAATAGAATATAGATTATAGGAATATAGATGGGGCCCCGGCCCTCCCCATCGCCATTGCATCAATCCGGGTCACCCCAGGACCGTGGGGAGAAAAACTTGAATTTATCTCTATGGCAACTTTAGAGAGCTCACAAGGCAGCCAAAAAATAAGGGAGCGGGAAGGGACAGGGTGGAATCAGCAGATGAGGAATAAACAAAATAATGTGCTGATGCATTGTAGAAGAATGGATTTATGGGTTATGACATTCCTAAAATATCTTTATTTAATAATGAAAACTTCATTATCCAGCCCTGTGCCAAAGTGTTGCCACGGGCCCGCTGCAACTCCCTGGAAAGATCTTTCATCTTGACAGAAGTTCTAAATTACAGCATTAGGGCTCTAACGGAGGGGAAGTTATGGCCTATTTTGCCTGTCCAGGGAAATGAGACACACATTACTATGGAGCGGGTTATTGAAATCTAATCACCAAGAATATTAAAAATGAGGGAGCAAAAAAAAAGTTTTTTTCTGTGTGAGCACTGGGGATAAATTAAGTGATAAACCTTGAGTGTTTACTGGAGTTTCATTATTTTATTAGGAAGTAATTCATCTTTATTACAGTTGAGGCCGTTATGTTTCACATCATTAAGAAAGCAATGCGTGGAGACCCTGAAGCTAATTTTCAATCCAACTATCACACATTATGTTTTTATTTTTATCCCAGGTATTGCAACACCCTCTGCAGCTGCGTGTTCTGACCTCCAGAAATATTTGATCCGTGGTGTTTCAGAGCCGACAAAGTTAAACTTGGGCTCCTGCTTCGGTTTCGGTCCCGATGTCCAGGTAGGAAGCCAGTTGTTCGGGTTAGAGCCGTGATCCTGGGTCTGGATGTGCAATCTCAGCTGAGCTGTCCTCTTTAATGACTTTAACCCAGCGGCTGAATGACTGAGATTGCATTATAAGCGAGATATGTGGTGTGGCTGAAAAAGTCCATTTCTGGTTTAGCTGCTGTGGTTTCTGTGAGTCCTTCTGACACAGGCTGTAGTTTGCTTTGCATTTTGGGTTCAGGCAGAGCCAAACCCATGAGTTCCACCCAGGTCCCAGATGAACACGTGCTGCTCTGTATCGATCTACAGGAGAATTTCATATATATATATATTTATTTATTTATTTCTATGGGTGTGCAGAACCACCATGAACCAGAGAAGCTTTGCCTGGTTTCCTCCAGCTCAGAGAGGTTCACTTGGTCCCTGTATCTCATGGACAGTCATACTCACAAAGGTTACTCCTCATTGCAAAGCAGAAGTAATATAATTGCAGGGTTGGATGAACAGTTCTGTGAAGGCTCGTTTTAGCTTTCAAGCTCTTTGGCTCGGTTACTGTCCTCATTCAAGTCCACGTGCCAAGAACATCACGGCAAAGGTGTTTACTGGCAAAAGCCTTTGCTAAAAGGGCAGGTTTTAGATAAACACTGGAACACGTTCATAGGAAACAAATCTGGTATTTACAATTGTAAATAATCCCACAAAAATCTCAGCATCTGAGGCTCTGGACATGCATCTGTGAGAAACTCTGATTCAGTTACTGCAGCTGTATGTATATACAATACAGGGGACAGAGCGCGGATTGGAAACACCCAGGCCTTGTTGCTCAGCCCAGTAGTTCAGACTCATTTTCTGCCACAGGCTGATGAAGAGCATCCATTTTTTTTTTTACAAGGCTTATTTCTAAAACGCATTTCCTCGCCCAGGGGGTCCCCTCAGCCGCACTGCGGGGCCTGGAGTCCCTCAGTTTCACACCACACAGCTGAAGAACCGAGGAAAAGTGTAAATCCAGGGACCCCAGTGACCAAAAGAGCCCGGGAATTGGGTGTGAGCAGTGCATCCTCTGACGCACGGTGCTGGTAGGACAGTTATGGCTGAGGGACGACCCGATCTCCAGCATCCCCTTGTCCCTGCACTCTGTCCGCAGCCTGGAGGAAGGGAACACCTTCAATTTGGTCTGTCAAACCACCCCTGCTACGGCTTTTATTAATGTACAGTGAGCTCGGAGCGTGTGGCAGTTGCACTTCGCCCCCCCGCGCCCTGAGAACTGGTGTGGCGGTCGCACTGGTAGCTGCCCATCCCCCTCTCAGAATTGGCGCCTTTAATGGGCAGTTAACGGCTCTTTGTGCAGACCCAGAGCCGCTGGGCGGGGTCCTCAGCAGAGGAGGGGCCGAGCTGCCCACAGCCCAGAGAAGCCGAGAAGCTTCTGGAATGCGTGCATTCAGGGGGTGGAGTGCAGAGAAACCGAGAAGCTTCTGGAACGCCCACAGCCGGATCTGAGCTGACTATGACTGGGGTTCCCGCCAAAATCCCCTTTGTGTGGCCTTCTCAGAGCTGCGGGTCCGCCATGCTGCCGGAGGCACTGCCCTTAGATGGAGGAGCCGTCTGAGGTAACTTCCCGGGATGGGTAGCACCTCACCTCTGCATGTAGGTGAGTGATGAATTACTGAATATATGCTTTAATAAGTCCTTGCCTGGCAGGCAAGTATAAGTCCTGGCCGCAATGGGCTGGTGTTTCTCTCTTATGGGTAAAACAGGGCAGAGAGGGCTCCGGTTTGTTTCCTTGTGAGTGCGTATATGCACGCAGTGGATCTCCATTATTCTTACTTCACTGCACCCCAAATAGTTTCCTAACCTAATATCCGAACCTGTATCTTATGTTATTGGAGTGCTAACTAATTGTATAAACCCCGTTTCTAATCAGTTTATCGGCGGTACTTTTCCGGCCAGAATAAAGTTTGTTTTGGACCTTGTTGTTCGCCTAAAGTTAATTTTGGGGTGCCAACAGAGCGCTTGTGGAGTTTGTAATTCCATCAGATTCGGGTTCAGGTAATTTTGTGCTCTGGAGGGTGGCTGCTGGGGTGCCAGCAAACAAATACTGGAGTCTTTATGAGAAAACAAAAAAATAACTGCTGTAATCAGCAGGTCATGTAGGAATAGCATGCCAAAATCGAGAGGAAAATGGCCAAGTATCGATCCTCAGCATCTGAAAGCAGAGCAGACAAAAGTTTTCTTTGGTGGATGTGCTAATAAAAACAGTAACTTTAAGTTGAATGTATAGGAAGAGAGGACGTAATACTGTTCTTACATAGAGTGATAATTTAAAAGTAAATCCATTGGCTCTACGGCTTGTGTACACTCATGTAAATGAGCTTCTGTCAATTTTGTTAAAACTTCCTAGATGAAACTACTTGTGTAAATGGCTTATATAAATTTAATATAACTTAAACATATTAAGAAAAATATTAATGCATTAAATATTATAATATATTAGCTTTACGCCTAAGCAGACTGCTTCTTAACGTAAAATAAATACTTTTTCATCCACTTTTGAGAATGTCCAGCCTGCTGTGTCGATGCTAATGTGAATGTGTGTGTTGTCCGAGAACGTTTCCGAGGACAGGGATCTGCAGTTTGGGGTTGCTGCTGTTATCTTCAAGTGATACAAGTGACAACAGGGGATCAGCCTGATAATTATCTGCACGTTTTATGCAGACCAAGAGGAAGTAATTGCTGGGAATGCCTCGCTCAGGATTTTGAAACGGATAGCAATATCACTACAATAAAATACAAACGCAGTAAAGAGAGCAGACTGCTCCTGCTGTCTGGTGAATCAATGGCCTGTGAAGAGACTGAGGTGATAAACTGACTATACTCAGGGCTAATTTTATGCAATATAATATGTTCATAGGGTTAGTCTATTTAAAAATAATTCTAATTGAACTTCTTAAAATGCAAAGCCGTTCTGCACCACTCATTTTCAATCTATGCCTTAAAACAGATGAGAAGGGTGGAAACAGATCCTTATTATACATGTATAATTTAAACAATATCATCAACTGAGTATTGATTGCTGACTAATGTGCTTATTAATTAATAGATGTCTTCATGTTAAATACGTTTCTCAGAGCTGTTCTGGGACCATTTAATAAGATAAATGGGGAGTTGTGGTACAGTACTTTGTCATTAAATGTGTAAGCCACATCAGAAAGAATCGTGAAGCCACGTTTGCTGGTACCACCACACAACGGCTGCTCCAAAGCTGCTGGGCAGCGGGTGCTGCAGCCGTGGGACCTGGATTTCACACATTGACTTCTGCTTCTTGGTTCTGCTTATTAAAACAACAAAAAAAGCCCTCTCTGTTTTCTAAATCGGATCAAGCAACAGGGGAGGCTGGGGCGGGCCTTGCTCTGCTGGTCTAGTTTATTGAAATACTATGTTTACAAATGCCACTACAAAACCAGTGCAAAGCAAGAGGTGGAGTCCTGCAAATAAATGTTTGCCGTGGGTCAGTAGTTGCTTCCTGCAGTAGCGGGGATGCGAAAGAACCAGCCGTAAAACCAGTGATGATCACGAGCCCATTGCTCCCGACCTGCGGGTTTCGTAAGCTCTGAACAGCCTGTGCATCTCCTTCCACTCGCTGTCTATTCCCTTAGAAGCCCAGATGCTCACCAGCAATTACCCTTTATTCTATCTGCAGTCAGCCACTGCTTTGTTATTATTGTCTTCCTGGTTTTATTTGCTCCTTGAAGGCAGGTTACAGCCCTTTGGCTGGCACCCAAATATCTTCGGTTCCTTTCTTGCGTAGATTATTTCCTGTCTTCTGTTATTCCTACCCAAGTTGTTAAAACTCACTCCTGACATTGCCTGTCTTTGGCAGGGAGAGAAACTGCCACAGCAGCGTTGAGCCAAGCACCTGTTTGTTCAGAATTTCACCAACCCGCTCCCATCACGTTCACCAAACTGCCGTGCTTTACATACGAAGCAGATCGCTGAAGATTATGGATGATAGCTCGCACATCTCAAACGTACGCCGTATCCAATTTTCTTCCCTCCTTCTACTCTCTTGTGTGCTGAGCAGACTTTTTAACTGACTGTTTGATTGATGGGTATTCAAAAGGCACCTTTATGAGCCCTATAAATAATCCCTTAAAGGTTTTTCTTTTCTTCTTCCCCCCAAAGGTACCACTTAGTCAGTTCTCCAAGCCCGTGGTCCTTGGCACAGGTTTCCGTTCGCTCGCTGTTGGAGCAGCATCTGCTCTGGACAGACCTGCAGCTCCTCTGGGGCTGTGCAGCACTTGGGTGTTTGGCCTTGCTGGCCATTGCTTTGTGTTTTGTTTCCAAAAGCCTAACTTTGCTTTTTTTTAATCAGTGGTTCTTGGCGTATAATTTAGCTACTTTGCGTTGTAGAGGGTGGGAGGGGAGCGAAGACAAATTTCCTAGTCTGAAACCTGTTATAAATTATAATTGAAGTGAAAACGGCACTGTGAACAGCAGGTGGGGATTCTGGTCAATAAGCTTTTTGTGTATTTATAAAAACATACAGAGCCATTTCCAAAATCCAAAGCCATCCGTGTCTCTTGTTCAAGAAAGTACTGCTTTTTGCTCAAACAAAAGGGTTCATTTGTTGCCGTACACGATGTATCCCAGGAACCCTCCCCAAACCCGAGGTGTCCTATGGGTTTTAAACAGCAGCAAAGTCAGGAGAAACCTGCAGCAGCTCTTGTGCCGCCTTGCAGGGGGGACACATTTAGAGGTTTGGGTGCTGCATCCAGGAGCAATGTCCCTGCTCTGCTCAAGTCCATGCTCAGGGAGCTACAAGGAAAGGACCAGGATGCACAAGCATCAAATGACTCCAGTTTCCTTTTCCAACTCCAAGACTGTAATTTTAGCTGACACAGTGTGAAGTTTCTTTTTTTTTTTTCCTTTTTTTTTCTTTTTTTCCAATTATGGCATGATTTGCAATGGGATCACTTTAGGAGAAACTTCTCTCCCTGTGTTTTTATATCCACTGAGTTCATTGTTTGCAAGAAAAACTGTAGGGACAATAGAAGAAATGGAGTGCTGTCCTCTGAGCATTGTATCTGGTCATGCGTTTTACAAGTATTTTACAACCTGTCTTCCATCATGGCTTTGATTAATATCTGGCTTTTTAAAAATATGGGCTCTTTCATAAGAGCCACTTTGTATATCAGTTATTTGCCAGCTGACAAGGAGAACTGGATCAAACTGGGCAGGTAGGAAACAGCAAGATGAATAAGAGATGGAGCATCTATACATTAAAAGTGAGATCAGATATAACTAATGTTTGGGTAATTGAACAGAGATATATCCATGCTCCTGATGTTAATTTACATTGGTGCTTCCTTACTCCACCCAGCCAGGGTAAACAGGCCTTTAAAATGCGCAGAAATGATTCCTACGGCCGGGTTAAGGGTGGTGTAAAGGGACTTTGCACCAGTGAGAATCAGCCTGTACATATTTAAAGTAAATAGACGTGCACTTAAAAAGATAACCCCTATTATTACACAAGGATGCGGTGGGAGTACCAGGGGAATGGCTAAAGTAACAAAACTTGACACCAGTGATAATAAAAGAGGGAACTAAAGCAAAGAGATCACCCCAGTCTGCTGGGTTTCGAGTGCTTAATCAAAACTGACTTCTAGTACTGCAGCTGCAAAAGAAATGTTTCGAGCCTCCCATTAATTTCCATACAATAACCCTCTAATGGGGGAGTTGCCGGGGAGAGGAGGGCGATCAATCTGCTGTAATGACACACTAGAGACCGAGGGAAAATGCAAACTTGGAGCAATTTCATGGCAGGTGCAACCTTGGAAAGTACGGCCATTTTTCTAAGTTAATTTGTTCCCCTGATATGTTTGAAATCCATATTTGTACTTTAAAGGTCTAAAATGCAAGATGATTAAAAAACATAACCAGATTTTTGTAAGCTTTTCAACTGTATCAGGTGATATATGAATGCCCCTCCTTGGAGCTAGGACAGCTGGATATCTTTTAGCATTTGCTGCCAAAAAAAGGAATAGGATTGTTTATTCTAGCGTTCACTTTCTGTCTTTCGCCTTCTCATTTACCTCCCTAGCCTGATGCTCATTTTTCTCCCAGCAGAATTGATCCCTAATGCTATAGGAAGTAATAATAGCAATAATAATGGTAACTACCAGCAGTAATAATTATTATTCTTGTTATTGTTAGTAATAACAGCACTATATAATGATAATTACTATTACAGTTCCAAGTTTTAAAATGCGTAACTGAGTTAACTCAATTCCTGATCCTCTTTGGGTGCCAGCATCTTTTGGACGTTTCTGAAAATTCCAGCTACAAATTATAACAGGAACAAACATCTTCATACAGGAACAGACACTAAGGCAGAAACTTGTTTAATTTGGGCCTCGTGCCCAATTACCATTTGGGTAAATCTGTCCTGTTTTGAAGTCCCTTGTGTTTTCCCAGTGTGGGGAGCAGCTTTGGGGTGTGGGAGAGCATCAGCCTCTAGGGTCACCTTTTGCTGGCGGTGTCTGGTAGAAGCTGTTGGGGAAGATGTGGAATTAGAGGACAGTGAGGTTGTCACCGGACGAGTGACAGGTGGAAACTCTCTTCTTGCAGCTCCTGCCATGGTGTGCGATGAGCATCCCCCTTCGTGAGCTCCTGACTCCCTGCTATGCTTTTTCCCCCTTGTTTTGAGAGCTGCTGGGTTTGGGAAGAGGCACTTTTCCTCATTATCCTGCACGTCCAGACCAGATGCAGCACAGGCCTGGCTTGGGAGCTGCTGGGCTGTTCAGAGCCCCGGGGTCCCCCTCACATTGTCCCTTCAGCCTCTCGCATCCCTTCTCAAACATTCAGCCCCTTCCTCTTTTCACCTTGCGATTTGGGCTTCTGAAAGCTGACCTCATTTCTGCTGATTACTGCTTTTCCTTTCTCAGCACTTAAGAACTACAGCCACAGTCTTAAAAGCATCGGATTTTCAAGCTCTGGGAAATGCAGGGGCTTTGCATGAGAATTGGGTACCTGCCCTGCTCAGATGCTTTTGTACTTTGCACTGAGCGCCCATCTGCATCTTTAGATTTGTGTCTTTGTGATACAGCCCTTCACAGCTAAAGTTAAGGTGTATGGTTTTTTACAGGAAAAGATGCTTATTATTCTGCTGTGATGCTGCATTTATATGATGCTTACGGCACCTGGTGAAGCTTGCTGTGACTATTCTTATGTTCTGTTTTTGATACCATTTTAAATACATACTCTTCCCCACCTGCCTCAGCTTAAAAATTCTGGTTCAGCTACACCTACAAACTTCACTCTGGCTTAAGCATCTTGTATTTTTCCTGCTGCCCTACTTGGCTGCCATTAGCATCCTTAAGTAGATAAACAAAATAATTGATCGCCTAAACGAGATTGCAGGATTCGTAAAGGTTCAATTATGTCTTCCTAAGTTTGATCTCAAGTCAGTGTAATGAAGTATCTGCCTGATTCTCAGTACATCATCAAAATCAATTTATTGGAATTCTCTCACTGTCCTTCCAACAGGTAAGGACCTGTTAAAGGCAATTCAGTTCCATACAAATCTGCGTCCACTTCTTGCATTGCTTCCCGTTTTGTTTCTAATTTCAGGAAAATCTCGAAGCCTGCAGTCTGTATTTTGCCTCTGAACATCCATAATGCAAAGCTGGATTCCAGCCACTTGTTCACTGAGGAGAAGCATCGCCACAAAAGCCGGCTGAGTTTGCAGTGTGGCTTTTTCTGGAGGTGGGTGACAGACAGGGAATTTGGGCTCTTTTCCTGCAGAGGCAGCTTGTGGTTACAGGCAGAGAAACCAGCAATAACTCCCCTAAGTCACCTTGCAGCAGTAACGTTGCTGGTTTTAAAGCAGTATTTTTGTACATAGGAAGTGGTGCTTTTGAGAAAATCCAGATACTTATTACTCCCTTTCTGTAGTCAGGTCTGTAGTTTTTCCTTTGAGTAGCTCCCATTTCCTCTTCCAAGAATGACTCTATGTATAAACAAGCCCTAGATTAAACACAGGAAAACACTGTGACATTTAAAAGAGATGTAAATAGAATAACTCATTTTGCCATCTAGACAAGAGTCTCGGCTCCAACATGTGCACGTGATTCTGTGGCTTGCTCGTATCATTACTCTTCACCTCTGCTCATAAACTTCCACCTAGAAAATAATGTAATTTAATTAGGAATGTGGAATTAGCCTATTGCGGTCACACTCGGTTAAGCCGAATCAGTTTGTAAATTCTGTTGTCATTGAGGCTGAAAAAAAATATCTGTTACATTATCAGCCTAATCTTAGGCGGATATTAGGAGAGGGATTGCAGGTGAAGCCATTCGCGGGGCCTCTGAGCCTGATGGGGAGGGTTTACCTGTTTCTAAAGACCTTGCTAAAGATCCTCACAAGGATTTTAAACATGGCAAGCTCGATGGATCAAAAGTCTTAATCTGAAATGGCAACTCCTCCTTATTTCTGTAGGCAGCTTGGACATGCCTCTAGTCATGTTATCTCCTTTATTCCCTTCTGTACAGATTCATAATAATTCCAGTAATTTGTGCAAAAATACGGAACAAGAAGGCAACATAATGGTCTGGGAAAAGAAAAGGATGAGGGAGATTCCAGCAATGGCTGGAATATCTCTCTTATGTCCCTTTATATCCTGGTGGATGTAAAGGTGAGCAGAAGGAATAGCACCTATTCCTGGGTGCTGATGACCATCCTGGGTCCTTCACAGCCATCCAGCCCATGCATTCCACCAAATACCGATGTTCTTAGTCCATGGAATGTAGCAGGACACCTCCATATATTCTTCTTTCTTTGCTCCTCTGTCCTCATCCACCACAACTATTTGGTTTTCTTTTGGAACCCCCCACATCTCCCTGCTTGTCTGTGGGACCAGCCCTGTGGTGCATCGGTTAGAGCATCCTTTTTAAAGAACTGCGACCGGGTCATCCTTGCCCTTAACGTGTTTCTATATTATCAAAAAAAAAAAAAGGGAAATCATAAGGACACCTGTATCTTTAAAAAGCAAAAGACAAAGCCATGTTGGTTCGAAGTTCACAAATATTTTTGTAGGCAGGTGGGATAGGAAGAGTTTAGCCTGCAAACACTTCTTTGTCATACAGTCTGACTAGTGCTTTTCAGCATGCTTTGATCCTCTTGTTTTTTTTTGGCCCAGGCATTAGATAATGCTTTAGAAGCCATTAGAAAAAATAGTGACAATTGAAATGCTTTGAAAAATGACAGTTTGATAGTCTAATAATAGCCCCTATGCTGATCTGGAGAAGGTTTTCTTTTCTTTTTTGTATTCATTATGTACAGTACATTTCAAAATGTCCTTTTCTCCCTAACAAATTATTTAACCCTTTCATGACCTGCAGGCCTGGAAACGTGAAACATGTAGATGTTAATATGTGCATATACAACACATACGTATATTTAAAGAGGTACGTACACTATAAAGAGCTGTTAAAAGGTCATGTGACATTGAGAGAAGAAATGGAGATGACAATAGCGTCTTTGGTTGTGTTCTTGGAGTAGAAAAGAGCTGAAAAGGCTGATCATGCAGAGTGCTGCTGTTAATGGGGGACACGAAGCACATCTTGGAGGATGAGGCGGATGGGAGCTCAGATTTCATTGCAAGATCTTGTTTTTGCAAGATCTTATTTGGCAGCGATAAATGAGCAACTTTGAAGCCTCAGAAGTGATTAATTTCTCACTGGAGCTGTCTCCGAGGCTGTCACAGCCTGACAATCCTGACATAAGTGTCATTTATAATGTCACAAGTCTATTACACATAAATGTCATTACACAATTACTCTGAGGATGAGGAAAGGTTCACTGGGGGAAGAGCGTCTGATATTAAGCAAATTATATATCTTAGCATTATTGTTCGGTTGTCCCCCCTCATACAATTATATTGTGTCTCATTTGTTCATTTTGTGCAAATTAGCAATTATTTCTTGCAGTGATACCACGAGGCAGCCCAGGTAGGGTGGGTGTTATTAAAACTCTAGCACAACCTTGTGTGTGTTGCCGTGATTGATACCGACACGAGGATCACGGGGCTTTGATAATTAGCCCTCTTGAAACGAGGGCTCCATACTCGGTCTCCCCCCCACTTTTTTCCTGCATCTCTCTGAAAAGCACCAGCATATGGGTGAGATGATAAATCCTCCACACGGTTTTGATAAAGACGGCTTGTTTTAATGAGGGTGACTTTTTGTGCCGCCTAACAAAAGAGCCTCTTTCTTGTTAGAAGGACAGAGGAGTTCAGCAAATTCCCCTGCGCCGCACCTCAATTATTCCTTAAAATTGGCATAAATGTAGCATTCATTTAGTTCTAACGGGCTTTCATCCTCCTTGGCCCAGACGCAAACAAGACTTAGACTGGGTGTAGCGATGAGATTTGAATACATTATGCATAGGAAGGTGCGGGAACGGAGCTGCTGACGAGGGAGAAGCGATATCTGGGGTACAGTGCCCAGACACGGATGGGAGCCGAGCTGTCGCTTTGCTTACGGGTCACTTGGATCCAGCTCAATTTTCTGAGCTGGAAATGAACCCGCCTGTTGGGATCTAGGCGAAGACTTGGTTCTGAGGGCACTGGATGTTTTTCTGCTGAGCATTCTTGTACCACCATCGGAGTTGACTTATGGATATGTAAAAACAGAACAAGGCCAGGAATTTCCATGATAATCCTCCAGTTTTCTACCAAGACAACTGAGATGAGAGTCAGGCCTTTTAAATTGCTCCCTTTGCCTGTTTGCTATTCTGGGAAGCTATTGTTCTCAAAGGGACATCTTTAAAGCAAAAGCTGGTAGAATAATTTATTTGCGAATAATTTATTCAGTGATTGATGGGAAAAGCTGCTGAATAAATAATTCACTGAATGCTAATGGAACATCAGAGATGGTCGAATAATGAAAATGTTTATTTGCAAATAATTTATTCAAAGAAAAATGCTGAAATGTATCAGCTCGATTATTCTCGGTGAATAATCCAGCCACTCCTACCCAGCCCACTGTGACACGTTGTACAAAGATGCTTTTTTTCCAACAAAATGCAAACTCCAGGTAGCAAACCCGTGTTTGCTCTAAGTTAGGAACTCTGATCTGATCTCCAGCAAGAGCGGGCATAAGAAGTTTGGAGAAGAAAGCCCTTAACTTGAGCTCACACTGAAGGTTGAGCCCTAGTGCTAACTGTGATGGCAGGTTCATATCATGGGCTTCTTTCACCTCTTACTTACTGTTATTATCGCAGCAGCTTTATCATCTGAAATCCTCTAGAAGTCTAAGCTTTGCCTTTGTTTCTGAGCAGCAAGTGATAAGGAAAGTGGCATCAGTACCACTTGTGCATCATCTCCGTTCGGGATCACTGGGCTCTTTGAGACCTACCAGTGGTGAACTGGTCATTTCACACAGATTCACCCACAGGAGACTGGGGAGATTTTTCTTAAAGATATGCTTTAAATTCTCACTATGGTCCTCAGCTGCTCCCGTTGCCAGAAGAGCTGGTTCCCGCTTGCCTGCAGCTGTGCAACAGGCCTCAGGTGCTCCTGGAAAATTGAAGTGATTTTGTGCTGATACTGGAGCTAATACCAGAAAAATCTAAATTACGTTTTAAAAGGAATCTACCCTTTTATCTTTTAACCTTAGGCCTCACACTCTTGTGCAGAAAAATCAATCTTGACTAATCTACTCACCAAGTAAAAAGAGGAACCCATATAAACACATAGTTTTTCTTCTTTAAAATATTTTGTCACGGAGAAGCTTAGGAATCCATCCAATGCTTCCTCAGAGGTCTTAGGAGAAAAGTATGGATGGAGAAGGAGATCCGTTGTCCTGGATCCATCATTATGCTTGAGGAAGAGTGAACAAAGAGCAGGTAGATCCTCTCTAGGTGTTGAAGAAAACTGCAGCAAAGCTGGTCCTGTTCTCCCCATTAATGAGAAGTGGATTCCTCAAGTTGTGCCGAAGACACAGCTGCAGCAGTTTAGCAAGGGGGTCATCACCTGGGGCTGGGGAGCAGATAAAAACCCACAGCCTGGGCCATTGCTGGTCCTTGGAAGGTTTGGTGATAGCTGTAGGAAAGGCTCTTCTTGTTACTTTATTTTTTTGGTTTTTAAGTGATTTATTTGTATTAAGTATAGTAGCTAGCACTCATGGCAAGAAAAACTATAAGTAGAAACTCAGCAACTTGAGCTTTATCAGAAGCCATCCAGGATGTGACTTGATCAGAGAAGATGTGGTCTATGCAAAGTCAGTGTAAAGGTAAGCTTTGTTCAGACTCCTCTTCCAGAAATCCTGGTTTTCTGGTGTATTTTTGCTGTTTTTTCTACCAGTTCTCATCTGATTTTGTGGGCATTAGGCAGGATTTATAACCAGGAAAATCCACAACTATTCTTTAAGAGTGTAACTCTCTGGCACTCTGCTCTCCTGCACTTTCTGGATCAAGAGGAGGTGTCAGGGCCAATTTGACTTGTTGGCTTTGCTTTGTGGTTTTAAAGCTTTTCTTAACTTCTAATCAGATGCAGAGTCAGGCGTTGGGCCAAGACTAGAGTGGTGTATCTCTTGTCCAAAGCGTTCTGCTGGTGCCTGGTTTTCACAGTTTAAAAACAACTCCTCAATTTGCATTAACTGTGTGGTTCTGCAATCTCAGGTGCAGATCAGGTCATCCTGCCCATCCCTCACTGCTTTATCATCTTGTTTTCTCCATTTCCTCCTGTGATATATTGAACTAAGTGACATTTTCAAGAGCAAGGACACTAAATCATGTATGCTCTGTGTATGCATAATCTGGAGTATCTGGTCTGGAATGCTAACGAGGGCTTGCGAAAAAAAACTAGGGAGAGAGACCTTGGAGTGTGCTGGGACATACAGAGCAGGAAGCGGGAGAAATCGCACCATTTTCTTGTAGTACTGGTGGTCCATTTGCTCTTGAATAACAATTATTTCTCCATGCAGCCAGAGATTGGAGTCTTGTGTAGTTGAGGGGCCGCAAAACTCTCAGCGGAGAGAAGTTCTTTGGTGACTTGCGGGCAAAGTACAGTAGGGCAAGGAGTAATAAAAAAATAATAATCATTAAAAAAATTGCCAAAATTATGTGTAATGCCAGAATTATGTGTAGATGTGAAGAGTCTTATGCAAAAGAATTAAAGATGCCAGTGGCTGAACTGTAGAGACTTTAGATCTTGTGATGCTCACCTCAGAGCGGGACTTGTAAAACCTCAGGGCCTTTCCCTAGTCTCTGCTCACCAGGGCTGGAAATATATTTATCCAGGTGCCAATGGCCCTGGGCTGGGCACTGGCTCTACAGCTCCCTGAGAATCTACAGCAAGCTTCATTTGGAGCCACATTTCCATCATCGTTGCGCTACCCTACCTGGATCTAAAAATAATGTAGCCGTGCTGAGAACCAGCTATTGTGTTTTTTGTCGTGATTACAGCCATCCGCGTCAGAACCGGTTCACAGGAGTTTTATTCTCCGTATTTCTGGCTGTGTTAGCACCGTTAGAATCCCCGATGTATCACCTTGCAGGGAGTCTAAATGCTTGTCAGTGCCTTACTTTGCATTTTTGTTCTGGGTTCACAGCTGAACTGAAATCTTTTCTCTGGATGCTGATAGAAATGTAAGAGAAATCTCATTTTTAAAAAGTATGAAAGGACCATAAAAATAAGTCTTTCACTAAGCTGATCAACTCGGCCTCTTTATACCAAAAAGGCTTCCGGATGAGAAGCTGATAATACAGGCTTTAGTTTGTGGGAGATGAATTAGAAATATGGTATTTGAAAGAACTATTTAATTTAGGTGCTTCACAGGCATCTAACGAGCTACTATAGCTATACTGCAGCAAGCTAAAATATTATTTAAAAGTTAATTCATATTTTTAGCATATAATTTCTAATTAACTTGCTGTAGTTATCTTGTTAAATGTCAATTAAATCTCGGAGCATTTCTCAAAGGTTTCCTGTATTCATAAAATGTAATTATACAGCTATTGCTCATGTAGCCCTTATTACTACTATAATCTACAGCTAAATATATCTTTTACATACTAATTATACATCACTAAGTGCTATATTGATAATCAGTAATTGATTTATTGTATGTTACCTCTTCAAATGTCAACTCGAAGTGTTCAGAATTGGAAGTTCTGGCTGCGACTTTTGGTTGTGGTTGAGGTTTGGTGCAGAACTTGGGGGGGCGGGGTTTGCAGGAGTGTCTGACAAACTCTGCAAAACATGAGGTGATTCTGCTGACCAGAAGTGAGGACAAAGTGGGCTGAGATTTCTCGTTCTCCCCAGTTTTGTTTCCGTACTAGATTGTGTGGTTGTGTTATGCGGTAACGCATGGTGGGACAACTCGTGACATCTTCCAAAGCATCAGCTCCGTGGTTGAGCATCACTGACCTCCCTCTTCTGAGGCAGGATTAATTACACCTAAGTAATTAGCAGAAGATACCTGAAACCCCAGTTAGCTATGATCTGTAACTTGGATGATTCAGATGGAAAAATGCAGGGGGAAAAAAAAAAAGCTGGGAAGCTCTTAATTAGATTTGTGCATTAACTGCCCAGCAGTAACTTGGAGCAAATATAATCTTAGTCCCAGTGTCTCCCAGCCTATCTCCAGTCCAAGCTGGTCGCTGCTCCTCCTCCTTCCCCCCACTGTCTGAATAATATTTACCGGTACATCAGTGTTATTCAGAGTTTGGATCTTCCATGTCCCTTGCCAGATTCATATGTGTCTGTGCTGATATTGATGTTATTCAAACAATGATCCTCTCCTTCCCCTGTCAGTTTATATTGTATGTTTCACGTAGCACAATCTTAGCAAACAAGCATCATCCTCTGCCTTTTTTTTTTTCCCCATTTGTGTTTATTTTTCCTTTTGCTAGCAGTGGTATTTGAATTAAACCATGCTATTGCTTTTTTTTTTTCCTTCACTCTTGTGTTTCCTAAGGCAACAAATATTATGGATCTGGGAAACAGAATCAATATGAAGTTGGATTGTCCTTGTGAGATCCTCTTAATATCCCAGGAGATCAGGCTTTGTACATCAGGATTAAGAAAAGGGAAAATTACTGAAGGCAGGATTCTTCAGAGGGCTGTTTGTGTGCACATCATGGACAAATATTGAAATGTGGAAAACATAATCCAGGGAATCCAGGGGTTTGTGCAGCTTTAATTGAAACCATTTGTAACTTTCATTCTCTCCGATCTTAAATGAGTCTTTTTATCTTCCTTGAGTTCATATGGGGGGTCCTAATGCACATTGAATTCATAAAATATACCAAAAAAATCGGTATTCTCAGGAGAAAAATTCATATCCAGTGATGGGGGAAGAGATGGCAATTCAAATAATAACACCAGGTGATGTAAAATGAACCTGTTCTTCAGAATGCTGAAGCTTTCAAAAAGCTGTGTGGCCACTACCTGGTCGTTTACATTTTGTATGAAGATATTGCAAAAGTAAATGAAAGGCTTTGCTAATTCTGAAGAACTCTTTTTATTGACATACTGAAGACAAAATTTTCTGGCTCGCTCCCAGCATCCCCGGTGTGGGGGAATGTGTTTGCTTCAGATGGGCTCACAGTTATTCTGTGATCCTCTTGGTTTCATAACTGAGCTCCCTTCACTGGAGTTCATTAGAAATAAAAACTTAATTGAATTAGGACAGTTAACCATGCGGGAACAATTAGAAGTGGCAGAAATATTCCTTCCGATGAGGTGGTTTTGCTGATTCTCCGGCAAGGAGGGAGCTCTTGCTGTTCTGTCCTGTCCCTTTGTTGCTCTGATTTTTCTGTTGCTTCTCCTCTGTTCCCTTCCCCATTTGCATTCGCTTGGCCACTTATTTTTGAACTTGATGGTTGTTTTTCCTCTGGCAAACTGCTTCGTCAGTGGAATTGGTATTGCTTTGATGCTGTAATTTTCATTATGTCGGTGACTGCTTGGCCTCCCCGTCAGTTCGTGTCGCTTCTGTGGGGTGGATGGCAGCACCGCTCGCCTTTCCGCATCGCTTTGCGTCGCTTCCTTGTAAATATCGATCCATCACGAGCAGCAGTCTCTCAATTTTCTATCCCGCTGTTCTTAATATTAAGTATTTGCAGTGTTTTCGGTGAAGTTAATTCCAATTTACACCAGCCGTGGCAAGTGCGGTTTGTGTGAAGCAGGAACGTCCTGAGTTAGGATGAATCCTCGTCTTTATGATTCATGTTCTGTAGAAGACCATTCTCATCTCCTTTTAAAATACTCCAATATTCTCGCAATATTCTCTTTTCACTAGGGCTGGGCATCTCCTTGTTAGCTCCTTGGATGCGGAAATCTGCAGTATAGGTGGGTGGAAGAAGAGATGAGGATGTTTGGGAAGGAAGATGGAAGTGATGGGGAATCTGGAGACAAGGAGCTGGAACAGGATGAGCAGAAAAGATGACAAAGATCAAGTTCCTGAGAACTCTAGAGTTCTCTTTCTGTAGCACGTGGTTGAATTTTACCCAATTTGCAGTCTTGGCATTTTCCTTTGTTTTTCTTAATGTGCTCGTATATTTACCAAGCTCTAGGAAAAAAAAAAGAAAATGGAGGTTATATAGATTCAGTATGCAGAACGAAAATGTGATACGACGTATTCCCTCTGAGTGTTTTCAGAATAAAAAGGCAGAGAGAAATCAGATAGCTGCATCAATAGGAGTCAGCTGTCTGCCAAAGCATGTTTTAAATATCAAATTAGAATACAATGGTATGCATAGTTTCCATATCAAATTATGACATTATTGGCAGAGACTAGAAGGTAACACAACTTGGAGTCCTCCTACATCCCTGGATAACAGATGAAACAATCTTAAATGGAATACAAAGCAGTTTCGTAATCACATGCAGGCTTATACGGGCACTCGTGCAGTTCAGACAGGGGAAATCCAAATGGAGGGAAATAAACAGGTTTTTTAATGTAATTTGTCGTGCCCGGGTGAATGGGAGATCCCCATCAGGGGTACAGAAATCTCTTTACCCAAATAATGTGGGTGACTGTAGGCAAGCACTACACTCCTCTTGGGTTTTGTGTAGTGGTTTGTTTGTTCGTTTTTCTTGTGTGTTGTGTGGTGGTTTTTTTAATCTTTTTTTTTCTTAATTCACTGGGACAATTTGCAAAATGCTTCTGTGGGAGGTGATGTAGTTGCGTGGTAGAGGCAAAACTGGGAATCTGAGAGTATTTTCCACCAGGGCAGGGACATAAATTGCACATTTATTTTACTCCTGAAGGTATGAGGGGAACATGATTCTGCTGGCTGAACTTTACGGTGTGTTCTTGTTTGGGAAGTATTTGAGAGGAGCAGGAATTGTTGGGTTCTAGAGTCAAATTAACTGCTAATGAGGCATCGCTGATGTTCTTTAGAGTGCTCTGATGTTCAGCACCAGCAAATTGCTGTGGACAAGCAGGTGGGAGCATCTCTGAGCGCTGGAGGAGTCGAGCTGTGCCCTAGGGTATCTTTTCTGTTGATATTTGCTTTCTCTGCGACTTGCAACCGGACAGAAGAACAATATTAATAGCAGTAAATGAAAAATGTGGATGCCGACAGAATGATTCTGCCAGCTGGTGGGGGTGGATGGATTATATATAAGGAGATGTATAGCTGGTCCTACCACTGCCCATCGTGTGCCTTGTATGTGGGCAGGGGGATTCAATTCACCCTGAGGACATCTACTTGTTGCATTCTGGCAGCTCTTAAACCCAAATCTCATTTCAGTAATTGTGCAAAAAATAATGTGCTTGTCTCATAAGAAACTCCCACCAGACAACAGCATGTAGATGAATGTCAGAGTAGATTATGTGTTTAATATATCACATACTGTTGACTTTTTAAGTAATAAGGCAATAATGAAAGCAAGAACATCTGGAAGCATGCTGTGAAACAGTTATTTTTTTTAAATGTTCATGATCTTTTGTAACTATCGCAGTTAAAACACAGATGGAGTTTGGAGCTGTAGCTGGACCACTTGGCTTCGGCACTGTGGCAAAATCAGGAGCAACAAGAGCGAAGGGAAGGACTGGTTGGAGGTGCCTTTTCTCAGAGTGGTGACATCCTCCCATTTCTCTGGGGAGATGTCCTCCCATGGCAGATTTGTAGTGACTGGGACAGCGGTTCTATGAAGACCGTGGAGAAAAATCCCATGGTGTTGTGTGCTCCGGAAGATGGAGGCGGGCAGGTTGGACGGTGGCGTCTGTGATGGGACAATTCTCGAGGAGGTGACGATTTCCACGGCGTTCCCTGCACACGGCAGAGCTTCAGGTGCAGTTTGAGGTTGCAGCTCCCTCAGACATGGGGGGAAAGTCACAATAAGGAAATATTCTTTTCTAAGCCGAAGATATATTGCTCTAATATTTCGTTTTGCTTCTGGTCTCTTGGCAGTTCCATCTCTCCATATAGCTATAGGCTGGCTGTCAGCAGCTCTCGTACACACACATGGAATATTTGTTAACTACAACTATTTGAGGCGAAACAGTGAGATTCTGTGCTGAAGAAGAGTTTTTCAGATAACTGCCTGAGGCACCAGACACTTTAGAATCAAAATCTGGAAAGCAGAGTCATTATTTCTGTTGTTTTAGTGCCTGCTTTTATTCTCTTATTGACAAATGTTCCGTAACCCATATTGCTCTGGGTGGTTTTTTTCCACATTTGCACTATACATAACTGTTATTTTTTTTTTTAAAGACTTTTTATTTAACTACCTTTGCAATGTTTTCTGCTTTGTATTCCATCACCTATTTCTATCTCCTTTTTTTGAGATTTTGGGTGAAGAAATACCTGCTTCATCCCTGGTGGTGGTGGCATTTCAGTGCAATCGTGTCTTGGGTCTCATGTCAGGGTCTCATTGTTGGCTGTTAAGGCAAAGCACTGAGCTTTTTTAGTATGTAGACAACAGGCAGAGAGTAAATGAAGTGCTGTAAAAATAAGGAGAATAGAGACAGAGCAAGATGACAGAGCTGTATTTGCACAAGTCATTTGTCCCAATGACCTGTGGAGGTCTCAGGTGGCTGTTTAAGAAATTAATAGTTATTCATTGGCATAATGGTGGGGAAAAATAAAAGAAGAAAAAAGATTGGATGTGAAACTTACAGGAGTATAAAATATTTTCTTCCAGCAGCAGAGTAAGAGAACTCATAACCTGATCCTCCCCTTCTCAGCAGCTCGAAGCCTTGATCCTTTTGTGAGCCTCACAAATCAAAAGGACAGTTTGTCGGAGTTCACGGTGAGGTTTTTACGTGCACCACGATGAGGCCGGTGATGGAGAACACCCCTGGGACCGGCTCTTCTCCACTGCAGAGTCTCTGAGAAAGTCTTGAGGAACAAGAGGTTTTCAGGGAGACAGAAAGAACACTTTTTATGAACTCTACTGGAAACGCACAGGTGAGATTTTTGGTTAGACAGCCCTCTTAAGGCATTTCTCTCTAGCTGCAGGAATTCCAGCCGTTATCTCCCTTGCTACTGTGAGCCACAAAAAAAAAGGCTCCTAAATGTGAAGAGCGGGAGTCTCGGGTGGTTTCTTGTCGCTTCTCCACCAATTTAAGAGCTCCCAGAGCGGAGCTCTTTCCCGCTGATCTCCATGTGGTGTGTTTGCATTTGGGAATGTCGTGATTGATGTGAAAATGTGGGGGTTCAGCTGTTGGGAAGGCCATGGGGTATGAGGTATTACAGCCCCCAGCCCTGTGGTGAGGAGCAGAGCTCTGGACTGACCACCCTCGTTAGAGAAATGAGGCGGGACGGCAATTTTAATTACTCTGGGGTGCCAGTGAGATGCTTGTTTGGCCCAACCGGGTGGGTATGGGAAGCATCTCTTGGGAAGATCAGTGTTCTCCTGGAACACAAAATATCTGTAGTTATTTTAATCATAACTTTATTTTTGCATTTCATCCTTTATCAGTAGAACTGGTAAGTTTGAATTGCATCCAGTTGTTTCCTCAGTAAGTCCTTAAACCTGGGTTATATTCTGTTGCAGCTATTCTGTGGCTCAAAGAGATTTCAAGAGCTGAATTTAATTTACTGAGGCTCAAAAAATCCCCTCACAGTTTTATAAAAAATATGAAAAGTGTAATCTGATAACAGAAATACTTCGAGGTCCTGAAGTTGTTCATTTCATTTGATAACATTCAGATCAGTCTATCCACCAATATTATTCATGGCAGCATTTTATTTACATTTTTAAACAGGTTTGATTAACCTGCCTTTGGACTGCAGAGCTGAATGTCTAGTGTGACAGATAAACCGCATTGGAAAATTAAGGATATAAACTTGTTTACCCAGATTGGGTTGGAATCTTTACAGTTCCCTCTGCAATCTTTCCAAATGAGATTTAGCCTATATAACGATAAAGATCTTTATCTAGTTTCTCGGTGTGTCAGATAGGAAGGTGTCTTGAAGCGGGACTGTCGTGCACAACCCTACTGGTTCATCTGAGCTCTCCCGAGAATTTTCCCTCTCTCCTGACAATAGACATAAATAATAATGCGGTTGCACGGAAATAATTCTAACGGCACAGAAACAGGGGAGCCGCACTAGGGGGGGCCCTCGGACAGCGCAGCGCCCGCTCGGCTCATCCACAGCCTCGTTCCATCGCCTTTTAAGGCTGCTGTTGGGTATTTCAGTTAAAAATTTAAGTTAAAAAAAAATCTCAATTTCTCCTTGTCTTTACATAGCCACTGACAGAAAAGCGGATAAAGCTGCCTGTCAACGTGTTTCTGCATTTTCTTAGGATTAATTCCCTGCACGCTTGCCGTTTCTGGGGTGTATCAAGCCATTCGTGGGGTTTTTAAGAAGTTAGTTTGGCTGGTAGGTGATTACAATCATTTAGTTGCAATAATCATTAATATTAATGCAGATGTGTCCCAGCAGCCTTTCATCATGCTGTGTCCTAAACTACTTCCCAGATGTAAAAACTTAAATACATGCAAATGATCTGCTGCATCCTGGGATCTGAGATCAAAAATAAGTTCTGCTTGCAGGGGCACCCGGACCGGCGCTGCAATGAAGTCAAACAGCAGCAGAAATGCTGGGGCTGATCTGTGCAGGTTTATCTCATGTCCCTGGGATGCTGGGGACAGACTGAAGGTGTCATCGCTGTCACCGTCCATTGCTCTTCCCTCGGCCCCACGGTGCTGCCAGCTCACCTGCCTGCACCAGTGTCACTTAGGAAATTTATTCACTTTGTAGTTAATCTTGCTCTTTGATCTGGGAGCGGATAAAGCCAGTTTGTGGCTGGTGTAGGAGCCCGAGTGCCACTTAGGAGGCTTTTCCATAGTGTGGGTGTGTTTGAATCCAAATGGAGGGTTTGCTTGAAGTGTTTACATGTTTCGAGGAGCTTTCTCTCTTTGACAGCGCATCACAAGGCAGCAGATCAAACAGGTCCATCTCCATTGCCTTCTCGGCTTGTTTTCCAACCCACTTTGCGTTGCGTGAGTCACGACGCCCACGAGGAGCCGTGGGAGCTGGTGGCATTTTCATCGCGAGCTCTGCAGCCCCCCCGTCACACTCAGCTCCACAGAAAGGGGTTTTTCAGGCGTGCAAAAGGGGCAGGTGAATGAGGAATGAAGGTTTCTGGCAAAGCCCACGGGGTGACTGCGGTAAATGGGAGCTGGAGGCTGCACCTCTGCTCACAACCCAGCGTGTCGTGGGTACCAAAACCTGACTTTCTTTGCTGTAGGAAAAGAGTTTTAATTGGTAGCTTGTAATAAACTGTGTACAGCATGTAAATCTCGCAAGTGTCAAAAGTTTCCAAAATCATAGCAACAAACTTACCTAGTTATTTTTATCATATACAAGGATGAGCTGGTTTATTTTTTATTTTTTTTTCCCGATTGGATAGCTGATGTAATAGAAATAGTATACTGACAGCCAAGCTTACTCCCAAACCTAATGCATTTTTTGACTTTTTTTTTTAATGCTGATTGCAGGAAGTCCGGCTCCTGTAATTTGCACCCAGATATTGGAAGTGATGCATTAAGAGAACATCTCATCTACTGCCGGGGATGAGCCCGCAGAAATCACTTATGCCAACAGGTTTACAGGTAAAAGTGTTTTTATTTTAAAAGGTTGCTATAGAAATAGCAATTTTCTGCTTTAGCTTATGAATTAAGAACACTGGGAATTTCAAACACTTGTGTTGGGCCTGCTGGTAAACAGGGGGGATGGTTCCACTGCAAACACAGAGCAGAGATGAGTTTTCCAGCCTTATCTTTGTCATCTCCGGGAATATAATACAGGTCTCTTTGCTACTATTGAATGAAGTCAGAGCACTGTAAAATCAGCCCAAATGGGAATTTTACATTGGCATTGGAATGCAAGAAATACCTGTGCATTGTGGATTTACATTAAATGGGCTTTTACAGCTAGAGAACCTTTTTTTAAAAATTTTTTTGGCAGGACTTGGTCTTCCAGGAGACTTAAGTGTTTATTATATTAGGTTTCCATTTGTATGCAGCATCATGGACTTCGAGTAGATTGGTTGTGAAATTTTCATCAATTGTTCATTACTGGACTGTCAGTTTATAGTTCTGGCTCTGTCTTTCACAAACACTTCCAAAAGTAGTGAGCTTGAAGAAAATCAAGGGCGGGACTGGGCCGTGGGTTCACAATCCTTTCAGGTGATGCTCCCAGGTCAATAATTTGGGTTGGTTATTAGGGAAAGATGTATCAGCATCCTGTGCTGTTGCTGGGTTGTTGCTTCTTATTCTTGCATAAATGGAAAATGCATGGTTTTCAGAGCTGTCAGTCTGGGATCTACAAGAAGCAGTAAAAATACACTGAAAAAGTAAAGCTCAAGCAATTGGAAAAGATGGTGCTTTGATACTGTTTTCTCAAGCCAACTTGCAACCTAAGCAGAATTATACACAGCTTTTGCCAAGCCGAAGACTTCTAAAATGCTTTGATTTCTTCTCCTTCTCCCTGCATTGTTTGGCACTTTGCTTTCAGTGTGCAACCACAGCAGGTGTCACGAATGTAACATGTGTGTAAGAACAGGGGATTTTAAGTAGTAACATGACACAGACATCACTAGGTTTTCAAGGAAAAGGCAAGTGGGATGGGGGGAAAATAATCCAGAATGGCAGCAGGCTAAAGGCTTGCTAGAGGTGCTTTGCGAGCAGTATTATTCATCAGTATTGCTGAGTCAGAGGAGAAAGATCTACATAAAAAGAGCTGCTTTTGGATCACGTCTTAATGCAGAAATTTCCTACTGGATTTTTTTTTTTTTTAATTGATGCTCAAGCAACATCGCCAGTGAAGCTACAGCCGTTCTCATAGGAAACATAATGATGAAATAATTTCAGTTATGGAGTCTTTGCAGTAGCAACTTGTTCTGCAGGTTCTCGGTGCTCAACTGGGATTTCCCATATGATAAAAATAAACAGTAATTTGGGCCCTGATTTTTTTCAGGATGGGTTGGGATGCAGAACACCCGCTCGCTTTTCCCTTGCACCTTCTTCTTCACCTGCATTTATATTGCTGGGTTCTGAGGCACCTTTCCCGAAGTTTTGTCCCACTTCTCTGCCAGAGGAAAGAATAGAAAAATGCCAAACTACGAGGTAAATGTTCCTTGGCAGGTGTGAAGAAACGGTTCCAGTGCAGGATTCAGCACTCAGGTCCTTCTATTTGATAGAATTCTTCACTTGGTAACATACTAAGTCTTGACTTTGTGCTCTACGGAGGATGACAAATGGAGCATTAGGGATGGGAATCAAATGATAAGGACTTGTGAGACCCTCATTTTGTTTTGCTGTCTTGTTGTGTTACAAGAAAACAATCACTCTTCCTGTGTTTGCTTTTTATTTTCTTCTGTTTTGGCTCACAGATTAGTCTGGTACTTGCACTGGAAAGAAAACAGGAAAAAAATTGTACCTTTTGTCTTCCTATTTCTATTACAATTAATCTGACTTGTGTTCAGACAATAGCCATTCCCACTTGCAGTATACACAATTCACCAACCTTGCAACTACCGTTCCTTCTACATGAATCAATCTCTGTTTAATTTTATCCTGTATTGAATTTGACCAAACCCTCAGGAATTGGTTATAAAAACTGTACAAGTTCAGCTTTTTATTTTGATCAGTTCTGAGGGCTGTAGGCAGGTGTTCTGTAATATAATGATTGCTCATGCAAAGCTGACGTGTAGTACAATAATGTTTATTTTGAAAATCAGGCAACGAATTTCTAGTCATCTGTGCTGTCTGCATTGTTCCCAATTTTTGAAATAACAAGTAACTTAAAGTTAAAAGCACCAAGTCTGAAAGTTCTCAAGACTGCAAATGAGACTCTTGTTTTAAAATATTCATTTTAAAATTATTCATAATTTAACTTCCATATGGTTGTAGTGCAATATGGATACACTATATATGGACATCTAATAACTTTAATTGGTCTTTAACAAGGAAAATGTTTTTTTCCATGTGTGTAGACATATGATCCCGCACTGGTCCATCAGCCACGTTAGAATAAAAATGAGTTAATCAGCCCAACAGACTTAGAGAAGACAAGGAGAGATATTCCAAAAGATGGTTGGAGGACCAACCAGCCTCAACTTCATCTGGAAATGTGGAACTACTCACTTACAGTTTTTGAAGCATTTTGTGTTCCTGGACAAAGTTAAGGCTGGGATTTTATTTTTTGCAAGTCTTCTCCTACCTGATAGTAAATGAATCCAAAAAAGATTTCTGTCATGTTACAATAGAAAAGGAGACAGATTGCACTGTCGCTTCAGCTTTCATTTTAATACCTGCCAATACCATTTTGCAAATCCTTGAGTGTAATATTAAAAAAAAAGTGTAGCTAACATGAGGTTAAAAAATGTCTTTAGTGTGTAAAATATGAAGCTGGATGACACATAGGCAGCTGCAGATGCACTAATTTGATTTCATGCCTTAGAATCAACTGTTCTCCTGCACTGAAAGGCACATTTACATCCATCTGTCAAAGTCTGTTCCTTGTCTTCTCAGAGTTCCTCCGCTCTTGTTTCATCCCCTGCTCTGCTCGCGGGGGTGAGTTTGGAGCAGACTTTTCCAGCCCACCCATGTTTTTCAGGAATTTACAACAAAAATATTTTTTCTTGTTTTCACACCTTTATTTCTTTTGCTCTTCTGAGTCTTAGGGAGGTATTATTACAGGATTATTAGACACAGAATGGAGGGTTCTGAGTGTTTAAGCTTTAATCCTTGTAAGCCAAAGCCCTCACTACAAAGCTGGGTTCATGACATTCAGAATCATTTGATATCTGGCTGTGAGGAGCATCACTCAGTGTGCGATGGGGATGGTGGGCTCAGCATAAGAGTCCTCGGTCACTGTTCCCAACAGCAGAAAGCCAGAGCTTGCTTTATAGTCTAGAAAACCTCTAGATGAGGCTCTCGGGGATGTGGTTTAGAGGTGGACTTGGCAGCCTTGGGTTAACGGTTGGACTCAATGATCTTGTTTTTTCCAACCGAAACAATTCTGTGATTCTATACCTCAGAAAAAAAAGGTCAGCCCACTTTCGCAGTATGTTTTTATCTTGCCTGTGGGAACTTTTGGAGCGAGCGCCAAGCCTGTTCCTATAGACACTGTGCATACGTGCCCAGCAGGCGCTGTATCTGCACAGCCCCGGCTCAGCCGGTGCCGCCGGGTGTTCCTGCGGTGTCTGTGATCAAGGTTACCTGCCACAGGGACCGGCTTTGCTGCTGGTTTTAATTTGCCTTACTGCATAGCACATAGGGTAACTGAAATCAAATTTAGATCTTGTCCTGCATCGTAGGTACGAGCAAAATCAATATCTTTCATATTCTCGCCGCAGCATGAAATTCTGAAGATGGAAATTAAAGGTGTCTGGTAAGCTGCTAAGTCAGCCAAGCCTTCTCCTCCGTGGGTTTTTTTTTTTTTCACTTAGTTTGTAGAGAGCGACTCATCAAGTTTATCAAAAGCTAAAATGATTTTGTGATTTAATTTGCCCACTTAGTTGCCATTGAGAGTCCATCACCCCTCAGATATTCACCTATATTATTTTACTTGTGGTAGCCAGTCCAGTTGTTCACATTAGACTAAAATATGCTTTAAACCAAACCCTATATGGAAGGATTGTCTGAGGAGAAAATGTTAGGGAGCTACTGAGACTGCAGTGCTGGTGGGTGAAAGATTTTCCTGCTACAAGATGCAGTGAGATCTCTGATGCTTTTTTGTGGTTGTAGGGAAGGAAGAAGCAGCTCTTGGTAGTAGAACCTGTAACAAAAAAAAACAGCAAAGAGGAAAAAAAAAAAGAGAGGTCAATGCTGAAGCTGTGTGAAGCTTATTAATTTTTGCTTCATGAATTTTCATAGTGCTAAATTGACTTTAAAGTGAAAACACAGTTGTCATGTCTTTACCCAATATATAATTATTCAAACTTACTGCTGAAAGATACAACACAGATAAAATGCTCAGAGCTGGATTGTGTAACTCTTCTGTTTGCAAGGACTTGGTGTTTCTGGGACATTTCAAACCAACAGTTGTTGTATAAAATGAGAGATGCAGAATTACTTGGGTTCCAGCGTGGCTCTGTGTTATCATCCTTAGTATTTTTAAAATTATTTTTTTAAACAGTGTCCAGGGCAGGGGACTGAGAGTGTTCTTTCCTTGAAGTATCAGTTCTGATGAGATAATGATTGGGGTCAGGCAATAGCTTATGTAGCAGCATTGTGATACATCAGTAATCTTGAAGCATCTTGATTTCTCTAATACAGCTAAAACAGCTGAAGCGTTCAATATGCTTGAAAAAACCCCTCTGATTTCTCTTATTCAGGGGTTTGATTAAGGAAGATGCACAAAAGTACATGTTATATTTCAGATGATCTATTCTGATGTGAGTAAAACCCTGACGCTCTTATGGAGAGAGATGGTATAAAGTACTTCTTGTCAGAACGCGGCTCTGGGAACACTTGGCTCTCTGAGGGTTTTTGCTGGGCCAGAGCTGCAGAATAAGGAATTTTGGTCGGGGGGAAAAATGAGCCTTGTTCATCGTGATTGATGGTGTCTGGGCTCTGAGCCCTCGATGACAAGAGTTTTACTAGTGAGAGCTGCAGGAGGATTTTTCTGTTTGTTTTCGTAGTACTGCCGGATGAAATACAGGAGAGACAATCTCATTCTCTTTTAATTTCATATCTTGCAGTCTGAAAATTAGAACTGCTTTCTCAGTGGGACCTTTACCTTTTACATCACAGATCTTCATCCTCCCCCTCCCGCTTCTCAACCCTTAGCAGGCTGCAGGCGGCCAAACCACGAGGAGAAAGAGATAATTCATTCGGGATGGAAGCAGGAGGCAAAATGTAATCCATCATATCTGCTCTATCTCATTACGGAGGTGAGATACAAGAGAGGGCAAGCTGTTAATAAACTGGGGGATGAAGTTATTTTACCAATCTGTTAGAGCAAGCGGGGATAGACGGTGGTAGGAGTGCATTATTCACACCTTTTCCTAATCCTTTTGTTCCTTATTCAGTGGAAATGCCTTTGCAAACCCAGTAAAGCCATCTGGTGTAGGGAGCTGACATCCAACCCCTCACGTACTCTCCTGTTTCACCATATTTCTGTAAATAACCCTTTTGGGAGCTGCGGGAGGGCATTGCAGCAAGGGGCTGCCAGAGGTGGTGGGTTCACGACGGCTGCTGCGGAACGGAGCAGATTTCCTCACCCTTAATGCAAAGATGTCCCCAGGGATTGTGTCGTTGTCCCCCTAGACCGATGGCAGCGGGCTGAACGCGGCCTGGAGCTCGGGGAGGTAAATCCTGCTGCTGCTGCGAAATATTTAGGGCAAGGCTGTGTATTCCTGACCCGCTCTTTGTGCCTGTGCATCTGGGGGCACCAGCACCGACGAGCTGCCCCGTGGGGGCTGCAGCCTCTGCATCCCTGGAGCTGGTGCCGATATCAGTGCTGCTGGTGCTGTGAGCTGGGATGGGAAGGGCTGGAGCGTCACCACAAGTATTTCTACTGTTTCTTTTCTTCGTATGCAAACGTTTCAGCAGAGGTTGAATCTGGTCAAGTTTAAAAGCTGCCTCTTGAGGAACAATAGAGGCATGTTGATAATGCACTTCAGTCCTGTGGAATTAATTATTTTGCTCTTTCTTTCTCTACCCACAAAACTACTACTTTCTCTTTTGCTGTTTTTCATCTTGTAACATGTCTCTGGCAAGGATGAGCCCTTATTCTGGAGCCCTGCTCTGGACAGATTTGCAGCATGGCTGTGCTAACAAGGTTTCAGTTTCCAGGCTGTCATTTTAGCAGCGAGCTGGACTGCTCTATTGTGCTTTGTGTGCATTACAGTCTGCAGAAATAAAATTTCAGAAGAGAAATGTTTCTAGTCCCTACCACATGCATCCAAAACGTATGTGAGATACTTAATGCTAGAGCAGCAACAGCTGAGCAGGAAGGTGGGGATGAGAAAGGAATAGGATAGTAGCAATAATAACAACAGAAAAACTCGCAGAAGATAAATGATGTTCCTGAGTTGAAAAGACTCAGTTACTGTGTTTGCACCAGGGAGGACGAGATTGAGACATAACCCTCGTTAGCATTTCTGTATGATCACAATAGGCTGCAGGGGTTGAGACTAAATGCTTTCCAATTCAAAGGAGAGGAGAGCAAATTTACAGATGATGACTTTATTAAATTTAAATTACTACAGAAATATCTAGGCAAGGCTTCAGTGATGATGTGAAAATCTGTTTCAGATTTTCCTTCCCCTTGTGCAGGATTTCAAGGCAGGTCCATGAGAAGGGAGGTGTTGCGTTGTTACCCTGCCTTCATACTTGGATGAGATTTAACAGAATTTTTAATAGAATTTGTAAACATTAAAATTCTGGATTTTTGCATGTGCAACAATGAAAAAGAAAAATAGCTTTGACAACACCCAGTAAAGGGCTTCTTAGGAAGCTTTGCTGTTAGCTCCCTGCACTCAAAATGTCCGAATCCATAAGTTCAAGTCAACAAACATCTAGAACTGAAACAAATGTAAGCAAATACGCAAAATAATTAGTTTTGTTCTGTCATTTGCATCATCCTGAGTGAGCCACGAATGGCCTAGAGCTGTTCTTGAGAAGAAAGTAGGTTGTTGGTACTTCAGTGTCTTTCACTCACAGTAAATGGCTCCAAGTATCATCAGAAATTCTAGTCTCACTTTCGTTCTTTGAATAGAGATAATGGCCGTATCCTAAAAGATGCTTTTTACAGAAAGCGCTAATTATTCCTTCTTTGTCACAAGCCTCACCAGGGTTTGCTGATGATAACCTCTCAGAAATGTTCCTTTCTGAAATAGGGCTCAAATACTTGAGAGCCAATTTGAGGAGGATGTCAGTGCTGTGCTGAGCTACATTCTGAGTAAAGGATTTAATTTCCTAGAGCTGCTGTCTGGCATCTTTCAGAAGCTCCGAGCTCCTTCTAAAAAGGGAGAGCAGGAGTGTGATGTGCAAATTCACCAGAAACAACTGGACCTAAACTGAACTCCAGGTCACGACAGGGAAAAGAGCACTAGTGATGGACCCAGAGCATTGTTAGCAAAACCAGCACTATCATTAATGCAAGGAGCAGGCCTGCACGATTGGAGAGGCAGTGATTCATATCTCCTTGGAGCCCATGCATCTCCTGAGTAGCGCAAGCAACCTCATTCAAAGTTCAAGTTCTTGATGATATGAAGAAGGCATATGCTACCGAAAAAGGATGATAAATGCGTGTTATCATCATTTAGGCTATCCATCAGTAAGCACTTCCCTGAATAAGCTGGCAGAAGCACTTAGTGTGTTCCAAATCTGCTGGGTCTGTGGTCCTGCAGGGCTGGATTGTGCATCTTGCCATGGACAGACATTAATGAAGATAATTGAAGATGTTATTAGGAGACTGTGTTTGTTATCAGAGGTTGCTTATGCCATTATTACTCAGAGTTACACTTCATTAATATCCATTTTTCATGGCTTTGCTTTGCTATTCATTAACTGCGTGACCTTGTGTCATTGGAGGAGATGTGAGTGATGGAGGAAAGAATATGTTGTGCGGTGCCATCCTCGCTTGCTGTGGTTTGTGCATCTCCTGTTGAAACCCCAGTTTTCAAAGCTTTTGTAGCCCAGTTATGAATAAAGAAAAACATCCCTGGGTCAGGAACTGGGTGTGCAAATGATAAATTAGTGTTTCTGCAAAATTGTAATGAATAACGTACTGCCTGCTTGTAAAACCATCTCACAACTAAACAAGTAAATATTGATAGAGAAGCATGTGGTAATGCTTTGATTTTCCTTTATGCAGTAAAGGTTGCTTTGAATTTGCTAGTACCCATTTCACAAGAAAATATTTGACTGTATTCTTACTGGAAATGCTTAATTGATCATCTTTCATTAGAATCCCCATAAAATTTTTCCATGTGATCGTGTTTTCTTGCTGCAAGTTTTGTTTAGATAACGATAGCTCTGTCCAAAATTTTGCTATTGTAACATTCAGACGAATATCAAAATTAATTTGAAAATACTGATTATATTGAACTTTGGCACCCGTGAAGTCCTTTGCAGGTAGGAGTAGTCTGCATATATATGCTGATTGCTCCATATATCTCCTTTTATTGAACTAACACTTTTCAAATGTGAAAAACTTTCCCTGGGCATGATTAGGAATCCGGACATCTAAAACTGAAATTCAGGATTTCTCTATTGTGCTAATTAAGGCAGTATAATTAGGGAGCCCAGTTTTCATAAGGAAACAAAGCAATTAAATACCAGAGTAATTATCACACAAATAACAAGCTGGTCTTTGCCCCGGTGAACCCATCTTTTCGTTCCTGACGTCTGGAAGCGGAGCAGCCGCGGGGCTGATGGACAGAAGGCACGGCCTGAAGTCTTTAGTAAGATGATTATTTGGCAGGCTTGTGCTAATTTTTATAATATTGACAGTTTGATTAATATGTTAATGATCTTAATTTCCATATTGAGTTTTGTCACTTTAATTTGTCTGACGTGCTGGCAGGAAGAATATTGGCACTGTGAAATCTATATAGGAAGTAAAAGGCAGAAATTCCAAACTAAAGTTGACATATCTGTCTAAATTTTCATTTTTTGCTCAGGTCACTCTGCGCAGCCAGCATAGTAGAAAGCACCCGTTCGTGTAATTTATTCTCATTAGTTCTCTTACACTGTGAAAGAATCAGGTCCAATATCTTTAGTAACCATGTGTGTTGCTCAATTATCCCAAATTATTTTTACGTCTTTGTTTCCCTGTATATTGCTGCAACATTCTATTTATTCAGCACTTGGTGCTGTCTAGAAATTATGCTCTATTGAGCTCAGTAGAGGGGTAACTATATAAAATTTAATGATGTATCTTCTAGAAGTTGCTCTTGTGATACGTTTTGGGCTTAGAAGTATCTTGGTGTAAAGAGGAACATGCGGTTTTTATTCTTCTGTGCCATGTGTTTCTGCTCGCCGTTTGCTTTTTTGGAGAGCTGAATTCCAAGAGCTTTTCTGGTAAAGGAAAATGTGTCTCTTTATTAATGCACTGTAACATCAAGTATATTAGCATCAAGTTCTCACTCAACTGTAAGTGTTACTTAAGGATATTAATCAACTGCTGCTTTATTTTAATGTGCTAATTTGGGATTAATGAACAGAAAGGCTTTGATTTGTAGCTTCCATTGTACCTTCTCTTCTGTTTTCTCCTGCCACACAACTCCAGCCAGGGCACAGCTCCAGACTGAGTAGTATTAGTTACTCCTAGACGTTAGTTACTTCTTTGTGGAAACACCTTTGCTGTGTGTGTGATGTTCCTGATATTCCAAAGTACCACGTCCTTGGGGCAGACGGTCCCTCCTGCCATTTGGTTGCAGGTCAGCACAATGGAAATTCAGTTTATATTTGGGTCAGGCCTGGTAGAAAGCTTCATTAGGATTGCATTCCTGTGGGAAATTCTGTCCTTTGGATGGAAAGCCTTCTTTTCAGTAGTTTTGATTATATTTTTAATGTGTTTTTTGGTGGTAACAGAATTTCTCACTACTGATAACCTGGAGATATAATTTTAAAAAATATCCCATTGTGAAGTGTTTTGACCAAAAGAAGAGCATTAACTCTTCCATTGGATTGAGGTCTTCAATGGAAGACATTTTCCAGTAAACGGTGATAAGGATGGCAGAGTCTCCCTGTTCCAGTGCTGAAATAACAGCTTCGCTTCCAGCTTCCACTCCAAATGTTTGTTCGTGGTGTCCTTCACCCCAGGGAACCTGTGCTGCTTGAGCAATTCAGGGTCTTCTGGAGAGAGCAGTTTGAGGTGACTCTGGGTTTGCAGCCTTTTCGTGATAAACTAGTGCAGAAGGTGCCTGCGAGCGCTAATTCGGCTCCTCGGGGTCTTGATGTCTCTTGAAGCTTAGGTGTTGAAATCTCATGATTTCAAGACAGTAATTTACTGTTGCATCTTGGGAGCTTAAATTTAGAGTTTTGAAGCATTTGAAGTGCTATGTGTGAGCGAACTAATAGAGGACATGCAGCTAATGCAAGGGGAGACCATGGTCATCTCAGATGGAGACAAAGGGATTTGTGAGATTTTTCATCTTTTCATTATGTTTCATTCAGTCATCATTCAGCATGATCTGATGAATAATTGTACTTGCTCTTTTTTAGTGTCTTTTATTATAATTAGTGTTTATGCTTTGTATAACTAAGAAAATAATTAAGCGTGCTGGATTTTATTTGCAACAGAGCTTGCCAAGATGGTGTTGAGATGTGTACAGTATATCATAATTTTATGGCATCTCTGTGGCCGTACAAGAGCAGTAGAAGGAAAATGCCACATAAACAACTACTCAGAGTTTGAATGATCCAGTAATTTTGATTTATACTTTGCATTTCATGGAACTCTATTAGCAGTTAAAGTCTATGGTTAAACGATTCCCAGCACAAAATGAGTCAGAAATACAAAAGAAAGCTTACAATGTAAGATTTAGTGCTGAGGACTTCGTTTAAATCCAGAGTCTGCATGTAAATTATAGTCCTGGTTGTCACTTTTAACTAACAATCCCGACCAATGCGGCAGAGCTGGGTAATTTGTCCAGTATTTCTTTATGAGATGGTAAACTGCAGTTTAATTCTCATCTCTCTTCAAAGGCATAGAAAACTCATCTCTCAGACATAAAGGAACAGTGTGACCGAATGCTTCCTTCAAAATAAACCTGGCTGCCACCTTATCATTATGCACAACACCAAGTCAAGATGCGACACTATGGGATTTCTATATATAGCGAGAACATACGGCTGTAGATAGTGAAAAATGACACAACTGCCAATGGGATTCAATAGTTCAAATGACTTGAAGAGGACAAATGGGGTTTATCCTTTCCTGGAGCAGCCGCTTTTTCTACTTAAAACTTTGAAATTTTTGTGTCGTGTTTTCTGCACTGTTGGCCGGATTCTTTACAGAGGAAAAGAACCTTTGTATAAAGGACAGTGGCCCAGTCTAGAGCACACAGAAATTAGCCTCTTTCTGTGGCAATTAATGAAACAGATTTGCCCTGGAAACAGACAATATTACTATTTTTGTTGTTGTTAAGAGGGTAATTTTCCCACAAGGAGTATGTGGTGTGAGGTACCATTGCTCCAAGATCCAGCTCTATTAGAGGAGAACATTTATTTAGATGTTTTGGTTGTGTGTCTATGTAGGATTCCTACTCAGGATGGCATTAGCTGCATGTCCTTTATTGGTTTGCTTACACGTAGCACTTCAAATGCTTCAGAACTCTAAATTTAAGCTCCCAAGATGCAACAGTAAATTACTGTCTTGAAATCATCAGTTGAAATATGGTCACTTTTGCACCAATAGATCCTAAAACACTTTGCAACCTGCACATCATCGCTGTCTATGAAAAGAGAAAACGAACCATCTTTGAAACAGAATATACCATCTGTTGAACAGGCCACACCAGCACTATTAAACAGCTTTGTGCCAGAAAAGGCTATGGAGCAGGTATTGCTTGAAGATACAGTATGTCTGGGTAGATGTGATGTGCTGGAGTTGAGCCAGGACACAAGGACGTGAACCTCGGCGCTTTACCCAGCGATGCTCTGAGCCCGTAATGGATTTGAAGAAAAGCGAAGTCGCTGTTGTCAGCAGATCCGAGTCCCCAGGGTTGTATTGACACCACCAACCAGAGGGTCTCAAATGGAGATAGTTTGCTCTGTTGTGTCCACGATCTCCAGGTGACGTGTTTCTGTCACCTTTATTTCCATGGCGATCGTAAGGACTCTGCGGAGACAGTTGCGATTGCATTGGAAGGGACCCTATTGATTCCAAACAGCTGCCCAATTAAACAGAACAAATCATGCCAATCTGTCCAAGGGGATCGATGGGCAGGGATAGGTACAATAGGTCCTCTAGGTACAAACATCCAGTTTTTTGAAGCAACCGATGTAGAGAGGAAGAGTTCAGAAGCTTTAGAATTGAAACAGAGCTGTAATTTAATTCAGGTTAAAACTCCCTCATCCGGGAGGTGTCTTGGATAGGAGCAATTTCCTTGTATGTGAATGCAGTTCTGTGACTCTGCTTCTTGGAGGGGAGATTCTGTTTTAGCCAAAATCCTAATAGATGAGGAATAAGTTGAAGGTTAAGGGATATAAGCTGCAGCACTTATATAAGGTACCAGAGCATCTCAGAAAAGTGTCACTTATTGATGTCTAGCATGGAAAATGTTGATTCGTTTCTGTAAATTGCATTTTCCATCAAAACTCGCTGAGACTGAAAAATTACTTGTGACTGACAGGGTTTACGTGTTCCAGCGCGATGTGAATGTGTTGGCCAGCAGAGCTAGAGAACAGCCTGAGAATAATTACACAGACTGACACGTTCCGCGAGTGACAGACAACATCTTCATTTTACAGGCCCAGTTGCTTTAAGAATACTTTTCATTTTGTCACTCTTTCTGTACCGGGATGTTTTTACCACCTCTCCTTTCTCTGCGCTCCTCGGGATTTGCGTTAGGACAGGGCGCCAAAACTTGGCTGGCAGCGGAATAGTAGGAAATGGCCTCAGAAAATCCAACCTTGCGTGTGTGGAGCCGCAGTTAACGCATCACCTGGTATCCTTAAATTTCCCATCCCTCCCGTGACTGGCGGATCCCACATCACTCGGCTGGAAGTGAAGGATGGAGCAGCCCAGGGCTGAGCCCTCCGGAGCTCGGCGGCTGTGTCAGATACTCTAATTTCCTCGGCGTGGCTGTCACTGCCGCTAACAGGGCTGTATTTATGGTGACAGCGATGCTCTCGGATGCTCCCAGCCTCTGCCGCCTTCCTTTTCGTGGCAGCTTCTGAAACGTTGAAAACCATCCTGTGCTTTGGGAAAAATCTCTGTCTTTCATAGGATCAGAGCCCTTGGGGATGGGGATGTCCCTAACACAGCCCTTACCGACCGGGGTTGTTCCTGATTCTGCTCCCGCAGGCACAGGGCAAGTCCGGAGCATCTCTTCAGTGTGGCTTTAGGAGAAATAACGGCAAAACCGGTTTTAAACCTTCCAGGGTCTGGCCCTGCAAGTTTCCCATCTCTGTGAACATCTATTAGCAATTACCAAAACTTTTGAAATGCATCCCGGAGCTAATTTTCTGCAAAGGAAGGATGGCAAGTAGGGCACTGAAGGGAATAAAGACCAAAATATCTAACTTTAATATGCAGATGACAGAGTTGCTCTGGTAGATTAGTGTAGCAGAAGAGAATAATGTCTAACATTAAGAGAGTTATTTCTTAGCCTGATTAATATTGCCATGAAAGCATATGGGTTGGAAGAGACATGCTTTAATGACTGGCCGCTACTTGTTTTGCACGGTTCCATAGAAACTGCGGACGTGCACAAATTCCAGAGTCAACATATTACTGGGTGACAACAACAAAAAAGCCAGAAATGGCACCTTCCTTAGGTGGAGGTAAGTTTGCACGTGTTGCTCTGCAGCTGGCATCCTTGCAAATACAACGGCTTTGATGGCAGTTGTCCACTAAAATGAGTGGACGGATAGCAAGAGAGTTTCAAAACTAAGTAGTCTGTGTGAGCAAATTTTGCAAAGCAAACCAATAAATAATTGCAAAGCAAAAAGAAAAATTTGTAAAGCAAATCCTGCTTCGGGTGCTGTGTCTGGCAGGTAGGAAACGTGTTTCTCCAGAAAAACCTTGAGTGTTTTTCTGGTTCACGTTTCTGAGGTGATGACAGTGTATTCTGGGTTTGGTGGTGTTTATTTGGGTGGTATTTGCAGATCTAGAAGGGAGCGTTTGCAGGGTGTTGCTAATCTGTGATAAAAAGACTGGCTTGGGTGCATTCTGGGAAACTCCAGAAGACTTTCGGCAGAAAATAAGGTAGGCTGAGAAACGGCAATAGATTCATGAGCTAGAAATAATTAAGGTAAATCCTGGAGTATTTCGGTTCCCCATCTTCACTCTGTTTTCAAATAGAATATTTTGCATGATGAATCGTGAAAATGCAGCACATGCTGTGAGGTTTTAACTGTCTCCTCAGATCATAAAGGGAAAGGAAAGGAATCCTGGTATTGTTGATGGTTTAGGAGAAAGCTAAATACAGCACAGGAAGAAAAAGGCTATACCTTAAAAATTAATTGTTCAAGTACCAGGTCATTGTAGAGTAATGCACCGTGAAATTATGTTATTCTCCAGGAGAATTTCCATAAAGTTTAACACACCATGGCACATTCTTTTTCTATTGAAGTTAGTTAAAAATAGTACATAAAAGTCCTCGGTGTGCGGAGAGAGCATAAGTCTTGCTTGAAACAAAGCACGGGCAGCAGGACGGTGCCGGGAGGGGATACGGGAGCCGTAAACCCTGCCCGAGCATCGCGCTGACCCAGTGTGCTGGAGGAGCCATTAGTCTTGCTGTATTTTTCCCGTTATTCACATTGGGATAATGAGATTATTGGATTTTTTATTTTTTTTTCTAATGAGAATGAGACAGAATACCTTGGTCGCTAAATGATTTAGTCACGGAGGAAAGCCATTAGTCTCTACTTGATTGCTGTCAAACGGTGGAAAATTGGAACATTATGGTGATATTTCTTGTGATGGGTCGTATTTTTCCTGCTTGTTCGGTATCAAATGAGATGGTAGAAATATTTGGTGAAAATGCGTCGTTCTTCATAAGCTTTGCAATATGGAAAACGGATACAGGTTTAGGGCTGGTGGGTAGAATTAGCTCGAGATGCGAGAGGGGAGCACTGAGGTTGTTTCCACGGGCTGGACTCAATGGGAATTCACATTAACATTGACTTCCGAAGGGCAATTCTAAAAAAAGCGCTTATTTATTTCGCAAAGCAGCACACCAGGCAAGCATCTGTTTATTTGCATCTTTTATTTGTGTGACAAGTGCAGCCTCCTGGAGATTTGGAGGCCATTTGAATTATATCTGAAGTGATGATTTTTCTTTAAAAGTTCTTCTAGGCTGACTCCGTAGGCGCTAAGCCTTGTGGCGCTCCTATGAATAAATACTAACTCCCAAGCTTTTATTGGCATGCGTGCCAAACCCACAAGGTTTTTAAGCAGTAAAATGGAAGGATGACTACAGAAGAGGTTCTGATGGCCACAAATAAGGAGCTTGGTTGAATGGTTGGCCTGCTCCTGGTAGAGGAATAAAATCTAAACAGGGAAAGAAATAACCTTGCTTTGTATAGTTAACATCTGGAATTCTCGCCTTTCTTAAAAAAAGGCTTAAATGAGTGTGAAATAAAAGTGCCTAAAGTGATTGACGGGCTTTTTTTAGGAGTTAGACTTTCAAAATGATTGTGGTGCTCTTGGAAATATTGCCTTTGCAGCTACGAACGGGAGCAGAGTGCTTCCGAGTACTACATTCCTTCTTTTTATTTCATTTTCACTCCTTAAGCTCTGCAGATGCAGCAGTTTTCTGGCAGGAGATGATGGCCCAGAGCTCCTAATGAGCTTCTAAATGCAAGATTGACTATAGGTTGGTTTTATACAGGGCACTGCTCGAGGAACGGTGGGACAGACATGCTGGGCATCAGGATCTGACCCAAACTTGGTGGTTGCAGGGACTCTGGTCCATTGAGATGGTTGGGGATGGTCCATCTCGCAGCCCATGGCCAGGGTTGGGGTGGGGTGGGCTGTGGCAGAGACCAGAGGGTCAGATTGTGTCTCTGCAGAACACACGGATTGTGCGTATGGAGACTGAAATGGTGGGGAAGGGGTCGGGGTGAGGAGGAGCGTTAGGAGCCGATGTTGGCGATGCAGACACGTGGTTGTCTCACCTCATTCTCCATTTCTCGCCCCAGACAGACCAGCTCCAGATTGTTTAGCAGAATTGAAACCCCCTGACTATTTCAGGCTTCTTTATTTACCTTTGTTGCCTCTCTTCCTCCTTCCCCCTGCAATAAATGTCTGCTTTATTTATTCAAGGCTGCACCCCATTGCCCTTAAATCACCAAACTCTCGTGTCGCACAACAGCAAACAAGAGCCGCTTGCAAAGACAATTTCCAGCTCAAGAGGACCATGTGCTACAACAGCTGAATTTTAAATGAAGGTGGTTTTATTTCCACCCAACCTCTGTCATCACTCTGCACTGATCTTTTACTCTGGCAGGGACTCATCACAAAGAGTTGGTGTTGGGGCTGGTTCCCCATGGCACTCACCTTTCTGGGTGTGTATCCTTTATCAACTAATGGGAAAGAATTGGAGTTTAATTCACTCTTCTTTTTTCTCTTTTATTACAGCACCATTATGGGGTCTTCTATGAGCTGTGAAGAGTCTTAGTGACTGGGGGTGCTGGGAGGAAAAGCAGTAATGGGGGGGTGAAGCAGTGTGACAAACACTTCTGGTCCATTTTGGAATTAATGGTTTTCAGAAGCTATCAATTACATCCCTTAACTGGGGAGCACAGATTATAAAGAGGAATATAATTAGTGGCAAATGCTGTGAGATATATAAAGACAAATAAGGGAGTGGGATGAATGGGAGCTCATAAATTTTATTAAGGACCACATTTGAATGCAATCATTTATTACTGGGGGTCCCTTGAAGTGATTCCAAAATGCAGGTTGTGCACACTGGAGCAGGAGAGAGGTCACTCCTATTACTAAATCAGGCGTAAGAGATTATTGATTCACAAAGAAAAATTGGTGTGTTTTAAAAGTGGAAATAAATGGACTCGGTGCAGCGTTCCCTCTTTGCTATCAAGTGGCTCTTTATAGGTTTGCGCTTGTTTCCCTGTGGTGCCGCATTGCTGTGATTAAATACTTTTCTCCCTCAGAGACTCTTTTCTTCTTTTCCCTGGGAGAAGTTCAGGGCCTGGGTAGAGTTTTGCTACCGGGCAAGTGAGGACCCGCCGTAGCTCATAAAATACAAAAATAAGCGAACCTTAGGGTTTCCGTTCAGTTGCGGATCTCAAAACCTTTTCAAAATTAGGTGTGTAAGTTTTCCTCGCTGGTTCACAGGTGGTGGGGTGAAGGTGCAGAAGGACGTTAGGAGGTTGTGTGATGTGCATGTAGGTCTGGAGGTGTCCAGTGAGGTCCTCTGTGTTCCTGGGACCTTTGCTGGGTGCCAGAGACACAATATCACTCCCAAACTGGCTTTTTTTCCGCAACAATACACCTAATCATTATTAATGACAAAAAGGTGACCGATAGGCATCCAAATATAATCCATTTTGAAATCTCCTATTTTCCCACCAATCTTTCAATCTAATTAGGCTCACATCAGTATATTATTACAGAATGTAATCATTCCTTTCTTCTAATAACATTCAT
The DNA here is from genome assembly GCA_013399365.1 of Pampusana beccarii. Taxonomy (NCBI): domain Eukaryota; kingdom Metazoa; phylum Chordata; class Aves; order Columbiformes; family Columbidae; genus Pampusana; species Pampusana beccarii. Next base: position 305,692 of record VWYH01010889.1, on the reverse strand, counting down.
GGATAATTTTATTTCTCATTTTCAGCCTCCTACTCCTGTGGTGTAATTAGTGTCTCTGGCACCTCGTGATGCTCAGAATGAGTTGCAGCTGCTAATTGCTAATTGAAAAATTAGAAACTCAGTTAGAAAAAGGATCTAATTAAAATGAAATTAGATAAAATCCCTTCAAACTAGTTTCTTCCTTTTTGCTTTTTCCCCCAGTTTTGCGATCACAGAGCCATTAGCACTTGCCAATTACATTTAATTGTTAAACACAAATACATTTTTATTTGACTTCTTACAATAACCTTTTGTTAGTGAGAGAAATGCACATTTATCAGGGCAGCTGTGAGGCTCTCCTACCCTAAATTTTGCACATCACCTACTGATCTTTGCCACCCCGGGTGTAGGTCATGGCCTGGAATTATCCTCCTATCACCCCACAGAATGATCCTGCAGGGAAATTGTGCAAAAAATCCCTGTATGTACAGAAGGTCCTTTACCAACACGGAACCAAAGGGGTTTTTTCCCAGTCTAGTGTCTGCACATCATCCTCTTTGTCTTCAGCAGGGAGGTGAAACTCCTCCCAATAGGTGTAGACCCACTGCTCGCTCTGCTATTTACTACACACTTTTATAAGCTTAGCTCGCTTGTTTGCCTGAGAGGTCTCTATAATATTTAACAGCAGCAGCTGAGAGATGGAAACGTACGAACTGGTTATTTTAACAATGGGGGAAGTGTCTCTGATGTGCTTCTGACATTGACTCAGAGAGGACTCTACAGTGATCGTAATTATTAACGCAAATGGGATTATTCACACGCTTAGAGTTAAGCATGCACATAAATCTTTTCATGGTCTGAGCGATATGATGTATCCAGTGTAAGACCAGGTTTGTAGGTAGAGTTAATATCTTTTATTAGCCTAATGAGCGCTTAGGGAAAAGTCCAAGTGCACCGTGCTCAGCGCTGGTTGTAGGTGTGTTCATGCGGGAATTAATGGGAACTAAACCCTAGTGAGTATTTTAATTCATTCCCTACAGATATCAGTACTGGGACTCTAATGCAACATAGATTCAGCGTGTGGCGAGTACAGCACTAGTGCTTAAAGCCAGGTCTAAGTGCTGCTTGGGCTTCATGTAGGATCTAAGTTGTACTCGAGTGTGTGTCTGTGCCCTGGTGTTTCTCCGGGAAGTTGAACAAATGGCTTAGAAAATGTAATGGAGATGCAGAAATCAATAATTGAAGGTCAATAAACAAGGAAATATTGAAGCAAAGGAGAATATTAAGATGCTATGCCAGTTGTCACTGTGTCAAAAACTTCCTAGGACGTGGTTATAGAGCTGACAGTGAAAAGGAAAGGAGGGAGAATCTAGTCCAGACTAGGGTTACTGATGGCAAATCTTTCTAGCCGTGGGCTAGTAAACTTTATCTAGATAGCTGCTGCAACGCTCTCATCTGGGAATCCTGCCCTTGCCGTAATTAATGCACAGACATGGTTGTCTCCGGTGCCAGCGTTCTCCATCTGTCAGTGCGGAAAAGCTCGTGCGGAGGAGCGGGCCAGGAGGATAACAAGGTGTTCTCGCTGCCGAGGGGATTTTGGGGCACCAAGCCTGACTGGGAAACCTGACAGGACATCATTTGCATTTTTGCTTTCTCCCCTCCCTCACCAATCGTTTGTCTGAGAGTTAATGCTAAATACGTGTGTAGCCATTAAGTGTGTTCGGGCACCAGCTGAATCGGGCTGTTTGGTGATAGCGAGTGCTTGGGGATCGTGGTTTACATTGTGTATATCCTCTTCAGTGAGGTGGTAGAAAGTGGTAGATGGATTGGTTCAGGCATCAGAGAGCAAGTTATTGGTGTAAACCGGACAGGAACAACATATTTTTGTACCAGAAGGGGATTTTACCTTGCCCGATACTGTGAGTCCATCTGCTGTACCAAGATGTGTTCCTCCTAATGTGCAAAGCACCCGGGAGGCTGCAGAAAATTCGCTCTTTGGGTCTTCCGAGCCCTTGGGCCCTGCAAACCAGGAGATCAAAGTGTCAGATTTTATCAGTGTGTTTCTAAAGCACTGATTTCTGTCCACCGTGTTCCCAGTTTGTCGTTCTCCTTCCCTCTGCTGAGGGATAACTGGAACCTGAATGTGTGTTTTGCAAAGTCAACAAGTGAATGCCACCATCTCATTGCTAACGTAAATGTGAGATATAAACCCATACGCATTGCATAGGGAGGTCGCTGGTAGGAGACCCGAATTGTGCCATCAGTCCCTGTTGTGGATCCCTAACAATGATATAACATAAATATATACCTTGCTAGTTTGCTGGGTGGTTTATTTCTCAATCCGTATGCCCTGTAAGAAGTTCTCAATCCCCAATATTTTTGCGGCAAAAATAGCCACTGTATACGCAGGCAAACAGCTGTCATCCTGTATCATACTTCCTGGGCTTCATTTTCTAAATATGGCAAAGAATAATCTTAGAGAGCTTGTTTCAAGGCTACAAAGGACTCTGAGATCAAATGACAAGAGATACAAGACCAGAAAAGCATCTGGGTTCTTATTGCCTTCACATGCAGTTCTCATTGTACAGCTGGCATTTTATAGATCTTGTAGTATTTTACTGCTTATTATCTAATTATTATATTAGATCTATAATTACATTAAATTGTTCTGTTATTGATCCTGCTCCATTTCCAGAGGTGCGAGAATAAAATCACATCCCAATCATGGCTTTCAGAATCTAAGGACAGCGTTTATGAAACCACAGCTCCGTGGGCTCAGATAGATGTGGTCACACAGAGGGTACCCCTTTTCTGTCCAACTTGGAATTCAAACCTGATGCATATTTTATTTTCATTAAAAGGGTTTTACTGGGTTTTGGCCTAAATTTAGGGTAAAAATGGTTCCTTTCCCTTTGGTGGGGAAGTTCTCATTGACTTTAGTGCAGCCAGAGCTTGTAGCAAAAAAATGAAAAGCAATGGTAAAATGTGTCCTGAACAAAGGAAACAAATAGGAAAAATAGAAGAGAGAAGAAAACCATTTTATGGTCAGTAGATTTTTGTTTTTAATGTGAAGCATCACCTGCCCAAACATTCAGACTGGACAATCACAAAGCAGAGTTAAGCATCAAAGAATTTACAGACAGAAAGCTTTGCAGGTGAGCAGATTCCTGGCTTTTGCAGAAAATAATCTGCCACACCAAATATTTGTAGCCTCCTGTGATCTGTGGTGGTCGCCTGTTTGGATCATCCAGAACAAAGTAACCGAAGTCATCAGTAATAGGAAGACGTGTGCGAACAATGGAGTTCTTCATTCCCATTTAAAAAAAAATACATATATATATATACACACACGTATTCTACTGTTTATATATATAAACACATATAGAACATTGTTGTCACATTCAGTTTGAAGTGCACTGGAGCTCTGTAATGGTGAATGGCAGTAAAAAGGAAAGGGGCAAGAAAGGTTGAAGAGATGTATATAATCATGCTGAAAAAGACTTTTTAAAGCCCTGAGGCTTCTGCGATGGCATCGACAAATGCAACGTGATTGTGTATGTAGAGAGGATGGAATGAGGAGCGAAGAGCATGATTAGAAAGGACAGATCTTTTGTTAGAGGTTACTGATCCACTGGAAAAGAAAGATTAGTTGGACAAAAAGGTGTCTAGAAGGGTTGAGTATATGAGCGCTGCCCTCAATCCCACCCACAGCCACTGTTCTTTTCAGTTAATTTGTTGAATTTAATATTCAGGTGTTTCCAATTGACTCTCGTGGTTCTAAACGGTGTATTTTTGAGTAAATAACCACGTACAGGCATTTCTGGAAACTGCTGTGCATTCATTCCTGATTCTCAGCAAACTGTGGATGCTGAGGGTATGTATAGATATATAGATAATATTTCCTGCACATACGCATGTTATGTAAACACTTGTAGGTATACTAATATTTACACAAAGCTAATTCTTTCTTAATAGGTGAGACAAGATTGATTCAAGCCATATTCTTCCCCTCTTAAGAGACTCTGTATTTGGTACCTATGTAGACATATAGTTACTGTATAAAATGACTATGTCCTTAATTCTGCAATCTGATAAACACTTCCCATCATGTCTTTCAGCACAGGGAAATCTATGGGGGGGGTGTGTATATATATATATGAATAATCAAAGTCTGCTTGAAGACATGTCAGCTTTCCCGGTTACTGTGGCCAAATAGTCCGTATTTGTCACTAGTGGCAAAGGAAGCATTTTTGATAAGTGACAATATGCAGAGCCCTGAGTTGTGCACCGGCCTCAAGAAGGAAAATATGCGGTAATGATCTCAATTAAGTGAGGGAACTGGGTAGAACTGGCAAAACGAGATCGCAGGCGGAAAGTCAGAGGGATGGAGTCAAATGCTGACAAAATGCATACAAATTGCAACACTGATGATGAAAATTCACGCTCAGGCTGTCAGGAGGACACACCAACTATTCTGTGTTATCCCGGGAGTGCGAAATGAGCCGCTGAGGAGGTTGTGCTTGGTACTGTGTGTCTTGGCTCCGTTCTCCGCATGCAGAAATAACTTCCCAAGTTCAAATGAGTTCTCAACTTTTGAATTTGCCCTTAGGCCCTGTACTGAGTGAAAGCTGAAACTGTGGTGATGGCACGACAGGGCTGCATATGCCTTGGGTTTGCAATCCTGACGTGCTCTTATTCTATTAAGAAATACAGCCCTGAACAGATCAGCATCTCCAGAAGCACTTGGGCTTTTTGCTGTGCAAACAGTTCAAATCTATTATCTGTGAGCTGCAGTGCACGTAGGAGAGCAAAAACAAAGGAAAGGTATTTTAGGCATTCGGATCTCAGTTTCAACAGATGTAACTAATAACCGTTTGGAGATTGCATGAGGAATTGGAATGTTCCCTGGTGCGGAAAGCGTCCTTTGCAAAGGGCAGCAGAAAAGCCAGGGTAGCTTTAAATGGTCTCATTGTTTGGTGGGTCTTCCTTTCTGTTTTCCTTCCCTCTGTCCCGCCAGATCCACCGTCATTAATCCAAGCTCAGCAGAGGCTGGTGGCATCTCCCTGCACTTGTCAGCAGGGAGGTAGGTGGTGCTTTGGGAAACCGATATTGAGCATCAGGAGAAATTCTGCTACCTGATTGTCAGCGGTAAAACAGATACACAACTTGCCCTGTGAAACACAGCGGTAAGGAAACGGTTAGAAATGGCTATTTTTGGCAATAGAAATACCATCCCACTCTTTAGGCTGCATCCTGCAGTGTGTTAATTCTCTAGTTAGACTGAAAACAATCTTGTGTTATATTTTGTTGGATAATAACACAGTATTACAGTGACTAAAGGTATCGGGCACGGCCTCAGAAGATGGGCAGACATGCAAAGAGTCTGTGCAGGAGAGGCAGCTGCAGAAAACCGTAACAGAGAAAGTGATTCAAGTGGTCAAAGTTCTCTATTTTGATCATTTTGGCAGCTGTTCCTCTTCACTGGAAGCTGGCTGCTGCTATTTCACTAAGTTTTAATAAATTGTAATTGGACAGACCTGATTTAACTTTGAAGTTAGTCCCTCTTCGAGCAGGTGGTTGGACTAGATAATCCCCAGAGGTCCCTTCCAATCTAATTTTTTTATGATTCCATGAAACACACGATGTTGTTTCTCACTGGCTTCTCAGCTGTGTGTGAACACGCTCATGGCAATGTATTTCTTATTTCCTGAATATTTCTACCTGAGACTTAAAGTGGCTTTCTGGAAACGTTTGCACGAGTAAACCCACTCCCAATAACCACTTACAGCAAATGAAGAACAAAAGGGGAAAGGCCAGGGGTAATGAAAAGTTAATTTAAACGTGCAGACTAATATTTGCAGAACAGCTGTTGCGGTATTTACCCAGCTTTACTAATTATGGGCCAGAACCTGCCCGTCTTGCTGACAGTGCATCGTTCGTGCATCCGCATCGGTCCAGCTGGGATGCTGCCAGATCCCACTCCGGAGCTCCACGGAAGGAGCAAATGGGCTGGGAATCGTAGAATCATCGAGTTATTTTGGTTGGAAAAGACCTTTAAGATCATCAGGTCCAACTGTTAAAGCAACATTGTCAAGTCCACCCCGAAACACTGTCCCTAAGAATGGCGTTTCTCTGGGCTGTTGTCACTGAGCAGCACGATGTAACTCCTGCGCACGTCTCTGGGGAGGGTGCAATCATTTGTGGTAATTAACGTCCTTAAAAAGTGACTTGCAAAGTGTAAAATTCTGGAAAATCCAGCACATGGGACATTTTGAAAAATCTGTCCCTGTTTATCAACTGTGAACAGCTGGACATGATGATCTGATCTGGGCTGGGAGTGGATGTGGGAGACTTGGGTTTGCTCGCTCCGTCCGTCCTCAGCGATTGTGTTGCAAGCAGGGGCTGCAAGTCTGGCCTTTAGGTGGAAATTCCCAGTATTTTGAAAATATATGCCTTTGCTTGAAGGTAGAAGCTGTAGACCCTTAAGACAGAAAGTGTGTTGCACACCTGGGAGCCCAAACGGTGATGGTTTGACCCATTAGGCTGTGAATTCGATGTAGATTTCTGTGCCTAGAGCATTGCATGGGACTTTTTACACTCATGAATAAATAGATGATAAACAGCAGAGGCATATGGGAGAACTCACAGCACATCTCCTGCTTGATGTTCAAGAAAAAAAAATTGAAATATCAGAAGATAAAGACGGCAAGGGACCCCTGCAGGGAAAGCCTCTTTGTATAATGACCTTTCTAGGGCTGTGATAGCAAATACAATAGCCCAACCTCATAAATCATAGTTCAGGAAAACATCCGGAGGGCACGCTTTGACACTGTTTGCATATTCAAATGTCACCCCACTCATGAAAGATAGACAAAATGTTTTTTTCTCTCAAAAATGTCAGCCCAGACTGGATTAGAAAAGATAATTCCAAAGTACTTCCAGAGAATAATTACCACTGTCACCTACCTGCAATGTAGCTAATGAATGGGAAGAGGGTTTTTTATTAGAAAAAAATTATGATTATTACAGTAATTAATCAGCTGCGTGATGACAGCTTCCCTGAGAAAATAATCTCCAAAGGCCAAGTAGCTACAGTAGGGCATTTTGTTGATAAAGCATCAGACGTGCAAAACATTCTTTTACCATTAGATGTGGAAGTGCTTAGATGGGTGGAATTACATTATGTTCTAGGTACCTATGCATCTACTGCACTTTGTGAGCTAAAATATTCATTATTTTGGTTAAATGAAAGAAAATTTCATAAACTTGTGGTCTCCCCAAAATAAGGAATGCTTTATTTTATCCATCCTTTTTGGGGTCTCTATTTAAACCTCAGCCCAGGAAAGCAATTAAGGATCTATTTACATCTGCAGATCTGTTTGTGTTGCTCAGCTTCCCCCATTAGCACAAAGGGATTTTTCCATTCTGGAAAGCGAAGGCATAAAGGGGCAAACTTAGGGTTGCTCTGATCTGGAGAGCACAGTTAAACAGAAACCGGCCATGGGCAGGAGCTTTCTGAGGACACGGGGATTTCCAAACCTTGGGAAAGCCAGAGCTCACCCTTCTTGGCTTCTCCAGCAGAAAAGGGCAAAAAACCCCAAGAAAAGCGGAGAAGAATTTGGCAGAACTGCTGCAGTTGAGCACAGACAAGCTTTAGTTGCCGGTGTTTGCGCTCGGGCTGCAGTTGAGCTGAGCTCAAAGTCAGCAGCTCCTCCAGGCCCTGTCTGTCTGAGGACACGCAGAGCAGTGACAGTCCCCAGGGGCTGCCCGTCCTGTCCCCCTGTCCTGTCCCCCTCGCAGGGGCCTCGTCCTGGTGCCAGGAGCCGGAGGAGACTTCTGTTTCCTCCTCGGAGCTGGATGGAAATAGAAAGGAGCCTCCGAGGCAGGAGCTGCCTGGGGTCCCCTGGGCAGGATTCTCTATGCTTAGAGACTTGGCTTTTTACATCAGCGTCTGAAATAAATGCCTGGAGAGAAGGTGCCGGGAGGCGTTTGGTAGAGAATTCAGCAATTCTGCATCATGAACAACGCTCTCCCCCCTTTTCTATGGGTATGATTTTTGCGTGGCGTGGTTTTAATCTCCGGGCATCTCCTTTATACCATGAAGGATCAGCGTCTTCCCCCAAGCCCCTGCTGCTGATTTTCCTAATCCTGGCTTTGTCCCATCCCAGCTTAGCTGAGCTCCAGCCTCTCCCCATCACCTGCACCCGCTCCCCGTCCCAACAGGCAGCAAAGCTCAGAGTCCCGAACAGGATTTGTGCTCGTGGAGCTGAAGGGGGTTGCAGCCACCAGATAAAATTCAGTCCAGGGCTGGCTTAAATTCCCTTTCACCCTGTGGCAACTTCATTTCAAGATCACGAGGTTTCCCGGCTTGCTGGAGTAATAAGGATTTCTCAGCCGCGCAGGAGTTTGTGCTGACCCCGTGCGCAGGTAAAGTGCAGGTTCTGTAGAGCAGGGTTTGACCTCTGCTATTCTCTGTTTCCTCCTAATTTATTTTAACTGGGACCTTCTATGTGCGATTGACAGCAAAATGTGGAAGAGCACCCGTGACTCCGAGCTGGGTGATGCTGTTCGGGGCCTCTGTTGAGATCATGGATATTTCTTCCAGCTAAAACAAGTGTGTGTTCACAGCAGCATAACTACTGCAGAGGATAATGTATGAACAAATGCCAAAGGCAGCAGCTCAGAGGTGTATTATTTACATATTTATTAGAAATTCAGTACTGCTTGTGAGAGCAAACCACTCCTGACTTCAATTCCAATAAGTAAACAACCCAATGGGCAAATAAAAGAAAAGGGAAACATGCACTGCCACAGTTTACACAAGCTAATACAGTAAAACAAAATATTCTGAACATGAAACTATTTTGCAAGATAGGAAAAAAAAAACAACCTACCTTTATTCTCATTGTTTAAGCATTCAGAAAGTAATAATTGCAAAATAATTTAATTATATGTGATATCAGTTGCCTCACAGACTAACAGAAAGATAATGAATCCTAGTTTATCTAAACTATATTGTGGTTCAGCTTAAACTGCCCTGCAGCAATGAGCTTTGCTTCTGCTTTATCTGAACTCGCGCTGGCCTTTCTTCCACCATTTTTTTTCCCTTCTCTGGGTAGTTTAATGGTGAAAAAAATAACAATAGCTGCAAGCAGTCATCTGAGGAGGAGCCCTCTGTGCCAAACCCTGCGCTGAGGCTGAGTAGATGGGATTTTATGCCCAGGTCTGTCATGGACTGTGGAAAACCCCCTCAAGAAATATTTCAGAAGCATCATAGAGATCTAGGGAATTGGTAGAGTTTGGTCTTTTTTTTTTTTTTTAAATAAATCCAAATAGCTGTTGGATATCCGGCTGCGTGAACTCATCCGTCGGTTCATCCAGGATGCCTCTGCATGGGAAATTTCATGGAAAATAGCCATACTTGACTAAAATTTCAGAATTTTAAAAGCTTGAACGTGATTTCTTGCTCCCCAGGGAGGTGTCACGGCCCCAAGCCGGTCACTATTGAAGAAGCAATTGGCCAATGTCCTCAGATACATGGTGTGAATTTTGGGGTTGTCCTGTGCAGGGACAGGAGTTGGACTCAATGATCCTTGTGGGTCCCTTCCAGCTCAGGATATTCTATGATTCCCTCTATAAAATAAAAGCCGAGAAGCTGAAGCTATCCTGATTTCATCAATTCTTGTAGGTGAGAAAAAGCAAAACGATTGCCTGACCCATAACAGTTTGTATCTTGTATCTCTTGTTGAGAAAGAACATTTGATATTAACAGCGATTCAGGATGCAGTAAAAAGACGTATAGGCTTTCAGCATCCTTTCCAAATGCTCGCTTGAAATATTTCCAGGTAGGCAGGGGTTATAAAATGATCGGGAAGAGGAACAAAGGGTTTGTAAAGGTTATAATAAATGTAAAAATGTTTGGAAGCGTTAGCAGTGCTAAACCCCATTATTTAAATTCATCAGATGTCACTTTGACGGAAGCTTTCAGAAAGAGTCTTCATATGTATTCTTTTCTAAGGGAAACTCGGAAGTAATTGTCGAATAAAGAGCACCCCAGGCTGTAGCCCCTACTAAATGTCAACCCTTCCAGAGTAATACGGCCCTGCGGCGTTGCAAAATAGGAGGAGTAATGCAATAATAATACGGGGCTCCCACCATCGTGGAAACCCACAGAGCAGCTCCCATGCTCGACGGCCACGGACATCGAAGCATCCAGAGAAAAAGCTCCCGAGCTTTTCTTCTGGCAGCTGGGCAGAGAAGTCATTGAAGTTAATTTAAAAGTGCTCGGTGTCGGTACAGGGCTCTATTGGGACTCCAGCTCACAACCTTTTGGGTATTGAGGAAAAAAAATGATTAACAGATGTGTCTTCCCATTTCCCAATATATCTCTTTTGAATTGCAAAGTGGCCTCCTGCTTATTTTGAAGTACAATATGTCCAACCTTCCAGGCACAGCTTATTGCTCATTTCCTATGCCACTATGAATCTATGATTTATTTAACAAATTTCCACCCAGCAAATAAACCAACATTTGTTCCACCTGGAGGGTAGTTTCCAAATATCGCAGCACAGCCAGGCACGGCTGCAACAGTTGGCACAAGGATAGTGGTCGAAATGATGAGTGGAGTGTCTCACTTTAGATAGGAAAAAGTAAAATTATGTGAGTATCTCCACAAAATAAAGCTCTGCACCTTCGGCTGTGATTCTCCTGGGCAGACACAATCATCATGAAGCTCATTTTCAGTGGTGTCATTCACGTGTACTGACTTAGAATATAATACCAGATGTTTTCTGTACCAAAATGCTCAGAAAGAGCAAGCTCTAATGACTTGGTGCTGAGGGTTGACAACCCTGCTGAAAAGGTTTGAATACAACAAAATGACCTTGAACTTTCATCTAAACTTCAAAAACACCCTAATATAACTGTATTTTTCCACCTGGCTTTGAAAAGTTCTGCTATTTTGGAAGGGTTATTCATTTACACCCTCTCTCCAATACAGAATCCAAATGCCCAGATCTTTAGTTGTTTCGGACTTTCACGTTTTCCTCTTAAAATACTGAATACGAAGTTGTCCTGAGTTGCAGACCAGTTTGTGCTCTGGCTGCACTGGAACTGGAACTGGAACTGGGGCTGGGCCTTTCGAGAGAGAGATGATGCTCCAACAGTTTTTGCAGTGACAGAAGGTGCATGTAGGGACTAATTTAGACCCAGTGTAGAGCCTGGCTTACATGAGCCAGTGTCAGCCAGCAGGCTGCCATCTGGGCAGTGGCTATCTCCAATATTTTATAGCTTTTTTGAAGTGTGTTCAGGGTACAGCGTGTGTGTAGCTGCACGCGGGGTGCACAGCAGCCTGTGATGGTGCTCCAGACCCTCTTTTCCCTTTGATAAGAAACAGGAATCTCCGGGGATGAAAGCGATGCGGCCGGGCAGAACATGACTTCCCTTTCTAGTTAAGTTCAATTGCTGTATTTCGAGATGTCACAGCGAGTAATAAAATATATTCCCTATATTCAGAGCTGAGGAAAGAAGCTCCCCAAAATAAACACAACTGAAAGGAATTTTCTTTGCTTTTTATTTACTTTGGGATATTGAAGTGACAAGTCTGTGCTATCCATGCGGTGCGGGGGATTATAAAGCTCCAAGGACGGAGCTCAGAGCCCGGTGGGTGCTCAACTTCCAGAACACAACAGACACGTTTCTCTCCCTCCACATCTCTCGTGTTTGCTCTGGGGCTGGCAGAGATGCTCCAAGTGTGGAGTCAGGGATGCCATTTCTGAATGACAGCTGAGGAACCCAAATAGCCCTCCCTGCCCAGGGATTAAAAAGGAGCTGGGCAAGAAAATAGCCAGGTCTGCTGTGTACAGGTTTTTTTTTTTCCTTTGTATTATATTTTAAATTTATAAAATATTTAGCTTAGGCAAATGCAGTCAAATCGTAATAGACTTCTTAAATTTGCAGGGAAAAGTGGTTGATTGTTTACTCTCTACTGTGTAAATAATTGACACAAATGTAAGAAAACAAATATCCTCCTCTGCTCTTCCTTCCTCTGCACAGTCAGCATAAAAGGCTTTTTAATAGAATAGATTGGAGGGAGCTCGTGATGGGAGAACACAATGAAACTGTAGTTGAAATCCATCCCTTTAGTGGAGCTGCATCAGCATCTTTAATGCGTGGGGACGTCGCCGTGGCTGGATGCCCCGGATTCGGGAACACGTTCTCTCCATCTTCCTTGTGCAGCTGAAATCACTTCTCAGAGCTTCATCTCTTTGCCTTTGCTTCATCGTAACTTTGTCCCTCGTTATGTGATGAAGGTAACAGATGCTGCAAATCAGTTCATTCACGTCCGTGGTACCAGGGATCCGTTACTGTTTGATTGTGCTCAGAGAAGGATTATGCACCATATTTGTAAGAGAATGACGGTGTGATTAGTCAGTCTCAAGAGAACTAAATGCGTGTTTCGTGGACTAAACCTCACGTCAGTCTTAAGTAAACTTGGCCTTCCTGAGCTGGGTCTCGGGAGAGGCGCAGGGCAGCAGGGGGGAGCTGGGGTGGCACGGAGGACACGGGCTTTGTTAGTGGCACTTTGCTTTCTCCATGGAGATGTCCTGCTAGAGGACGGTTTGTCACCCGCCGCGCTTTGGGATCCGGACCCGTCTTTCCAAAATCTAAAGTGAAACAGCCCATCTGGACCTAAGGAGCTGCTAAAAAGCTTCTCGATGTTGACATATCTTGTGATTGCTTCAATCTTAAAGGCAGCGCCGGCGAGCTCTGCTCCCTATGGTTCCTTGAGGTGGAACTGGATCTTAAACCAAGTGATCCTGAACCATCAGCTCGGTGGCTGTTTTCAGCAAACTTGTCTGCTTTGTAACAGCCACTCGCACAATGACACACATCACGGCGCAAGCAGAGCTTTCTGTTTATAAAATAGTCAATAACGTTTGTGAAGAATTATTTTTTTTCTCCCAAGGACACCTTTCATTTCAGTCTCCAAGGGAGCTGGGAATAAATTGTTCCTTACCATCAGCAGCTGACCTCTCTGCTTGTTTAAAATGTGGGCGTCTTCAGAACAAAAAAACACCATTTGCTAAATGAAGCAAAACACCATAATAGGTTTAATGATGTAGATTTATCTCCTAACAGTTGTTTTGAGATCACAACAAATCATTAAAATCATTAACTCTCCGAGCTAAATTAGATTACAGATCTTGGAGAATGTCTGGCCACTGCGTTTGCAAAACAGCGCCTCTTCCTGCTGGCGTGAATCATTAATTCTGCTCAGATTCCTCTGCAAACAATGAACCGATTCAACGTATTCCAAGTCAGATTAAACAAAAAAAGCCAACATCTTTGTGTCTCTGCATGTTTTGTTTCTTCTTCCAGACTATTTCCATTACGAGAAAATATTTTCCTGGTGCGGCCAGGCTGTGTCTCTGCGGGGAACGTTGTCTCCGGTGCAGTGTCTTGTATCTCGCTGAAAGCCGGGGAATTTGGTCCCAGAACTACACGGTGTAATTAAGATACACTTAAAGCAACAACAAGCCTTGCATAGAAGCCCATTTATATTGCACCGATCGATGGCAGCGTTACTGCCATAAAGCGCGGCTTTGAGCGTGAGATAAGTGACCAAACGTGGAGGGTTCGGGAAGCGGCCGAGACTGACGTGGCTCTTCCTGCAGGAGCCAAACGGGAGCGATAGAAATCCCGTGTTAGACGCTGTCTGGGCTTACAGGAACACGAAGCTCCTCGTCTTTTCCTTCTGCAGGACCAGAGCCCCTGCTTTGCTGTTTATAAAGGACAGGGAGGGAGCAGCTTTGTTTTGGAAGGTGTCCTGCGTCCAGCCGACACAGGAAAAGCGTTACTGGTATTTCGTGATTCATCTCTCTGTTGCTTTTAGGTTTTCTCTCTCCTCCCACTTCCACAACGGACTCAGCTGTACAAGGCAATGTTTGCATTTCAAAAGGAGGAACGGCTGGAAGTTTGACGTGTTCATGCTGGTGTGTTAGTGCTCTTGTACGAGTACTGAGAAGGTTACTCTGAACATTAGACCTATGTCAGGCTGCGTTCGTAGAGAACGTAATGAAAAGAAGTTTTTGTCACAAATACTTTATAATCTACATCAGAGATTCTGATTTTAGCTGCAATTGTGCAAAGCTGCCATTCCCGTAAGAACCGAGCACTTCCCAGATCTCCTTTTGGCACCAGTTTTATGCCAACCCTTGAACCACAGACCACGCATCTGTCACAGCACCACAGCAATTGCTTCTCCTTTCTTTGCTGGAATAAGGTAATAAGTGTGATCGGAATTTCAAAAGAGCCAATAGCTCTGGTGGCACTTGCGTCTGACGGTCTCTGAGCACCGTCCCTCAGCCAGGGGTTTGGTTTGCTCAGAGGAGCCATTGACTGTTCGTCTTGTGGAGTCTCAAAGGGTTTTCAACACGAATGAGTCTCCAGTTCTCTGATCTGAAGGGACAAGGAGCTTTCCTCATAGCATTGTAATTTCTTCCCCAAAGGGCTGTGGGGCGTTGGAACAGGCTGCCCAGGGCAGTGCTGGAGTCACCATCCCTGGAGGGGTTGGACAGACACAGAAATGAAGTTCTCAGGACATGGGGCAGTGCCAGGGGTGGGGGAACGGGTGGACTCGATGATTTTGAGGGGCTCTGCCGAAAAGAAAAAGGTTCTCTGATGATTGTGCTGGAGATGAGGTGGGGATGGTACCTCGGTGGGTGGGATCGCTGGGGGGCAGAGGATGAGGAGCCTCCCAAAGGCAGCTCTGGGGCTGGAACAGCCCCGGGCAGGGCCGGGCGCTGGAGCGGAGCTCACGGTTCCTCTGAGCGCTCGAGTTCCTGCGGCTCCGGGAGCTGACCGGGTTGTGCGGCTCCACTGCAGGAGGGTTTCTGTGTCTCTTTGTTTTGCATTTGAGCCAAATGCCAAAATACCAGGAGAAAGTTGCCTCCAGCATTTTTTCGGAGTTAGAGGGGGAGCATTCTGGCTCTTGACATCTTGGCAGGGGGTTCTCGAAGCCCATATGTCAGATTGAGAGAAACAGTTCACATTAATTTTAAATGGAAATCTTAGACCTTTGCTAGGCAACTGCATCTCTCATTGCAATTCTACCCACAATTTACTCCAAATAGGCTTGACAATAGCGCACTAAATCCAAGTGCTTCAGCGAAACAGAATCACACCCTTTTGAGTGAACATTCATCCTCATTCTATTTGTCTTGTGGCAATTAAAATAAGTGTGAAATGTGCTTGGGCATGCTCTTGGTCTCATGCCCATTTTCAATATTACCTCCAAATCTTCATTGCTATTATTTAGTAATAATGTTTATTATTGATAGGGCTGTAGTACCTGGGGGCCAGTCTTTCATTATTCGGTATAAGCACACATCAGAAACAGCTCTTCCCTCAAAGCATTGCTGATCTAATTGAAGACTAATGTAGGTTAAAAGATAGAGTAGAAATGTGTATTTCATATCTAAAATACCCTAGCGCTGTACTTCAGTCCCTCCTGCTTTACACCATGAGAAAGCAGCAGCTCTCAGTCTCTTGCTGAACGTGTCTCCCTGCGTTAAATACATTGCGCTGAGCTGACGATGTTCCTGTGTCACCTGCGTTCTGCATTGCCACTCCAGCAAATCCTGTAAATCCCAACCCTCCCGTACACACATCGAGAACCGTTCCTCACGAGAAGGACCGGGAAATTGGCCCTTTCATGGGCAGCAATCCTTCTTTTTAATGGTTGTGTTTGGCACCTGGGTACTGCAGTGATGGGTGGATTAGAAATGCTTAGAAGATAATTAAATCTCGTGTTGAAAAGAATAGTTGGATGTAAAACCGCGATAACAGGAGTAGTGTAAGTGTGGAAATCGAAGTTTCCATATGTTCCTTTCTTCCACTATTGCCTCCACAAAACATAATGGCAGATCAGCATGTCACAACACAAACCCCGACGTGTCTGTACTGCCGTGTAGCGACCAGCAGTTTCCATTCACACAAACCAGTGAAAAACGCCTTTTTTCCCCCTCCCTCCTTCCTCCTGCCTTTGTGTGAGTTTGCACGTTCGCATCTTTCATCTGGCGCACGAAGAGCAAACTCCTTCCTCCCCCTCCAGGTCCCAGCCTGTTTGGGTGGATTTGGGGAGCAGAGAAGTGAATTTTTGGCCCCAGACCAGTGGCAGAAAATGGCTCATATTTCAGTTGCACTTGAAAAGCCGCATTTGCTCTCGTAGCAATACTGAAAGTGCCAGTGGCCCTGTTGGCATTTGCCCTCTGTCTTTGCTCTGGGTTGGCTTGTGCTTAGAAAAATGAATATGAAAACGGGGCCGAAGGGGACACATGGAGGAAAATACGCAGAAGCCCAGGCATTAGCGTTTTTAAAAAGCAGAAAGTAGTCATTATTTTAATACATGTGCACTCGCTGTGCACTCAGATAGCCCTGCTAAATTTGGAGATACATCGTGGCTGTTCAGAGCAATTTAACTTCTACAGATTCCGGGCTTTTTAAAGCATGTGGTAAAATTCCCTTTTGCTTCACTGAGGCCAGATATCATTGTCTGCTTTTATCCTTTTTACAGAATTTTAGCATAAAGGTCTGAGACAATTGCGGAGTCGTCCACCGGGTTGCTTTCTAGCGTTTTTCCCTGCAGCACAGCGTCCTGTAATGGGGTTGCAGTGGGGAACTTCTATTTAGGCAATGGGGACATTTTGACACCCCCGGAGATGCATTTTTGCGGTTCCATATTTACCGCCAGTCATTTTGATCCACGTTCATCCTGGCTCCCTAGCGATTCGCGTTGGCCTCGGCGAAATGCAGCGCGTTTTGAAATGACACGAAAAGAAAGAAGGTCGTTTAGCTTCTGTTTTCTTATTTTTACCAGCAGAACTTTCCATCTACCATTCGACTGTGCTGAGTGATGCAGATGGATGCTGCCGGCTTTTAGGGGCTGTGATTAGTTTCGGGTTTATCTTTATAGATACGTCAGGTTTATCTTTCTCGCCTACCTTGAGTCACGAACTGGCACGGAACAAAGCTGACTGGAAAATGCAGATTTTCTGCCGTTTGTGAAAATTAACTCCCCTAATTAACTTACACGTATAAATGCACTTTGAATGAAGACATTAAGTTGATTATCTAGAAAATTGCTACCTTGGTAGACTCCCTAATGCCACCTCTAAATATGCCAAGAATTAAATTGCTCTTGCGGCATTGTTATGAATGCTCACTGACGGAAGACGCCGCTTCCCTTTTTTTGGCTAAATTTAACCTTTCATTTTGGAAAATGGCAGCAACTAAGCCCAACTGAACTTGCTCTAACCTTTCAGAAAAGACTCTTTGCAAATCTCTTCCCTTTTTTTTTTAATTAATAAACCTCAACAACTTAACACTGCCAAGTATTGTAGGTGTTTTGGAGATTAGATTTAGATTCTTGTCAGACACCAGGATCGTTGGAAATTATAACTTGGAGCAGATCAAAATGAGACATTTAAAATGTGGGCGACCAAGAGGATGAAAATAAGCTGAAGACATTCCAAGAGTGAAAAGGTCTCGCTGAGGAGCAGCTTCATCCCCCTGATGTGAAGAAGCTACGTGACAAAAAACCAAACACCCCTGTGCCCCCGAGATATTAACGATTCTCAGTTTGGAATAAAACTGTTTCGGTGTTGGAGCTTCAAATGGTACAACGAATATATACATTTTGTGCAAATAGAACTTGGTGAGAAGGAAAGCTTTACACACTGCATCACGGAGCAAAGGAAAACCAGCAAAAAAAATCTCCTGGTCACACTTTGCGAATGATACTGTGGTTAAAAGGCCAGAGAGGAGCAGAACTAAATCAGAATGGCGAAATTAGGCTTTAATTTACGCAAGCTCGGTCTATGATTATTGGAAAAGTGAGGAGAGAGAGAGGGCTCTAGGACAGGTCTAGTTCTGATCCTTTTAAAATGAAGACTTGATTAACAGCACAATTTCTTTTGACTTCAATGAATACGGGGATTGAAAACTGTTTACAAAAGGGCTTTAACTTCTTTTAGCTTCCACTAGAGAATGTCTGTCTGTCCCCGTAAAAAGGAAAGAATTCCAGGCATATCTGGTTTCTGAGCCAGAGCTGTCATCGTATGATATGTCATCGTGTGGTTCCAGTACAGAATGGATGAGGTCTCTTAATTTATTGGATACTCAAGCCTGTATTAATTGCTATCTGTTAAGAATTACAGTATTTCCACCCATCCATTAGCAAACTTCAAGATGTTTTATTATTATTATTATTTGGCAATTAGCTGCTGCAATTATCTTGCTAAACGCTGTTTAAATGAGTCCACCGTACTCCTAGATTTTCCGTTTTTCGTACATTCAGGAAGTCAACATGAAGGATCCTTCACAAAACCCCTTCTTCTTTCTCATGTGCTGGCAGCTGCCCCATGGTCAGAGGAGGAAAAATTGGAAGTTTGGTCACTGGTATTTGTCATCGGGTTCTGATTGCGCGTAGCCACCAATTACAAACTCTTGGCACTTGCTGTTTTCTTAATTTTCTTCTTTTTTTGGTTTTTTTTTTTTGTTCCATTAAATAGGAACCCAAAGAGTTCCTGTGTGGTTTAGCATTACTGTTGGCGGAAGATGCCTTTGTGTTAAATTCATTAAGAGGAGATCTGCTCTCTTTTTTTTTTGTCCTTCTGTTGAGTCTGAGACATAATAAGTTGTTATTTGTCTGGGTATCAGAAGACTGGTTAAATACTATCAGTTGCCTTAGGGCTATGGAGTATTTCATCACAGACAGATAAGACCCAATGTCACAGTTCTCCAAATGTCAGAAAATTAATTATGGACTCTTGCCAGCCCCTTCACTCTCCTCCCCATTCTGCTTAATGTCATGTTTAGAGACTTAATTTAGAAAACTATCTCATTAGCTCCAACAGAACAGTAAGAAAAATATTTCTCACCAGACATCCAGGGCTGTACCCAGTTCATTGTTTGCCGAGTGTGAAATGGGCTGATACACAGAGAGAAAAATCTCCTACTGCTTCTAAACTTGGGCGGAACGTCTTTCCGCAGTTTCAATGGGATCAGACTGGATGTCCTGGACTCACAATCCTTTTAGGGTTTTTTTGGTCTTTTCTATTGGGTGAATTTTGTTGTCAATACGGTTCCGAGTGCTGCAGCACATCTGCCTGCTCTCCATGTTTTTCAATTCTCCCTGATAGTCATTCTTTATCACTAAATATTCTGCTATCAAGACTACACGCACTTGATCTCACTCCAGGATTTAAGAGCGCTGGTACACAGAGTTCCTTTGTATGAGATGAGACACTTAACCTTTCCAAAGAGAAGAGCTGTTTTTAATCATTACTTCTGATTTGCACATACAGAGCATGAAGCCTAAAATCTATAAACATTTGAGGCTTTTTGTGGAGTGTCTTTCCCTCTCAAGCACTGCATTTACAGCCCATTTGTTTCCATTCAAAGTTTGGAACTGTGATTTTGCTGCAACCCTTCGACAGCTGAACTGCGCCAGCAGAAGTGCTCCATCCATCATCAGAGCTGTGAAACATGCTCCGAAATAAATAAAAAACGGCGGAGCGGTTCAGCTTGGATGGGATGCTCGGAGAAGGGAGGAGAGCAATTTGTTTAATGGATTTTATTGATTTAAAGATTAAAATACTCAGAGGGTTAGATACAGCGAGACCCTATTTTTTCCCCTGGAAAATCACAATCACTTACAGTGTCTTTGTGTAAATTCGGAAATTAAATGGAGCTAAATCTATGGCACTGTCAGCTGAAAACTGGTGGGTGCTTGAGGGGTAGTGGAGCACGGGGGCGGGTTGTGCCTTGCTGAGCAGTTCACGGGCTCTGTTGTGTCTCAGCGTCTTCGTGTTCCCCGCAAAAACCATCATCACATTCCCCTGTGCAGGATGACTGTTTTAGTCACTCTTTGTTCTCTAAAGCCCGGTTTTAATCCACGCACAGGCTCTGGGAACTGGGAGCACTGGGCCCGGTGACCCAGTGAACATGACCGTGACATTGAGCAGCAGGTGAGGGGCCGCTTCAGGTTCGAGCAGCGTTTCGGTGGCTTTGATTTGCTGCAGCAGGCGGTGAGTCCTGAGAACAGACTTTGCATTTAAACTGTCTGTTTGTGCAGCGCCAGCGCTTGCTGGGCCAGGCTGGAGCTGATGGACTCAACAAGTCAGCACTGAACTACGAGATAAAAACTCCCTTTTGCATGCACGCACAACAGTTATGGTTTAAAACATCCTTCTAAGGCCTCTGCATCTGAGAGCCCTTGTCCCGAACCCGCTGCGCTCAGACAATAGAAACCACCTCGCGTTCCAGTTTTCCAAGAACGGGTTGTCCTTTCAGCGTTTTATTTCTGGGAACACGTGTGCCGGGATCTCCCCAAGACGAAGATCAGATCTGAAAAGCCCGGATTCCCCTTCAGATGCAAAAATAAGTTCTATTTTCTTTCAAAGGCAATAGCATTCCACTATAAACAACCTTCCGACTATGGAAATCTGAGGCTAACTGTAGGCATTGGGTGTTCTGGTGCTGTTGCCTGAGCAATTGCTCCTTGTTCAGAGGAGGTGGTAGGAGGACTGAAAATTGCACTCTACATGGGCATCCAAATTTAGCTGTCATGTCTAATATTTGTGGATCAGACCCTTCTGTGCTTCTTTTTCTTCTTCTGGAAAATGGGGATAATTACGCTAGCACAGTGACATTTATGGCTGAAAAGCAGTGCACATGTGTAAAATGTAGAGAAGGGTTATTATGTATCTTATTTACACAGGAGAGGATTCCCAAAAGAGAAGAAAAAAACCCACCTGAATACATTGCCTGGATTTCTAACGAGCTGATTTCACTTATTGCATCCTAACTGAACATTAGTAACAAGATGAGATTCAGCAATAAATATGCTCTGCCTGAAGAAGTTAAGAATCAAGGCAACCGATTTATTTCCTTTTTCAGAGCTCTCTGCACTCGTCGTACATTCTTAGTTCATGCGGGATCACACAGCCCCTTCCTCTGCCCCACAGACAATGGGATCCTGGAAGAGACAATGTAGATAATAAATTAAAGGAAGAGCTGCATCTATCTTGTTAACGATGTTGTATTCTCTAGTCATCAAACGCTCCCACCACCTGTTCCCACCTGCTTTGTTCTGTCCTTTCTGCATCCAGCGCATCCACCTTCCCAACCTGGCTTTGTTCTACGCGTCGTCGCGAGCTGGGAACAAAGCGAATCTCAGCTGCTGCTGCACCAAACCGGCAGAAACCTCCGTTTATTTGCACAGAGGTAAAATATTTTGCAAAGTCCACGGCAGCAGAGAATGTGACCTTGTCTCTAGTGCGACGTGCAAAGATTAAGGCTTGATAAGCTGTGGGACTTCCATTCTCAGAGCAGGTTCATTACTGGCAATGAGTTCCCACTAATGTGCTGCAACACCACAGAAGGGGAGAAAATGAAACATCTCAATACTGCAGACATGACTGACAGTCTCCTGGAACCCGATTAAGAAACAAGAGGTGCTTAATTGAGCTGCACCGGGTTATAAATAGGACCAGGACTACGCCCCTGACAACCATTTCAGGCATGAAGATATTTCAGATCAAAACCTCTGGGTCTTCTGAGACACGTGTACCGAAACACTGATTATTGAATCCTCCAGATGTCTTTCTCATACTTTTTAATGTACCTCCTCTACTTCTCTTTCACTGAACTAAATATGTACTTAAGCATCTGATTTACATAGCGCATTAAATATTTAAGATTTGCTCCTAATGGTCTTTTGTTTTCCCAGCCAAGAAATTCTGTGAAATGACTGTTTTACCTCCACCACACTGAATACAGGAGATCACTCGAAGTGATCTGTTGTACACAACCTTGCAATTACGTGAGAACTCGAACAATGCGTGTGAGAAGAGGACTGGACCAGGCGGGTTGAGCTTGTCTTACTTAGAACAGCTGAAATCGGTGGAGTATCCGTTTTGTTCAGCAGATAGAAGCCAGAAGAACCTGCCGTGTTTCCGCTCTTGCACAGTTCATTGTATTATGAGCTGCGTTTTTGTGTCTTCTTAGTAATTCATAACCCGCTGGAGGTGGCACCGTGAAACTGGGAGCCCAATGTCTGCAAAAATCCTTCCCCCACTGACATTTCCAAGTGAAAATCCATTGCCAAATGAAGCCAAAGATGCTGGGGGAGCAGGGGGAGGTTTTTCTGCTGTTTCTGTCCTTAAAGCGTCTCGTCCCTGTTTTGCAAGTTGTCACCCCAGTAGTGGCCGATGGAGCAGCCCGACTCGCCACGATCGCCAGGAACACAGATAGATATTCCTTGGGAGCTGCTTTAAAAAAGCCATCACAAAAGTGGAGCGGAAGGTGCAAAGGAAGCAAGGAGGATGGATAAATATGTCAGGACTCTCTTGAAACAGAGCGATCCGGGGCTGAGCAGAAACCGCTGCTCACGAGATGGTGTTTGGGGTGGGAAAGGGAGGCTAATTCAGTGTAATGAGAGGTGAACGGTTCTCGAGACGCTTCCACTGCCGCTGGAGACCCCTTACAAACGATTTTGCTCTTTCAATCATTAATTTTTTATGAAGTTTAATAGGCCTGCAGCCTAGAGACCTGCCTGGGTGTTGATTAGCTTCATATTTTCTCTCATTAATGTAGAATCTGATTAGCCCCTGTTACAAGCATTTCATCCGATTTGGCAAACGGCATCGTTCTGACACTCGCAATTGCAAGTTTACTTCACCAAAGGAAGTAAAGCGTTTGCCCAATCAAACCCCCACATCTCCCATTGCTTTGGTAAGAGACTCTTTGTAGCCAGGGGTCTGTTGCATGATTAAAATCAGGGGTGGAAGTCCTGCCTGCATCCCTGCCTGCATCCTTGCCTTGGTGATGGTGAAGGAGGACTATGGCTGTCTATCTATCTATCTTATCTATCTATCTATCTATCTATCTATCTATCTATCTGTCTATCTGTCTATCTATCTACAGGAAATTTATCCCGATGCACGGCTTTTTGCTCCAGCCCTGCTTTTGTGCTCCCTATGTGAAAAGTAAAATAAGTTTTATGAATGACCTGAGCAATTCCAGCTAATGGCTAGAGCTGAAAAACACCCATTGATAATCCCAGGTGAATAATATCTCAACAGACTAAAGGAGTCTTTTACCTGTCTGACACTATTATAGATGTCGTTAGTTAACAAGGATAGTCAGGGGTTTCAGAACAGGCATTAAGTGAGATTGCTTGGGTCATTATTAATTATGCAGATTCTCCATCTTCTTCTGTCAGAACAGAGGAGTTAAATAAACACAAATGGATCAAACTGCTGTGCAATAGAAACTTTATGTTAATATAGCAAAATGCACAGTAGGAGGTGGCAGTTACATTAATCTCTGGTGGATGGAAGTGTGCAGGGACTTGGAGAAACGTTTCTCTTCGCCAGGTAGTGAAATAAGAAACGTTATTTATTGCAGCCCAGCAGCCAGTGGTCCCAGCGTGTTGGGCATGACATACACTCGTGGTAAAGGATGGGGCTTGGCCTGAAGAGTCTGCACTCTGATTTGACAAATAATTCAAGAGAGGCGACATCAGAGGGACGAGAGCCCTGGTGTCACACAGCGGGGCCACAGCGACCAATTCTGCTCCCATTGCTTTTGTTTAAAACTCGGAGTTCAGGCGGCGGACATCGTTTCACACCGGAACACGCATTTCCAGAGAACGAAAAGGCGCTCGGTGAGAGGGACCCCCGAACAGCCTCGAGTTTAATGCTGGGAAACCACTCTGGATATGGTGCTTTATGGTCAAGTGCTGGCTCAGCCCCATTGGGAGCAAGGGCAGGAGCTTCAGGGATTCTTATCCATCAAAGTGCCTTAAACACTGAATTGCTGGCTCTTTGGAAAAAGGCCGTTTCTGCCTGACTTGAAATTCTATCCTAGTTATAAGAAAGAAGGTGGTCGACAGTTTTCTGTTGGCTAATTGTTCAGTGCATAGCAGAAAAGGGAAAGGAAGTCAAAATAAAGTTCATGCACAGCAGCAGCAGCTTTCCAAGCAACTGTTGCCGAATGGGAAAGTGAGAAACAAAAGAAACGGGACGCTATTTCCTTAAAACTGCGAGCTGCTTTCTCTGCAGCTTCGTATAAAACAGGGAGCACTGTTCTACCCTATTTATCTATTTCAGCTTGTGGCAACACACACTTTGCTGCCAAGCAAGCTGGGTGTCAAATCAGTACAGATGTGCATAATTCAAGCTGGCACAGAAACTGATGGGTTTTGCATCGGACATGTTTATTTTCTTCTTGCAAGGCTTAAGCATGTCATTTGCTGTCACACATGCCCTTGTGAAATCTTGGCAAGAAATCAATTTGATTTTCAATGTCAAGCAGCTTTCTTTAATGTCTCTAGATAAGGTTTGTGTGTATTCTGGGCTGGAGGAGTTATGTACGTACCACCTGGGGTCAACAGCAGAAAGCTCTCTGGCAGACCATCATGCACAAAATTTGCAGCAAATCTCTGCAGAGCTGTTGCTTCTTTTCCATCTCTTCCAGAAATGGGCATTCTCACTCGCACCTTCCAAAACCACAGGAAGGACACGACATAAAACGCGAGGCCTGCGTCCCACCGGCGCAGGGCACCACAAGTTCTTACGTTGTCCTTTTTGCAGGAGTCAGGGCTGTGTTTTTCACGAAATCCCTTGTGCTCTAAGCTGATTGCTGTTTGACTTCTTGAACTGAGCAGCACTGGACCCCATTGCTAATTTTCTGTTAAACTTGAACAGCTACACGGCCTTGTAGTCTCAAGGGTCAGATTTCTTGGGACTTAAGGAAGGGGGATGATCAGACAGGATCCTTTGGCTTTTGAGGGATGTTTGATGTAATAAATAGTTAAGTGGGATAGCTTTGTGTCTTTTATTGCCATTAGTTCTGTGAATATACGAAACTTTAGTAGCGTGTGTGCAACACCCAGTGCTGAGAGAGTCTTGAAGAGCGTCAAAATGTGTTTTTGTGCAATGGCCAGAGCAAAAGCAAATACAAACTATGCAATGTAGTATCATCTGGGGATTGGTTGTAACTGTAGAAAATATGCAAAAAATCTCCCAAAACAGCAGGCTTCTACATTCCGGCGTCGTCACCATAAGTGGGAGTTTGCAAATGCCGCTCTGCGTTCTCTGTTGACACCCGACTGGTGTTTCCCGTTCCAAAGGGTTTGAACCCCCGGTCAGCCCGTGTCGTGCTCTGCGATCTCGTTCGATCTCACGCGCGGTGTCGGGGGACGTGACTGTTTGCATGGAGGATCTCGGAGGTACCGCTGGCGTCACCCTTGCCATTCAGAAAATGACTCCCTCTGAGTCGGTGCTTTATTCTTTTCAAAGAGATGCTCTGTCTTTTGATGCAGACAAATAGCTGGGACGCATGTCCCATGACTTTACACAAGCAGCAGCTTGTGGCCCTTTTGGAAGCCGGTTCTGTTGCCCTGAGTAGTCTCTAATAAGAGCAATTATATTCTACTTTGTTTTTGTCTGAAATGTGCAGTGACTCACCTTGTGTGCTTCTTTCTTTCTGCCGTAGGTTGGTGCTAGAATTTTGCTTGTTCTCCTGCTTTCTCTCTGGTGGGCGAAGCAATTCCTCTATGAATTTGTTATGCTTTAGGATTAATAGCGAGTAAATGAATCCGGTCCAGAACAAATGCAGAATTGTCTTTAGAAGAGTGTGAATCTGTTCCGCCACATGATGTACCATTTTTATGTCTTTTTTTTTTTAGGATTCTATTGCATTTCACCCTTTCCTTTAACAAAGTAGTTAAAAGCTGATGCTATTTATAAATTGGCTGCACATATATTCAGCGTCAGACTGTAACACTTGATACAGGCTCCCCTGGGAGGCCAAGCACGGAGAGGACGTTACCCCATCCTCGCACATGGTCTCACACCACGAGAGGCTCCATGCAGGACACAAAAGCTGCCTTGGAAACCGTCTTAAGCTTAAGCAGATGGCACCAAAATCTGATAGCACTTCGTGAGTGTGAAATTCATTAACGCCCCTCCCCGCTCCCCAAATTAATATTTTTTTAAGCCAAGTATTATAGAATATTTGCTCGAAGTTTTGCGTTCAAATAGTTGTGCTCTGGAGAGATGCTTCTCAGCCTGAAAAGCAGCCTAATGAGTTTCGTGGCTGCGGAGACACCATCTCCCTGAATAGTTTTAAGTGCTGGTAGCTATCGCCAGCTCTCGCAGCAAAAACCCCAACTCGCCAGGTCTTGGCAAGCAGCTGGGAACGGAGGGAGAGAAAAGGCTTTGAAGTTCAAATGTGGTGCAGTTTTTCCCTGGGTCTCTCATTTCCATACGTATTATAAGCAATTCTGGATGTTTGTCTAAGTTACACCAGAGTATTTTATTCCTGATGGGTTTGGTTTTGGCAGGTGAGCGCGTATGAAATCCGGTGCAGTCTCTGTGTCCTAATCCGTTATCGTTAAAGAGGTTTGAGGAGTTTGTGGTTTGCTGGGTGCTCACAGAAGGAGCATCTGGAGGTGACCACCAGATGATGATGGAGAGGGCTGGTCCGTGCCCAGTTTGACCAGTTCTGGTCTCACGCTGCTGTCTGGAGCTGCACAGGACTGTCCTTCAGTGTGTGAAAAGAAACGACGTTCAGATGTTGCCATTCCCCTCCAACCTCATTTTATTTTGCAATTAATTTCCGGTCGGGGTGGTAATTTCTACTTGCACTCTTAATGATCAGAAATATTTGGCAGATTAGCATCGTTTAGCTTTCATCTTCTCCAGGGAGATAAGAGAAAGGATTAAAGAGAAGGAAATTCCTCGCTAAATGTTGTTAAGACAGTGAGCAGAAGAGTCTAGAGACGCAAAATCAAATGAGTGAAAACAAAGGAAAAGTTCAGGAGCCCGTTGCCACTGCCAATGGGATTTACCCTTTATTTACTGCTGACGGTCCATCTGCCAGCTCCCCAGCAATACTGAGAAGGAGACTACACCTGTCAACACGTCTGTGAGGCAGAGATGGAGCAGATGTTGGAATTTGCACCACTGAAGCTAAAATTTATCATATCTAGCATAAAACTGCTAATGGAGGTGAAAATGGTCACTCTTTAGTTCTGCGCTTGATCCTCTCCTTTTTTCCCCCCTCTCTTTTCTTTCTGCTTTCCTGGGTGTATATTCCCTGCTCAGTTTCGGCAGAAAGGAGTAAGTCACTGGAGAAATTTAATTTCACTAGTATTCAATCAAAGTAGAATAATGTGTTTAATATCTGTGCAGCATCGGGGAGGTGGAAGATTCATGCACTCCGAGCAGGCGAGGGAAAAGAGATGCATTAAAGCCAGTGCCTGGGTTCACTGCAGTATAAATTCCCTCTCACACACGTGAAATACATTAAGGAGAGCGGCGATACAAATCAGCAAAGAGCGAGGAAATCCCACGTCAGAGGAAGAACAATATAACCTGCTATTATGTTATTACCACTATATATTCTAGGATGTGTTATTAATGGCAAATGAAATGCTAAACGTGAGGGTAGAGCAAGGAAATATGGGTTGAAATTAGGTCAAGAATATTGAGGTTTAATATCAGAGGTGGATTCTGAGCAGTGGTGTCTATGACGCTCCATCAGAGCAGATGGAGCAAAGCAGGATAAGGAGACCGGGGGTGAGGGTTGGGGTAAGAACCTGGCTTTCCCCTTAGCAGAGCCCATCTCCAGGGCAATTAAAGACCCATTAACCAGCTAATCCCCACCATTCCTTGAGGGACACCAGGGATAAGTGTCGCTATCCCCACCTTGCTGCTGGGGAAACTGAGGCAGGGCGGATGCTCTGGGAAGGCCGCACGGAGCCCACTGGGACCTACCGGAGCATCACTTCACAGGGCGCTGTGCTCCGCTCTCTCCCGTCTGGCTGCCGGGTTGGGATTTATGCAGAGCAAAGATTGCGACATCAGCTGTTAGAAGCCAAAATTGGATGTGAAACTCTTGTGCTCGCTTTACACCCGCAACCACCGCGAGCGCTCCGACTCCCAAAGAGACTCGAGCGAGTGTTTTAATGACAGATGTAACTTGAATTTGCATGCGCTCTTTGGGAATCCATAACGTTTAAGAGCGGGTGTCGATGGGATTGAGTGCAGCCATTGGATAATAGCCCCTCGCTGCTAGAAAAACTGCAAGCGCAGCCGAGGTATTTGCTTCTTGTTATAAAACAGAAGCTATTGATCCTGCAGCAGCAATCCACTCCACAGGCAGTGTTCCTATTACATCGAATGACTGATGTAGTTTTAATCACTTTGTCTGATAGCGTCTGGTGCAAGAAAAATTATATTCTTGACTTTACTCTTCCATATGGATTGCGGAGTCCTGACGGGCTATTTGAAAGTCTCAGGCTAAACAACTGCTGATTGGGACCCAGCATACATAGAACCTGCTGTTAAATACAGACACACACACATCACTCTCCTAAAGTTACACTGAGTAGAAGACATGAGGATATATATTGATATTTAAAGTAGAATACTTATCCTGTCAGACAAAAATGTGTATTTATGTGTGAGTGTTCCTTTACTGGAGACATGTTAAAAAATTATTATGAATTTCGGATTGTGGGCGAGTTACGTGCATTTAAAAGCTATCTATCACTGTGAGCAGATCCAATAGTCATCATTTTAACTGGCTTTCACAAATTCCATTTTTACAACATCAAATGATGTGCCCAATAGTAAAATTATTTTTATGTGTTTTAATCTGTCACTTCAAGACGGTTACTGATTTGCTGTATCAATAGGATCAGCATCACTGAAGTTAACATTTCTAACTTAATCATGAGCTTACACAATTTTATTCAAAGCCTCAGGTGAAAAATAAATAACTCTGGATAGCACCCCAAACCTTTTCCCTCTGGGTCAAAGCCAGGTTGCTCCCACTGTTGGCATGTTTGTGATTTTAGTGAATACAGGCCCTGATTGTGTGTAGATTCTTAACATGAGTTTTAACATCTGCCTTGTGTCCCACCTGCTGCAGCCCCGGCCTCCTCTGCCGTATGGGGAACTTAGGCTGACGTGCCTGTTCATTTAAAGGAAACTTCTTTTCTTAGCAGTAACAGGGTGGAAGTACGGCCGTTGTCTCTTTGGCCCAAAGACAAGGAAGAATAGTAGAATTTTTCCGTAATATGTGTGATAATTGTTTCTTCATCACTTTTCTACCAGTGAAAACGATACCAGGCCTTGCCTTGATCCTGAACAGCTTCTGATCCCGTCGGTCGGCCTTGTGTGTGGGACAGGGGACAACAGGCTTTTAGCTGAGAACCAACCGGTGTGACACGGGCCTTTGGCACCTCAGAAAACTCTGCTGGTGTTATTAATACGTTGTCTATACAGTGAACGGCTCAACAAAAAAATAATGGGGTTCAGGGTGAGCGGGCATGGTCCTGTTTGTGCTCAGTATTCGGGATGAAATAAAGTCTAGATAGAGCCAAAGGCACAGCTTCTGGTCGTTTTAATAATAGGACAGGCTTTTTCTCTGTCACAGATTCTGCTCTTTGCGATCTATGCTCAGAAATCTAGAAGGAAAAGCCACAGCCACGTTGTGCCACCCTCCAAAGCCCCAGGAGTTGTAGCTCGGCCTTTCTGCCCATTTTGTTGGCTGCAGAACAAAAAAATATGAAGAAAGCACAGCTCCAAACGTAGCACTGAACTAGTGAGCGTTCACACTGTGCGTATGGAAATGATCCCATGTAACCATTGCAAAGGCCGGGTTGATTCTTGGGCTGTGCTGGGAAAAGGAAAGTGAGAATGGTGATTGAAAACGACAACCACAACATGTGAACTGTGACTGTGGCTTGCTTCTTGATTGGAAGTATTTAGAAGGTGATGCTGGAACATGAAAATCAATTAACTCGGGAAGAAATCATGTTCTTCACCTCCTTCCATGTTTCCTGGCATCCTGGTAGGTTTAACATCTGGGTGTCCTCAAGACATTTGATGCATTTCATTCATCATACATGACATTTGCATAATGTGAACATCATACTTTATGCAGATGCATCCTTGAATATTTCACAAATTATGATTGCTATTTAAACTTCCCATAAATAAAACCCGTGGGGACTTGCCCACTTCTGAATGTGTGAAAACGCAAGGTCCAAAGTGACTCCTTACTTGCACTGGCACACTATGAATTCCCTTCATATCCCAAGTAAATACAGTGTCTTTCATTTTATTTTCTTTCTAAAGCCATTAAAATTCTATTAGCTGTTTGTGAATATTACTCCATGCCATCTGCATTTACTCCTAAGTTGTGATAGCGACAGCTGCAATAATTTGTATGCATTTTCTGTGTACAGTTAGTTATTGAGTAACAGAACCTTCCTCCTGCATTGCTATAGAAGATATAGACAAATACAGAGATGGTTTGTTTGTAAATCTAAGTCCCCAAAGTATTATTTTATTTATTAGGACAACAGAAGGGAAAATGGAGGATGAGACGAGGGAGGATGTTTGATGTTATGTGACAAACAGCAGTGCTTCTCCTTTTCACTTATTTATTTGTCCCTTCAGTCACAGATTGGGTTGAAATGAAAGTGGACAGTGGAAGAACAGACACATTTTATTCTGTCATGTTTTCACTTATGAAAGGCTGAAAGCCTCTGTTGTGTAATATATATATATATATTTATTTTTAATTGATTTTCATTTACATATTGTAGAGTTGCCGAGCAGGAACTTGAACAACCAGCTGTGATCCTCATGTCAGCATCTGCTGCAAAGTCACCTCAATTCCCATTAGCTGAGGATGTAGCCGGTAATTCTAAGCCAAATTAAGATGTCTCAGCATTACAGAGCAATAAACTTGGTTAGCAACAGGTCAGCTGGCAGAGCAGGGGCTCTGGTGTGGGCGGCTGAACATCCAAAGACTCTTTTACTTGGTATTTATGTCCCCAAGCGTTCTTGGGGGCAGGTTCCCCACTGCATAGAGGGCATCATTGCAGCCATACGTGAGCTCTGCTTTGGGACCTTCCTCAAGACTCCTGTGAGAAATCATCGTGTGCTGAGTTTCCTCCAAAGAGAGGCGTTTGTGCTCAGACTTGGCCAGGGTCTTCATTTTGCGAGCGCAGAGCTAGACAAGTGCCAAAATATTTCCGCAGTTTGATGCATGTGCTTGAGAAAGCGCCTCCCTCTCTTTTATGCTTGTATAAAGTCTGCCTTGAAAATACACAGGTGATAAATGCTTCAATATTTAACTATGATTTACCTGTGGTGAGTGAAGGCAAAATTATGCAAATAGGGTCTGAATCAGAGCAGTGAGCCCCTTTATATTCTCCAGAAAATGTCAACATATGTTTTATGAATCACTCGCTTTCCTTTGAAAATAAAACACTTTTCCTTTTAGATGTTCAAGATTATGCCTGAACATAAATTACAGAGGGACGGTAGCCTGATTAATATGGTCCCCAAATGGCATGAATTCATAAAGAAATGGGGTCTGTGTTTAGAAGAATCTCTCCGTCTTCTGCCTGTCCCCAGGTCCCGCTCCCTGACTCAGGAGCTGCTCGGGCAGTGCCAAGGGCAGGACTAATGGAAGGGGAGAAGGGAAAGCTTCACGGATCCTTTTTCAAACGGCATTACAATAAAAACAAGAAAAGCTCTTAAAACACAGCGAAGTCCCCGGAGTGAAAGTCCCACTCATTTGTGCGTAGATAAAACCAATCTGTCCGAAGGTGAAAAAGCAATGTCACGCAGAATTTCCACTTCTCTCATCTCTAGTGTTTGTTCTGCTCCTCCACCGCCCTCGGAGGGGCTCAAACATCTGAGAAAACCAAATTTCAGTGTGCATCGCTTTGAATAATCCTGACTGAGTCATCAATTTAAATACCTAATTCCTATTAGCACTTTTGATCATCTCTCCTGAAGAGCTTTGATGAGGTTATGGCCATTTTCACCAAGAGGACAAGCGACTTTCTGTCACACAGGATAATTCCGTGTCCCTCCCTCTGATAAACCGATTGCTTCTCACGCGGAGCATTACGAATTGCTGTTTAAGGAGCAGGCAAAGGAAAGAAACCCCAGCAAAATCAGGACCTCTTCTGTAATGAGCTGCTCAGCGTCAGGAAGCCAGTCTCCCCGATGTTTTACACTGCATTAAAACAAAGATCTTTAAGGAAGACATAGAAATGAAGAAATCCAGCCTTTCCGAGCTATCGAGGATGCTTGCAGACCAGGCGATGATGGCCTGGGAAAGCGCCGGTTCCATTTTTTGTCGCCCTTTTCTTTGGGGAGAGCTGGCGTGCGGTGAGATCGGACGCTTCGCACTTCTCCACAATACTCGCTCTCGGCCAAAAGTTGCTCTTTGCCTTAACCCATATTTATAGGTTTGAAAGCCTGCTATTTGGGCTTCACCGTAACAGCTTCTAAAGGCTACGTACAGATAAAAATCAATGGGAAATCAACACAGCAGATGCTAAGTGACTGAAGAAATGAAGTCGTTGATTGCAACCCGGAGACCTCTGGTGCAAAAATCGCTCTGGAGCTCCTTCAAGACAAGCCTTGGTTAATCAAATGGCAGAGAGAGATTGAGACCAGTGTCTACTTGGTGGGTTTATGAGTGAAAATGCAGCCTGATTTCCATTTGTTATTGTAATAGCATGGAAAGTCCTTTTAGGGAAAGAAAACACCTTTTGCAAGGCAGATACCTGTCTTGGTCACGTCCAGTATGGCAACAGGAAATTATTCTCCAGAGCTGATAGCCCCCAAACAGGCAAAGAGATATCTATAAATCTTGGAAATGGCTGTTCTTTAGCTTACGGGTTCATTAATGGAGTGATGGGCCCTGGAAGAGAAATTGCCTTTCCTGTGATTGCCATTAGCAGGTTTGTTGACAATGAGCCTTGTGACCTTCCCAGGCAGCACGGGGCGAGCCCGGAGGGTAATTATTGCCCTGATACGTTCTAGTCTAAGCCAGAATTAAAAAGAAGTCCATTCAGTAGGCTTGAAGGTCACTAGTTTTTGCCTGCGTGTGGTGTCTTAGAGAGATTTCGCCACTGAAATGAAACTTCAATCACGATTCTGTTCTAAGAATAAGCGTCACAACCAGGCTGGTGTTTTCCACTTCCGATTGATTGCTCGTGTTTCGGTGGGGTGAGCTCGGAGTCAGAGATCGGAGGTTGCAGAAGAGCTGCTGGTGTGTGTGAGCTGGGCTGGGAGGGGGATAAAAACCGCGGAGGAGCCGAAAACCGAGGAGTTTCTGATGGTTTTCCGGGATCTGGATGTCTCCTTCCCAGCATTGCCATTTGAACCACTCTCAGGAGAGAACGTGTGACTGGGAGGTTTGTACCTGTCCAACGGTGGCAGGTGGAAGTCGATAAAACAACCTTGGGAACCGAGAGCTCCGACGCCGAGCTCTCAGAGCTACATGACTTGCTGCAACCTTTTCCTATTATATCGGCTTTGCTGCCTGCCACAAACTGTTTGGTTCACAAAACGAAAATTACTGCAAGATACTGCAGAGAAATGAAGGTCTAATGGTCTCCAATTTATTCTCAGCCCTGCTGGCGGTTTAGCCTTTACGACATAGAGTATTTTTAATTAGTTTTTGAGTTTCCTCTTTGGAAGACCGCAGGCTCCAGATGGTAGGTGATCTCATCACCTCGCTGTTATAGGGGTTTTGGCCTGTTTTGCTGATCTTCAGCTCTCCCTTGTTGCAATGCAAGCAGGGTGAACCAGCAAATTGGGAGGAAGGGGATTAACGAGAAGTAAAAAACATCCAGCAGTAGAAATGGCAACAGGCTCTCAACTCTCTCAAAGTGCCTGGATGGGGAAAAGGGCACTTTTATCAAGTGGAAAAAGCAAACCAAACCACTGCCACCACCAAACAAAAATGAGACAGAACAAACCTCAAACAAATAAATGTTTAAAAGGCAATTTAAATGGCTGGATATTGCACAATTTCTACCTGTGTTTACCTTGTCTCAGAAGTTCTGCCCAGGGAGCATCTAATGCGTGAAAAACTAATTTCACATAAACAAGGAGTGGAAGGGGAGGAGCCCTTATTGCTAGAGCTAGAGTATTAGGTCCATTAACTTTAAAACACCGAGTAGCCTCAGAAAACCTTGTGTGTTTCTCCTGTACAGAAGAGAAGGACTGAGACTGAATTAACCTGGATCCCACAAATCCATCATTGCCCTGAGTAAGCACTGTCGTCCCCTCCCGTGAGCACCCTTTGCCGTGACAGATTCATGGTCCTCAGAGAAATGAGGCTCGGTCGTGGATGGAATCTCATTTCATCCCTTGTCATTGAACATCTGCGGGCCAGATTTGTGGTCCCGTCGTTGTGGGTGGGAGAACGACGCTGCTGGAGAACGGTTGGACATTGTGGGGAATTCCCGCTCGATTTTCCATGGAAAGTAGGAAAGCCCGGGGGGTCTTCTCTGGGTCCAGCTCGAAAACGCTCGACTGCCCGTGTGTCAGCATCAGTCGGGAGATGATGACAACTATCAGCTGGTACCGGCTTGCGCAGAGATAATCTGGAGTGAACTCATTGATAAAATAGCTGTACCAGCAGGGAGTTATGCTATACACGAAGAAATCCAACAATGAACTGTTCTCAGTAGGTGAAATTCTTGCCCTTTGCAGCTATTGGTGATTCTAAAAAAAAACCCTGGGACCAGAGCACGTTCGCAGCGCGGCGCCTTCCCCGAAACAAGTCTGAGCTCATTTAATGTGTAAATGACAGCGAATCAGGAACTTCCCGCTGTTCCCAACGATAACGCTTCCTGTAATTTGCATGATAAAATTCTGCTGATTTCAGATAGCGTTTCTCAGGACGGATTATTTGACATCCAGACTCTATGTCGGGGAATAAATTCTTTTGCTGTGTTCCTAACTGATCACAGTCATGAATTCTGATTTGCTGACATTGAGTCCCAAACAAAAGCACAGAACCTTGTCTAATAACGCTATGAAAAAGGATACTCAGGAAATATTAACAAGTTTCATATGGTAATTTATGTAAATATAAACCATAACTCAGTTGAAAAGATTCAGTTGAACCTATAGAAAGAGTCTGAAAGGCGAGGTTTTCGTGATAAAACATAAATTGATACTTAGTCTTTACAGCCCAAATGTTGTACTTTCTGGTACAGAATGAAGAAGGGAAACCAGAAGCTTCTCTTTAAAAAAGTGAAGCATTTCCCAGCGTCGAGTTTCGGATCTTCAGTGGGGCACTTTTCCAGGATTACACACAGACCTTTTCAGATTCCGTGTACAACACGCCACTAAGCTCCAGACTGTTGCTCTTCTTATCTGCTTGTCCAACAAGGGATACATCACAGGATTGGGACATGAGCCTTCCCTGGGCTCATCCATCCAGATTCACCCCCCGGATACGTTAGATGCTGATGATCTGTGGATGCAGAAGACACTGCGCTTCGTTTGGTTCTGCGCACCTTCATTAAGGCCGTTTCCAACCTCCTCAGAACCAGCTCTTCCATGTCCAGCCTGAGTTTTACAAGGACCATGCATTTTAATTAAAGGCTTTTAATTAGCTTGCCCATAAGCTGCCAGAGCTCTCATGCTGAGGTGTAATTAATGTATTAAACCTCTACCTTGCAACTTCCACTCTACATGTGCTTTCAAAACAAATCTGCACTTGTGTTTGAAGGGACATAACAATAACAGTACTTGGCACTTCTTGTTGCTAGAATAACTGTATTGTGCATTTATCAAGTGTCTTTCCCCTGGGGCTGTCCAAAGGGCATCAGTAAGATGTGTGTGTACTCAGCACCTTGCGAGATTGAGCCTCCAGCACACAATCAATATTTATAAATTATGCTTCGACCTTAAAGCAACGTGGGACTTTTGGGGGGTGTTAACGCTTTATTTGGTTTCCAGTGGATGCAAAATACTGAAGGCCTGAATATGAGGTGTGCTAAAAGCCAGATTTTCAACATTCAGAATTCAAAGGCAAGCTCTTCTAAATAGCTCAGCTTCCATTTTGGCACCAAAATAAGTGTTTAGATTGTCAGAACTGCTTAGCACATTGGGTCTAAGGCTTAACTGAAAATGCGCTTCTTTCAGTTATAGGTGATCTTTGGCCGTTGGGACTCCCAGCTCTTTTTACAGCTGAATTGCATATACTTAGCACTGCAGAATTAGGGCAATAATCTAAGGAAAAGGGGCACAGGACCTTCACGATAAACATAGCATGCTGTCCTTCTGAGATACTAGCTCATTACTAAGTGGAAAAAAGGCCATTTACTGAAGAATGAACCGTTCGCATCCTCCTTTTCCCTGGCCGGTTTCCCACCGAAACGCTGATCCAGGCCAGAGCATCTTCAGTTTGCGGTGCTGAGGAGACCACAGCCCGGCGTGACGCCGAGAAGACAAAACGGAAAACGTGTTTCGGCAGGAAGGTTTCTCGGTGAGATAAACACTATGAATATTGCACAGTAAACGTATTATTTTGACCAACCTTGGTCCTTAAACTTGGATTAGCTCAAAGGGCTGTGTCTGCTCACGTCTCGGTTTAAGCTCCAGCCGTGTTGCCATCCCCTGTCATGGTCCCCGAGCACGACGCACAAGCCACCGCTGCTATTTCCCTTTGTCGTCTCCTGCTTGTTTCCCACAGGTAGGGAATATATTTCACATTAAGGGGAATACTCATAGACCGGTGTGGGAGCCGTCTGAGCGATGGAGCCGGAGCTGGGCTGGTTCTGTGGGCGCTGGGGCCGCGCTGACGATGCGGGAACGCTCCAGTTTTAATTGCCTTTGCCATTAATCAGCGCCGCTCCCCGAAGATGCCGCCCCATCAACCGCCGTCGATCTGCCCCATTCCTCATCCCGCCTTCCCCTGCACTGCCAGTTATTCTGTGTTAACTAAAAATGGAGACCCAGAGACTTGAGTGTTACTGCGAGTCACTGGTTCAGCTGGGTTCTTTATTGTTATTAATGATGAAATGCTGAGGCTGGGCTGCTAATGAGTCTAAGCTCCCTCCTGTGTGTTTATTTTTCTTCTCCCTTCAAACTGTCATTTCAGAGTAAATTACTTTTCCCTGCATCTTTGTCAGGCAACACTGTACCAGTACATCCACCCCCATCTCACCCTCTGCTCTAATTTCAGGCTTATTCAGTTTCTCTCGGTGCAGTTTACTAAGCAAAGTACGGCATATCCTCCCATCTGTCTTACTTAAGTGGCACGATGCGCCTCAACAGCAGATAGAGACATCATTTTTATTATGCTCAGTTCTGGTTCTTGTTTTTTCTCTGAATTATTTACTAAGCCATTACCAAGGGGGGAGAGGTGTGGAGCTGGAGGAAAAAAGTAGCGTTTTTAAAGAGCCGGAGGGGGGGGGAAGGAAGAGCAAACAATTTTTCGAGCATCAGTCAAAAACTCTGCTGTGATTTTCTTGCCTTTGTTCCATCTCGTGTTAAACATGTTTGTGTCAGGCAAACAACCCACATTAGATGGAATTTCACACCATTCAAAGCATCAGTGTCTCCAGCCTTAATGTGTATTATGTTCAAACATGCAACATAATCCATCAAAAACCCCTGCAGACCTTGCACTTTTCCTCCAGATTTATCTGTTTGAAGCCTCCCTCTCCATGTACCCAACGTAGCCAACCTTCTGTCGGTGCTTTTTTTTTAATTTATTTGGAAACAGCAGAGCAGATTCTCAGGCAGCGTTTGCTATCACAGCTCCGCTGGCTCCTTGCCCGTGGATTTATCCCGGCAGAGGGGACCCGCTCGTTGCCGCGGTCGCAGGATTAACCAGGGGGGGATTTATCTTGGGGTCTGTTCCAAACGCAGCCAAAGTGACCAAACCATTCCCATCCCAGCCTTCCATTGCCTGCCCACCTCCCCGGACTCACCTGCAAAGAATATTCTATTTCTGCCAGGAGGAAAAGATTTTGCAATGAAGCACAAGGTTTGCAGCAAGGGGGAGGCGATTCCTGGAGGGGGTCTTGCCAGGTGTGCCAAGGAGCAAACTGAAGTGCAAAGGGAAGAGCTTTTGTTTCCCTTGCAGGAGTGAATACAAGCACATATAGAAACAATAAACTCCAACCAACTGCAATAGGGAAGAAAATCTGAGTTTGATTTGAAACGGGAGAAGAGCAGTTACTGCTCCGAAAAGAATACTGAAGTGGCATTAGATTGACACGGACTTACCCGGATCAGTTTAGAAAACATAAATTAAGATGTAGTTTAAAGAGCAACACTGTGGTGAAAAACATCCCTGCCTTTACTGAGGTTTTCCTTTCACAGCAGTCTCCAGACTTGGTTTTTTTGTAACCCAGCCTTCCCATCTCAGTTCATTTTTTCACAGTCTGCATCTTCATCTATCATCACTCAGTGGTTACCATTGCAGTGTATAAACATGGCAATTTCTGCAAATCAAAAAGCAAACCCATTGACACGTGAAGTCGAACAGAAATATTGAGTTTCTGATCATGAAAGAGTTTGGAAATGTAGGAAAAAATAACTTTCCCTTAGTCCAAAGCTGCCAGATAAAACACTCAGATCATCTGATGACTGGTGGCATGTTTGCATGCCTCTCCCAGATGTGGTAATGATAACAATGATTAAGTTTTCTATTTTATGCACTGATCCTACATACCAGGCTAATATGCAACAGCTTTTTCTGACCCCTTTGTGCAGAGGAGGGGAGGCACAAGGCGGCGAGAGCCGCTGATGGTTGCATGACGGTGCTGGGGCAGCCGAGGTTTTTGCACGACCGACCGCATCCTCATCGTGACACGCTCGGCTGGAGAATGTCCTCGAATCGCCCCTTCCAAAGAGGGTGCCTTGGCACACCGCTTACTGCGCTCGTGTTTCGCATAGGTGGATGCACATATGCTTAATTGGTCTCCAAATGTCAGTAGCAGTTTGCACAAACCTTCGTTAGAACCGGGGAGGCTGCCGGTCCCCGTGAATGGGGGAAGGAGCAGAAGGGGCGTCGGGGGGAGAAAAGGCTTTTGTTGGCCTTGCTGCTGGTGTGAAAGATCGTGCTTTGTGCTCAGAGCCCAGCTGTCTTCTCCCCTCTTTTTCTTACACCCTGGCAGCAACTTTCTTCACGCCTTCACGTGAGCTCCTGCCAGACGATCTCAGTGAGAGGGAGACGTGTTTGTCCTGGTGGTCCATATGCTCTTGCTTTTTCCCCGGGTGCTGCTGCCGCTCGCCTGGGACCTGCTGGGACCCTCCGGCTTGTACCGAGCTGGGGCTGCACCGTGCTGGACATGAGGAGGAAATTGTTGGCCCTGAGGGTGGTGAGAGCCTGGCCCAGGTTCCCAGAGAGGTGGTGGCTGAACCATCCCTGGAGCCATCCCAGGCCAGGCTGGACGGGGCTCTGAGCAACCTGAGCTGGTGGAGATGTCCCTGTCATGGCAGGGGGGGCACTGGGGGAGCTGGGAAGGTCCCGTCAACCCAAACCGTTCTATGACCCACTGGGTGCAATGGGATGCTCAGGCTCATGGAACCTACAGATGGGAGATCCCCATGGACCTGGGAAGGGTCGATGGCCGCGCTCTGACGTGATCCAGTGAGATCAGCAGATAAATCCCATGTCAAACCAGCCTCAAGTATCTGCCCAAAATAGACTAGGCGGACCAGTCCTTGTTTTTTGGTGGAACAATATGGACCTCACTTTTAATAGTCCTGTTTTCTACAAATTGTTGCCAAATGAGGTCTCCTGAACCAGGGCCGCTCTGCAGTGTGACATAGGGGATGCTCCCGAGGAGACGTGAACCCAAGGTACCTGCCCTGATTTGGTGGGTGAGAGGAGATATCGTGGGATGTGGGACTGTGGCTGGACTACATTTGAGTTTCTGAGCTCAAAAACTTCAGTTACATATGTGCGTGATTTAGGAAAATATGGTCCGTTCCATCTGCTTTGCATTAATTTGAATGACTGATTAAAAATAGAGGTTGAAATATTACAGCTCCTAATAATTTCTCCACATGGCTAGCTCTTAATGGATGGAGAGGAAATTAAGAATAAGGCTTTTTATCAATTTTCACAGGCAAGCTTTGCCATAATCCTTTTATTTCTTTGAGAAATGTATTTGTTTATAGTCATTCTATTTGTTTAACAATTTCCCTCTTTTTTTCCTTAATCTTTTCAGTAATTATTTCATATTCTATAAATATTTAAACTAATTTTATTCTTTATAAAAATAATTCTATTTCAGTGTTTTTAAAAGCTCTCATTTTTCCAGCGAGTTTCGGCTACTTTCCAAGTACCTACGCCTGGTATCCTGCTGATCGGTTTTGTTACTTGTATTGCCCAGAAGACTCAGCTGACATTCAAGCCCCAAGATAATAGATAATTTTCTCTCATTTTCCCCAGTGCATTGTTTCTCCTTGACCTGCTTTTATAGACTAGTTTGGCCATTGACTTCTTGGCCTCATCCTCTGAATCGAACACCGATAATGACAACATCATTCAAGGTAGTGCCTGAGGATCGGTTCTGGTTAATGTCACAGGTTTATTACCAAAAAAGAAAAGAAGGGAGGGGAAAAATAAAAGCAGGGGAGCAGCAACTCAGGTGGGAGTTTGAAGCTTCTCTAATTGACTGTTTGCTTATTGTTCAAAACTGCAGGTGCCTAAAGTTACTGTTGTCAATTAATCATTATAATTGATGGAGCCTGCGTGGTAATTGCTGTTGAGTCGAGCCTGCAGGTGTGTCCGACATTGAGCAATAAAGTCAGGGAGCTGAGGCTTTGTGGGGGATGCTGGTGGGATGTTGCTTGTTGTATGTGCACGTTTGTTGGTTCTGCTGAATAATCCAGATCGGGGAGAGGTTTTTCTTGCAGAAGAAGTGACAGATGGCTCTGAAAAGCAATGAGGGAGAGCTCAGTGTGTGAGAAGCCGACTGGAAGCCTCGTGTGTTCTGCACCTTCAAGGGCTGAACACAAACTCTGTGTTTATGAATGAAGGTCCTTGATTTATTTCAGCTGGACTGCTCCAGAAGGTATGTGATTCCACTTCTGTAACATTCTCTGGTGCTCTTGTTGGCCTTGGAGAAAGGATTTGAGAAGTGATGTGGCTTATACTGGAGAGCAAAGTCAAATGTCTCTGTGAAACCTAGTGATGTAGGATCTGAAAGAAGCTGGAGGGCTGTCGTGTCTCTGGGTGGCACAAACTGGCTGAATGCCACATGTGCGCCTCCCAAAAGGCTTCCTGGTGCTGTAGGCTTGTGGCAAAAAGGAAAAATAGAGTGTTTTGAGGGTGTTCCCTTCCAGCTGTGCGCAGCTGCCTCTGCGGCCTGTTGGAGCCAGGGGCTCCGGCTCTGATGGATCAGCCCACAAGCTGCTTTGTCCTCATCAGAAGGTTCTCTGGGCTATTTTAACGTTGTCTCGGGTAAGTGTCCGTTAATCTTGTTAGAGCCCTGGAATTGGTGTGTGGGTGACAAAGGTGTCGAGAAATCACGACGCTATATAAAATGCAGTTGTCTTCCATAATACGTCATTGATTTGAGTTTGAAAAGTTAATTTTAGAGAGATAAATACAAGTATGAAGGAGGAAAGAGCGTGATGTCCAAAACCAGCTGGTTGAATCCACAGATGTGATAAATGCAATTCTGCTGGAAATATGGATTAGGTCTCAGTAGGACGACTTAACCCTTCATCTTTGGATGGGCCTTATGTGTTTTTTTGCCTGCAGTGTTACACATGCCGTTAAAGCTGGGGATTCCTCATGCATTTAATCCCAGCCTATCCTTAGCGATGTTATGCAGCAGCATCTCCCGTTCCTTGTGCGGGAGTGATGAGCGACCTGCTCTGCACTGGATCAGTTCCACAACCCGACCCGACTCCTACAAAACCTCTTGCCTCCTGAATTTTGTGTAAAAGTTGAAAGGGTTCCTCGTAATGTCTCTTTTTCTGCTGCTGTTTTAGAAAATGTGAGCCTACGCAAATATTTCATAAGCGGTTTGGGACCTTTCGGGATGAATGATGCTCTTGAAAATATGATTATGTTTTGTGATCCATCACCAGCTCATACTGCAGCATGATTTTTAGCTTCTCTCCATTTCTGTATCCAAGAAAATCAGCAGAATAATAAGTAGGGAAAGATAAGTTTCATTAACAACAACATTGACATTGCATATATGTCTTATAATTGCTACTCTGAAGGTGAAATCAATAGCTATGCTTACACAAGGGCTGTGACATTTCTAAAAAAATTCCCACATACAATTTTTATTCAAGATGAATGTTTCTGAGAATTGGAACGCTACTGTTTGCATGAGTGATCTGCCCGATTTGCTACATATTACTCATAAATCCGGGAAGCAAAAAAAGTTCTGTTTAACTCTTCTCTTATAAAAACATGGGCATTAGATTAGTGAAAGAAGGCAAACATAACAGATGAAAGCTATTAGAGCTGGCTTCAGTTCTGCTGATTTCATTTGTTGAATATTTCCAGTCTACTAGCTTAGAGAATCCATCTGTTTCTGACCTTAACCTCTCCACAGTATTTATTGTATTTGGGTGGGGGGAAACATTAAAAACAATACATTAAAAAAAAAAAACAAATCAAGGGGAGAAACAAGATATCTACATGCGCATTTAGTAAACGGTGAACTCCTCATTTTAGATGGCATATTTGAAATTTGTTAAGACAACAAAGCTTTAACAAGGTCAGCGCAGACCTGTGGCAAACAACTCTGAGATGATTTGGAATCAACCAGGATTTGTTGTTGCAGTAGCCGCCCTGCGATGAGGAGATTCCTTGGGGGTGGCTGATGAGAAAGCGACTAAAACTTGTGACTCTCCAGGGTTTGATGGATGGAACTAGAAGACAAGACACCCTCTAGAACAGAGCAGGTTTCCTAATTAGCGATGGGCTTGTGGATGGACGATGAGGGTGTGTTAAACCAGCAGGTAAAAAAGGTGCCTTCTGATTACAGGCTTTGGAGAGGTAGTGTAGGAACAGGCTGGGATCTGCCCACCCAGCTGCATTGGGGGTAACTTCTTTTTGTGAAGCCCACGCTGTCAATTGTTCCGTTCATGTTATTTTGTTGCTTGAAACCACCCGTTTTAGCACTTGTGTAGGTGCTGTTACTGCTGTCAAAGACCTTGGGGTTTTTATTCTGTATATACTATTATTGCTGGTAAATGTCGTCATTTCTTGCACTCTGAAAACGCTGCAGTATGTTATGTTTCAATATTTTAAAGGCAAGGTCAGAATAAGATGACAAAAGGGATATGTTAAGTAACACCTTTAAATGAGAGCTAGAATTACAACAAACAGGGGGACGGCAACTGCTGATCGGGAAGATGGAGAGGCAGAGAGAGACCAGGATTTGCATTTCCTTCCTGCAGCAAGAATATTACATCTTCATTTTTCACAGTGAAACCCTTTTGTTAGGTCCGTGTTTCTCCATCTCCTGCTGTGATACGGTGCATTACCCTACGGAAAAGCAAGTGAAGCCGCGCTTACTTTTTCAGAATACCCGGTTCGGGTGTCACGGCTTTGATCTGTGTTGACACCAGCTCTGGCTCAGGTGTCCAGTGACAGAGACTTTTAACACGGGTGACTTCAAAACCCCTTGTACTTGCTTTTTCCTCCCCTTTGAGAACTGCTGGGGTTAATTTAGGAGGAGAGTGCGTAATACGGACACTGAAGGAGGTCTGAACTGTGTGGCAGGGAGATGGGATTGGCCTGGTCGGCGTTTGGCTGCCCATTTCTGCAGTGATGTCTTCCTTGGGAAGCAAAAAGGATTTTATCTTGGGGTGAAGCTATCGAACAGAAAAGTTGAGCTATGTCCCAGGGTCGTTTGTCGCTTCCATTTAAGAGTTCAGTCCAATAATTAAATCAGTGCTGGTGGTGGTGTTTTTATACACATTCCTCAATGTCTTGGAAGTTCAGAGTAGACTATCATCGATGATAGGGAAGTATTGTCCGTGTATCTGCAGCTCCTTGTGCTTCACCCTGCCATTAGGCTCATTTGGCCGAAGTCATTTAAAGGCCTTGCTCTCTTTCTTTACCCGCATCTGCCGAATTAAATTCCGTGCGCTGACAGCGACGCTTTCAAAAAGCCCCGAATCAATTCTCCAATCACTCCACATTCTTAGCTGTGATTAAAAACATGTGTCCCCTAATTAGGCTAATGAGAAATTGTTAATTGGCACAAAGCCCCCCTCCGAGTATGCTTGTTAATGTCACCATCACTTTGACAGGAGCCGGAATATAAATGAAGGGCAGACGGTTTCACCAGGATTCAGAGCTGGACCGGAGGGATGCTGAGGCGGTGGTGGCCTCTTCTAGTGCCACCTCGTCTGAACATTGTGTCTGATTTGAGTCGTGAAAGGGGAGATAAAACCGTCGAGGACCGGATCCCAATTGTTCCAGCTTGACTTTTAATTTTAGGTAGGGGAAAAAAAAACAGAAGGGTAAAGCCAGTGCCTTGCCAAGAGCAGCTTGTGCTCTGAGGAGCACCCACTTGGCTTTTCCCGAGGAAAAGGTGACGTTTTATGTTCTCACCACTTGTGTTAGAGGCGGACTCTGTGGAGATGAACACCCTGTCACGGTGAGGGTCTGTGAACCGCTGGGGACTGTCATTCCCTGGAGGGAGAGCCTGCAGGCACTGCAAGTTCAGGAGCTGCTTTTCTTCAGCAGTGTTGTCCCTAGAAAAGCGTGGGCCTTGTCGCCACAGTCTGGAAACCCTGCACTAAATTATATATATATATTTTTTTTTTTTTTTGACATAAGGGAGGCTTTTGGACGTGACAGGTTTAAAATATTCAAGGTCTCTGGCTAGGGTGTTCAGACTCTGGTTAGAAATCTTGTTCTTGTGGATAACAGCGAACCCGCTGCGCGGATGTGTGTGGGTTGAGCAGAGCATGGAGCAGCAGGGCTGCCAAGGGCCGTGGACGTGGAAAGAGGGGAAAGCAAAGCCTAAAGGATTTGCTGCAGCCTTGTCCTGCAGACCCT
This sequence comes from Pampusana beccarii, assembly GCA_013399365.1. Lineage (NCBI taxonomy): Eukaryota > Metazoa > Chordata > Aves > Columbiformes > Columbidae > Pampusana > Pampusana beccarii. The sequence continues at coordinate 260,800 of VWYH01010889.1, read as the reverse complement.
GGCTCCGCTGCCTGCTCCGGCACTACATGGCTTTGGTTTCAGTGCAGGGTTTGTAGGAATCGGCGTCGAGGAGCGGGAGTTGGCGCCGTGTGCAGGGCAGGGATGAATTCCCTGTGCATGGAGGCAGGAGGGTGCTTGGCTAGGGTGGTGGTTTGCGTGTTTGGGTGTTTTTTCTTTGTATGTTTTCATTGTAGACTAAAGAGCAGCATGTGTGTTGTGGGAACAAGAATGCAGGAGATGCAAGAGGCATCAGAAACCAACCTGCTGGTGTCAGCTGCAGGTGGTGCCAGCAGAGAAGCTCAGCCTTGGCATTGGATCCTGCTCCTTCCTCTCTTCTTACCTAGGCCAGAGCGCAGGATTAGCGCACAGCTGTCCACATCTGGCGCGGTACGCCCGCTTCTCAAGGATGCGTTACCTCAGGCGAGGTCTGAAGTCCTGTTTTCCTAATTCTCCTCAGTTCCCAGAGGGACATTCCAAGAGTTAATCGTGGTGTTTGGATGCAGAACTCGGCTCATCTCGGTGGATGAAGGAATCCCAGTCCTGGCACGGCACTCGCTGCCATATGCGGCCGCGCCAATGATATTTTCCTTCATCATTTTTCTTCTCTGCATGTTCATTTGAGGTTTTCCTGTTCCAAGCTCATGTTCTGTCCAACACACTACCCAGGCTGTAGCAGCAGTAGTTGCCTCTGCTAAATGAATGTTTGCTAATAATCCCTTTCCGTCTGGATGCTCATCATATCTGCTAAGCGTATTTGTCATTTCTTCCATCCCATTTCCATTATAAAGTAAATAACAGACAGATTGGAACCCACACTGTCCTGCAAATTGGCAGTTGCTATTTTGACCACACTGCCTTTTATTGAGATATAATAAAGTATGCTCTTTTAAGATCCTACCTTGCAGTGGGTAAAGCCCAAACGACATATCAAGTGTGTGTCAATGGCAATGAAATTGAAGCATCTCGCCTCTCAGCCATGGGTCTGGTCTATCTAGCTGCAGTGAGGGGAGGCAGAGATGAACCCAAGTGAAATCAGGCTGCTTTTATCAATTGCTTGTATCCTGGTGCTTCGGGTCGAAGTCGTCCTAAGAAAATCTATCACTTTCGTGCCAGATGCAATCGCCTATTTCTTTCCATGGCTGGATGCACAAACTTCAAAAGTCAAAACTTGCTGTGCTCTCAGATGTGTTGACGGATGCAAGGTACCATTTTGATTACTTCTGCGCAGCTGAGCAGGGCACGAATCCTGAGGTAGGAGAGTGGTTTGAGTCAGCACAGCCTTAGTGCTTGGGAGCTCCTCCTGTTTTTAGCATTTAGGCTCTTTCTCATTCTGAGTATACGGAATATTGCAAAGACTGATATGCAAAACACCACAATTCATACATTTTTCTATACATCTGGTTTCTGGGGTTGCACGAGCGTGTCTGTACTGGGGAGATGTGTAGTCTCTCTGGAAAGGCAGAGTTGGGCCATTAAAGGTTATTTATCAGAGCTCTGTTTGTTCGCTCTTGTGACCACTTGCATTACAGCCTCTTTGGGTCACAACTGCAGCATCGCCTCCTCCTCCGTATTATTCACGCGGATGCTACAGGTCACTTGGATGTTGATCTCTGCAGGCAACGGGAAATAATGTTTCAAATGGTTTAAATATATTATCTAAACTACAGCTCTGAAAAGAACTGATCTGAGAGCCCATGTCCTTGTTACACCTGCTGACTGCACCTCGCTGGAAACGCATCTCAAACCCCGCACAACTGACAGATTTGTCAGAAAATCTTGTCTGTTCTGTCTGGGTTGATAAGGATGCCGCTCTGTGGATCGCTCAAGGAGAGGTGTCTCAAAGAGACAGAGAAAAGCTCATATTTCTGTTCACCGAGGTGTTGCTGACACAATTCGGCACGCAGTATCCAGCTCGTTTAGAATTCAGCGCCGACTTCATCCACATCATAAAGTAAATCCTGTTTTACAATTCCCTTGAACTTCCTCTAAATGACGGCATCTGAAAACAAGCAGCACCGTTTATGTGCTGGAATTGTGCTTCTGAAATTTAATTCTTAACGGTATAATCCAGGCTATCAGTCAGACACGTACGAATAAGAGGGACTGCGGTGATTGGGAACTGGAAATGAATCTTTCCAGTGTGAGGTGGTTGCTGGTTTGAGCCAAGACCCGGGGCTTGGTTTCTGAACCCCTCAGGTTGTAGGATACTTGTAAATGAAGTGGAAAGCAAGTTTGGCCCTGGAAAAAACATCATGTGAATTGAGTCAGGGCTTGGGAGTGTATGTGTTTTCCCAGGGAATATCTACTTAGAAAAAAATCAAAGCTTTCCTTAGGAACCAATTGGTTATAATGTAACCTGGGTCTGCAGTAGAGCTCCTGGTTTGCAAAACCCACAAACAATTAACTATTTATTGCTGGGAACAGGAATTCAAAGCAGGATCTTCCATAGCTCTGAGAATCTGTTTGTTGGGTGGTAAAGACTTTATCCGAGTTTTTGTTTATTATTATTATTATTATGATAATTTTTTTCCGTGGTGCGTTTTGTTACATTTCGAAGCGTTGTGATGTAGAATGGGAAAACTGGTGTGTTAGTTCCAAACTATTTACTGTGTAGGAAAACATTCTACCCAGCTGTTCTCAGGAGAGTTGTACCATGGATCACCTGTGGACACATGGTTGAAATTACTATTTCTTTGGGGTTCTTTTCGTATAAATTGTTTTGTTTTGGTTTTTAATTCTCTTATTGGGGATTTAAGTTGCCCTGGTATAGAAGTCTGATTTCAGCTTGGGTGCCTGACTTGCTCTTGTTGTACTGATCTATACCCAGTCATCTTCTACCTAACGCTGCCGTTCCTCGCCGTGTGATCTTGGCCTGAAAAGCAGATGCGTGCATTCACATATGGAGATTGACTACATGTCCCATTTGTAAGTTAATTTGGAACTTCCCGTATTTTAATAATTCAGAGACAAAAGGGCTTTCGGTGAGACATGATCTCGGTCGCAAGAACACCAGCAGTTGCCCGATGATTGCTCATCTGTGGCTCAATAAATGATAGATAACCGCAAGTTAACGTTGGGGCTCTGGAACAGGTGTCGGAGAGCTATGGGTACAGATCTCCTCTAATGCATTCTTTATAAATTATTTGCTGGGACTTTCAGCTCGGCTACGCAGCAGCTAGAAGGCTGTGAAAACCAGTCTTTATACAGAGCTAAAGCGAAACGCTTTCATGGTAATAGTTTGTTTTAAAATTAGTTTTACATCTCATCCATTATGAAACGTGAAGGTGCGTTCCTGGCTGCCTCGGAGATGCAGGCAGGCGGGAGCAACAACAAAGACCTGCTTTCCATAATTTTCAATCAAGAGGCTGCGAGTTTCTTATTTTGTGCTTTCAAGGCTGCCAGCGTGCTGGATCCTGATGGAGCAGCCAGTTCACAAGGGGAGAACGTGGTGGTTTGGGGAGACTTGTTTGAACATGTTTTCCCATTTGGAATGGCTGAACATTCACTGAAAAAAAAGTTACTAATTTATCAGTGGTTCTGATGATATCACTTAAGAGAAGTTATTAATTTATCAGTGGTTCTGAGGATATCAGTTAAGATACTGAGCATCTCATTGCAGTCCAATGAATATCCCAGGCTATTCTTAATTCTTAAGCTCTCCTCATTTGTTCCTACTGGGCATATAAGTTTGGCTTCTTAGCAAGTTACATGCAGAAGAAATTAAGGAAAAATTAATCCATCTAGCATGAAAACAAGTAAATTGGTACGTATTTGAAGCATGTCATGTCTCATTTCTTAGGCGAGTTACTCTAGATAATGTGGTCAGAGCCTCTTCAGACAAGGATCCCATAGGTAAACAACCAGTATCTAATATAACGATCAAAGTGCTTTAGTTAATTTGTTTTTCATATTTAATTTGCCACTAAAGCGTGTCCCCTCCTGCACTTTCATGGCTCAGAATAAAGCAAACATGATGGGAAGAAACACAGGAGGAATTTTGAAGCACAAACTGTGGGTCCTGTAAGTTTTACCAAGGCAAATGAACGAACGTTGCTGATGTTTGTTTGTCACATTGTCATTCCCTAATGACTTCAGACCTTTGAACAGTAACGTGTCTTCCTTTATATATTTACTTCCATACACACATATTCTTGGAAATGAAATCTAATTTCGTGGATGCTGGAACTATCTACAAAGGTAGATACATGCGCTGGTTTTTTCCTCCCCTTTCATAGTCATAATGCACTTTGTGATTCCTTTGCTTTACAGCATCCTTTAAAATGACACATTTTATCAGTTCTCTGGGTAGTATTGATGTTTTGCCCTTTTAAACATGTCACTTGATTTTCTGATGTTCCTTTCTTATTCTCCATCTGTGTTCTTGTAATGCTTTCATTTGGTGGCAATTTCTCATTGAGTCCCCAAGGTTTATTCCAGGAGTTGCCTTGAGCTTATTTCTTTTTTATTTTCCTTGTGTTTTGAAACGTTTGACACGCGACCAAATCCTTCCAAGGTGTGAGCGGTGCGGGCACCGATCCTGGTCTCGCTGCCATCTTATTGAAGGATTTCAGCATGCAGAGCACATTTTCTTGCCTTCAGGTTCCCTGTGGATTCAATCAGAGAACAATTTTTAAAAAGCAAATGAGGAGGAAATAAAAACCCAACCCACAGTGAGATTTTAGATTGTGAACATGTTTTGTGTGGCTTTGGGGGTGTTTCCTAAAAAAAAAGGGAATCAGAGGTTAGCAGAAAACTGTCAGGAATCCTGTGTTTTCCCCATTTCTCTGGTTTTCCATCACAGCCAGATTTCAAATGATTTAAGGTGGATTTTCCTATGAGTTTCCAGACAGATATTTGAAAATATTTTCAAGAAGTTTTGTAAGTCACAGAGCGTTTTCACTGTAGAAACACTGATACGAATCGAAGGTTTGAAGGGGGACCGGGTTGTGCTGTTTTGTTTCTTTCTCTTCATTGTGACTGACACGAGTTTCAGGCAAAGAACGCAAACTCACTCTGCTGCAAAGGCAGATTTGTTCTGAAATTAGTGGAAAATGCTTCCATGTGTGGAAAAAAAAGCATTTGGGCTCATCATGCCCATTATATACCAGTGAGTATAACAGGTTTGAGCAGAATTTTGTTCTTGGGTTGTGAAAGTAGCTACTAAATAGCTCCTTTGGAAATAAATCCAGAATTATGTTCGGTGTCTGAATGTGGAAGCTGTATGCGGATGAGATATTTTCCAGTCTGGCTTAAACAGCCTAAGCTGATACTTTTTTAGTCGTTTTTCTTGCAGTGTTAGAAGAGAAGTCCAATACATAACCTCCATATCATCTCAAATAGTCTTTCCAGGTCTGTACCTATCAAGGATGACTTAAGGGACAAGTGATGTTCAGCTGCATTAACATAGCAGATGGAGTATTATTCCAGCCTGGATGGCAGGAGAACATCAAATTTACCTCCAGACTCAGCAGATGTCAATTTATATTAACGAGCAACGGCAACATAATATCTATTTTATTTGCCTTGTAACCTGTCTTCATTACAAAACATCTGCATACGTTATATCCTGTTCCAGATGTTTTAAAATTAATGCTGTAGCAAACAGCTCACATTTTGCCTTTCACTGATAATTTTTTGTCAGCATAGAAATGAGGTCTGTTAAAAATGGAGAAAACAAACCCAAACCTTGTGATGGTTTTGACTGTACTTGGAAGCAAGTCTATTACACTATCAGTTTCAGTAGCACCGGGTGCTAAAAGGAGCAATAAGACAAGACAGCTTGTCACATATTTATGAGCTTCTGAACCTTTTGCTGTCCCTTTTGTTATCCCTTCCCTTGGCAGAGCAGTGAAACTCTGAATTAATGCAAAAAGGATGAAGATCCACTTGCTAGTACGTCCATCCCGGGTACGTGGCAGTTTGTAAATGTCACCGGTGGAAACGGGAGAAAAGTAGCGGAATAGTTGTTGGCCATCGAGTCTGTCATTGTCACGGGCTTCCTAGAGGATGTATTGAACAGTAATGAGGAACAGATAAAGGACGGTAAGATTAAAGGAACTCATATTTTTCCTTATCTTCACAACAATCTACAGCTGAATCTCCTAAGGGCGCAGTGCTAAATCTTTTGTACGCAATAAACTGTAAATCCAGAAGCCGGAGAGCTTCTGGTTGGCCTGAAAATAGCCTTTCATGTAAATGTGCAGGGCCCGAATAATGGCTGAAAAATTATTCAAAGAATAATTACAGCAATCGATCTTGAGGTGTTTTGTGGCGTCTTTCATTTTTCATTCTTCAAAGCTCTTTCCGTGGCGCAGTGTCTTATTGAACCTGCTGAAAGCAAAGCGGCTTACCGGTAATTATTAAAGATGAATAGTTCACCTAATTATGAAGGGCATCTGTGGAAGTGGGTGGGACAAGCGTGTATGTTCACACGGATGTTTGTACACACCTGTGCATTTATACGCATATATATACATTTCTGTAGGTATACAGGTGTATATGAAACTCTGAAACAGGACAAAACTGCCATTGGGAAATGGTATCCAGCTGCTCAGGTGATCTTCACGTATCAATTTAGTTCTGGTCTGAATGAATTTGGCTTTGCTTGACCTAAGGGAGGAGACACGAGCCTTCCCCCAGAGCCAGACCGGCCGGGTGTTCTCGTGTAGGCCAGGAAAAGAAATATAGCTTTGTTTAATTTAGTGTGACTTGATTGTTGACTCAATTGCAGGTCAGCAGCATACCCAGAAAAGTCATATAAATCTTTTTCTCTGCCATGTGGGGGAGAAAACAGATGGACACTAGAGTATATTAATGTTCATTCTCCTTGGGAATCAATAGGAATCTATATTTTATAAATGGGTCTACTAAACACAAGAGAAAATTCATGAAGCAGAGATAGGAAGATGGAGAGAATGAAAAGCCAACTAATTCCCTTAAAACCACTGATTATTATCAGCGTCCTTGACACATGTGTCCGTTGGAGGCCCGACACAGCAGAGGGCAATGCTTCTGCATTTATTTTCACCAGGACTGATTGCATTAGCTATGCAGAGACATCAGGCCTGATCCTGTTATTTCTGGAGCACCCTCAGCCCTAAATGACATTTATCACCCTCTGTTTCTTATTCAGCACCTATTAATAGCAATGGGGGTCTTCGCTGACTTTGCTAAGAACTGGATCAGGTCTGTGATGTTAACAAGGAATTAAATGTAGTATAAATATAATACATCAACAGAAAAAGGAGCATGGGATAGAAACATTTCAGAGATGAGGACAGGGAGGATGGTTTACAGGTAATTTTGATTGGAGTGAGATTTAGTGGGAATAGGATTTGGAAGGTACAGGTGAATTTTAGGGCTGTAGTGAAGTTCACAGGGAAGAGAGGAAAAAAATGCACAGATTTATGAGAGAAAAAGTCAGATAATGAAAAGCAGAAGAATAAAAGGGGAAGAGGAGGGAAGTGGTAAGTTGAAACAAAAAGAACATCAGGCAACAGGTCAAGCTTGGAGAGAAGCAGAAACCCATCAGAAATAACATTTACAAATGTAGCGGTTACCTTGTCTGGAGTCAGGGGTCTGATTTACTGAGACTCCAAACATGCTTCTCTACTTTCTTGAAGGGTTTTTGCTCTTCTCTGCTGTTGCCACCTTTTCATTGCCACCCTCTGAGGGTGCTGGAGGACTCTGTCCCATAGAGATCCCTACAGAACACCCATTTTCTTCCTCCCTTCCCCAAGATGCACACTCAGCTACATCTCCCTCCATCACTCATCCCTCTCCTATTTCTTGGAGGGGAGGGATTAAAAAAAAAAATAGAATCATTGTGCATAAAACTGTAGCTCAATTTCCATAAAAAATCGAATTAGAGAATGATAGAAATGAGAAATATTAGCCTCTAACACCACATACTCCATCAAAAACCCAGCCTTGCAAAATGACAGCAGACATCAGTAATTGCCAAAACACCAGCTTTATTTATAGATGTGGGGGAAAGAAATGCACTACTACGAATTCTAATTATGGATAAACTATCCAGCTTCGAGGGAGCGCTGCTGACTTTCAGTGGCAGAAACTCCATAATGTTCGTAATCTTGATGAGGCACCTGAGTTTATTAGAGAATAATGCACTGATATTGTATGCGGATCCCATCTTCAGGGTGCACTTGTCTGTTAGAGACGAACTGAGTCTTCAGATATCTGCAGGTATGTTTGGTATCAGATGTTTCAGAAGATAATTGCTCTCTGATATTGGTTCCTGTATAAAACCAGAGGAGAAATCCTCCGTGTACCATGAAAAAGGAGGTTCTGGACCTGTTTGCCTCCTGGTGCAGACCTGTGACCTAGTGTGTTACAATGAGTCTAATTAAACAACTTAATTTCAATGAGGCAAGGTACGCCTGAGGCCTGGGCTGACTTGGATTAAGATTTTAAGGGCTGAAAGGATCATTTTAGGGACACACTATGCTGCTTCTGTTGTGCAGCCTTGGACGGACAGGATCTTTTTCACCGGCTTTCTCCACTTCTTCGCTTTCACAACTCAGCTCTGTGAAATAACACTCTGATCAGAATCTGCTCAGTGAAACAATCGCTTTAAAAAAGCTCAAGTGTCATTGTCAAGGGCTTTCTACAAGCTTGTTAAGACTGATAAGCTGCAGAGCAGGAGCCTGGGCTCCTGATTTCTCAGCTGTTTCGGTGTTTGTAACACAATCGGGTGCTCAGTTCAGTTCTGCGCAGGCAGCCCTGGCTGGTGAAGTCCATAGTGATCGGAGTCACGGGGTGGTGGTTGGACAAGGCCTTTAAGCTGGGATGTGATCTCTGATTCTTGTCCGCCTGTTTTCGAGGCGGGAGCAGCAGCTCCTCAAACCTTCTTGGCTCGTTTTGTGTCTTGCAAGAGCCCCCCTCTCCAAGAACTCCTGTAAATCCCCGACTGATGCAGCAATGCAAGGTTCAGTTCAACCTTCTCAACGGTTATGGGGCTATGGATGTATTTTACCACCACAATACAAATTATTTTGTTCACAGCATGACGGGAGCACTCGCGAGGATAAGTTCTGCGGTGTGTTTGCAATACTTGTGCTGGGGATCGCTGAAACAGTCCATTACTACATATATGATAACGGATGGGTTTAATTGGGGAGTGACAGTGTTTATTTTAGAGTTTCTTCCAGTGTTGCCTATTAGTAATCCTGTTTAATTACAAAGGGCACGGTGGTCACAGATACATGAAAAATCCAAGGTGCTCTCCTGCATCTGCCCCAAAGTTAGAAAGTTTGTGAAGACAAATGATCCCGTTCTCTCCATGCATCAGTTTATTCATCTGTATAATGGCAGCATTAAATCCGCTACAGAGGGTGATGACAAAGATTAATAGGGCGGAATTCCTGCCTGCACTGCAGAGGTGATGGGAGGAAAAAGTTGGTAATCCTTCTGTGGAAATCTTGGGAGCGATGCAGAGTGTGAATTCCTGGTGCTACAGGACGAATACAGCGCGATGTTGTTGTGCACCCAACTTGTTGAAGAAGCGGACAAGGAGCAAACGGAGTCCAGGGCTGAGCTGCTGCTCTTGGAGCGCAGCAAAGCTTGGAAACCTCAGTCTTCATCAGCTGGTCTCATGGGTGGAAACAGATGTTCTCCGAGGTACCTTTTAAATATCCCCTTAGCGATCCGAGTCTTTAAGCATTATCCTGAAACCGCAGAGCAGCTCCAGACACACACCGGCTTCGTTGAAAGACTTGTCAGGGCTGAACCGGTAATTCACAAATTCACTAAAATTCCCTGCTCCACTGAGCGATGTGACAGCTCTGCCGACCGCCGTAACGTTTCTATTCAAACTGGCTTTGGTGCTGAAGCTATAAATATCTCCGCAATATTTCCTGCTTCAGAACATAAAGGCAGCTTTACAGTGCTGATAAAATAGAAATTACTTTCTCTCTGAGGTCTAGCTGGAATTTTAATGTCTGTTTTGCAATAAAGCAGCTCCTACACAATTTGATTTGAGGGAAGGAAAACAAACGGTCTAATTTAGTTACAGTAATGACTCCTCTTGTATTGTTGGCCACAGCCAAATCTGCGGTTGCAGGGCTGTTAAAGTTTGTGGTGGTGAGCACAGTGATGATTTTTATAGTAATATATATTTAAAAGATTTTTAAAAATCATATGTAGCACTGCTTAATTACATGTATGGAAAAACAAGGACCCAGGAAGGAAAAGGTCGTTAAAGTTTACAACCTCTAATAGTGTTTCTGTAAAAATTACTTGTCACAGCTGTAAAGCTGCTGACCAGAGATGACATGGATTAAAAAGGGTTCTTCAACTGAAAAGAAAAATTGCAACTACTGGGCTCATCAATGTTGCCTTTAATTATTCTATAAATGTCACCCTGGCTCCTGTTAGCTCCTTCAATGAAAGGGGAGGGAAAAAAAGCTCATTTTCTACAGAATTCCCTTTTGCATTTGTAGGTTGCAGTCACAGGGTGGAGAAGAGACCTGGGGACAATGATGAAATGGGGAGGGGAGTGAAAAATAACAATTCTTCATATGCATTATGGCACAGGCAGATTGTCTTGTGCTCGGGTGCTAATAAATAGCGTTATACACTGAAGAGAGTCAGATTTGATACTCTGGCACGTTACAGGTGTCACAGGATGAGCCCAGGGACTCAGCAGCAGGATGGGGTTGCTGGTTCCTCGATCCTTCCAGAAAAGTCTTTGTGCAATATTGACGAAACCTCATTATGAGCACTCATTAATGAGGGCTGGACATCACTGATGAGCTGGGGGGGGGTTCCAGTGCAGTTTGGTTGCTGTGTCCCAGGGGGCAGGGACAGCCCTGTCCCCTTTAAGCTGATCCTGAATGCAGTTTTTATACTATTTGAACTAACTGGCATGCAGATGATTTTTTGCATTCCTGTAATTTATCTACAGAATCTATCCTGCTCAGAGCTGTCACCAGCAGAGCAGTTGAGACAGCAGATAGCCCACACACACTAATTCATAGCGCGGATGCCGTCGAGAACTGTGCTAATTCACATCCGACTTTCAGGCCCGTTTTTAACCCACACAAGGGTCCCATTAGTGCAGTTTCCGTGCCTTGCTGTTGATGTGCATGGGTGGAAAAGGAGGGAATCGTGTACCCAGGAGATGCCTTCACATCTTGTACGGTCAACAGCCGCCTGTGTGATGGTCACTTTGAGCTGTGGGGTGTGAGCATTTGTCTCAGGCTGTGCGAGAAACAGGTACGGGTACACTGCAGTGTCCAGAATTAAGGACCAGATAAACATTCTGAGTTTTCTGAACATAAGGAGCTGCAAATTTCTTCTCCAAAACTGGAACTTCAGCCTCGCCCTGATTTTTCTTTCGCAGTTCTGTCTGTAAATGCAAACTCCTTGTAAAAACGGAGCTCATCACCTTCTATTTATCTAGTGTGTGAGGAGTCCGTTCAGTTGGTCTTTAATTGGTCAAATAAAAGGCGGGTTGTGAGAAGAAGACAAGTTTTTGGGGAAACAATCCAGTTTAAGGTCTATTATGAAGATGATGTTAAGCACAGTGGAAAATGATGCTGAACAGTGGCCGTGTAGTCAGGATCCTGTGTGTACACAGCCAATCATCCCTGCTTGGGCAGCTCATTAATGTAAGCTCACTCTAAAGGTTGATTACGAAAGTGCTGCGTGTCTAGAAACTTTTGCAGACTAAAAGTTACACTTGGTACCTGCACTTCCAAAGATCTCTGTTTAGAATCTTTTAAAAGATACCTGAATGTGTTTCTTTTAATGGAAGACTCCATATTTTTATTTCAGTGACAAAACAGCAGACCAGCAGCTGTGTAGGACTCCAGTGAAATAAATTGCAGGTGTTCTACAGCATTTCTTTTAAAGAATTAGAATCTATAGTGCTGCAAAGAATACTGATTTGTAGATATTAAAAAAAAAAAATCCCTGTATATTTTTCTTATTTCAAAAGTGAATGGGTAATGATGGCTTCCGCTGCTTTAGAATAATATTATATCAGGCAATCTCTACAGAATTGTATTTCTTGCGCTAAAAGTTGTAGTATCATGTAGCAGGGAAAATTAATAAGATTTTACAAAAGCGTGTTGAACATGCTTCTGTTACCGAGGAGTCTCTGCTGAAACCCAACACGTAATTGGTTGGGGAAAGACGGTATAAATCACACAGGATGCCATGCAAAAGGCTTTTTATGTGTAAGTGGACTTGCTGATTGCTGTGCCCTATAGACATAACATAGGTTGATGGGGTTTGCTCTGGAATGCTTTAAACAATCAAATATTAAACTGTGAAAGAAGCCTTTTTGTGTTGAAGAAATATCAAGAAAGAGCTGGCATAGATACAGTTTTATAGGGGAAAAAGCTTTTATTCTAGAGGATACATGAGATTAGTAGATTCCTTTGGACTAGTCACCCCGCTTTGGCTCTCATGGGCTGTAGGTGCCATGAATGTTAAATAAAACCAAGCAGATGTCTATGAGTAAATTTAAATTTTGCTGGACAGGCACCTGAACCTCCCCAGGAAAAAGTTTAAGAGCGTGTGGATCGGGAAGGGTGATGATACACGAATGTCTGATGGAGAGGGGAAAACAACTGTCACAAATTGGTTTGCTTTTTCAAAATGATGCTGGAATCTGCCCCTAGCCTGCTAAATCCAAGCGTGCCTGAATGTAACGGTCAAAAAGAGAGGACAAATACAGTATAGCTATCTTGAAAATCTGTCCCGGTCTTCTCTTGGCAGAGAGATGCATCACCCAGACTTAGAAATAAGTTCAGGGTACTGTAGACTACCCAGGGAGCCAGGGCTGAATCCGGGCTTTTCTGCCAGTTCTGCTTAATATGGATGTTCAAGTCTATCCAACCAAAATTGCATTTAGATTACATTACATTATACAGTAAGTGGCAAATCATCGCTGCTCCTTTTGACATTCAGTGTAATAACATTAACCATGATGAATTTCCTTTTACTATTCATGTGGCTTCCATACATTATTTCAGCTGAATTCCATTGTAATGTAGCGTTAATTAATATCTGCTGCTTATCGAGTGTTACCTTCCATCCCACTCTCTAATTCTCGAAGAACTGCACATAGAAAAACTGCACAGACTGTCGCAGGCTTTACATAGGATGTAAAAAGTCAAATTGTATTTCTGCTGCCAGTTGCCCCCTCGCAGTCTTTTCTCATACAAATAGCTATTTTTTCCGAGGTTAACAATAAACTGGTGTTTGCTACAGGAGCCAAGTCCTTTTTTTGAGAGCCGTCGCAACCAGGAGAGCGGCTCTGTGCAGGTTATACAGTGAGTTTCCTTACTAATTCCCTCTCTATAACCTTCCATGTTCAAGTTCATCTTTGTGCCTTGCCCTGAGCCGCTGGGTTGTAGCGTGTGGTTGAAAAGCTGCAAAAACCCACTGTTCTGGCTGAAATGAAAGCCAAAGGCCAGCTCAACCAATTTCAGTTTCCAGACGTGTGTACCCACCCAGTGATGCTGTACGGGGACCAGAAGGAACAGGGGAATCTCCCTCCCCGCTTGACTTGGTGACAATTTCCAAAGCACAAATGATCATTTCCTTCCCTGCAGCTTCAAGTCATGAAAATCAGTGCAGTTGATTGAAGTTCTCCTTTCCACCTGTAATGTCTGCAAGAAGCCCTGTCTCCCTTGTAATAGAATTTAGCTTAATTTCCTGTATTTAATTAGTTCTCGGTCTTCTGACCCTTCCCACCACAAGATGTCATCCTTCCGACAGATAGGGACGGGGCTCTTGTCACCGTGTCTTCTGCTTTGAGAATCCCAAATCTGGACTTCATATTTGTCGTGTTGTCCGGCCTTGAAGGACCTCTACGGTCATTCGAGTGATTTATGGCATCAGCTGTTCTCCAGAAAAGAAACCAAACGTGATTTCCTGCAGGCTGGAGAACTCACAGCACAGGAGGAGAGGTTTTTCTGTCCCCAAAACCCCAAACAACGGACTCCCTACAGCAACCAGAGTGCAAGAATTAAGCCATGCAAATGGCTCTAATAAGCATAATTTAAAGCCATGGTTCTCTTTTTATGGCAGTTTCATATTCAGTATTTTATATTCCAATTTTCCACCTTTTAGTCTTGCTTCTTTGTATTTTGCTGCAAAGCCCTATCTCAAATGGGAGGGCAATTACTAGGCAAGCATGTAGTTCTTTAATTGAAACACTTATAGGTGTACACTTAAAAACTATAAAGACTTTTATGGAATAGCAATGCCTTAATAGGCTCTTGTGTATGTACATTGTAATCTAATTCTGTACTCTTCCAGCATTGCTGGGGGAAGCTGTTAATTTATGGTTACAATGAGCAATAAAGCAATAATAGTAATCTAAAGGTACAATATCCCTTGTTTAGGGGGCATTTATGGTTATGTATTAAAACTATAAATATAACAAGATGCCGCAGAACTGATCTATATAAAATGAAAGATAAGATCTCTCTTCTTTAAAATGTGTTGGGGTTTTTTTCAGCAGAAAAGCAGCCACGTGCTTATGGTTAATATCAAATCCCGGCGCTCAGCATGAGTGTTGAGCAGAGGTTGCTACCAAGGCCTGATGAGAATTTAACCAACCACCTCCCCTCTCCCCCGGTTTAATTTGTGTACAAGGCAGGAAAGCAAGAGATAATCTGATTTTAGAATTAGCCTATGTGTCGGTAGCTACCTAAACATGCTTCCAGAACTGGAACACCTCTGGCACATTCATGATCATTAATTGCTTGCTTTCTGTAACGACTCCTTCATTTTCCCCGTGTCGGTCACGTCTGAAGTCTAAATCTGTTCTTCATTTGTTCTGGCGTGTTCTTTTGGGATGAAAACCCTGTTGCTGTTCCAGTTGAATTGAACTCAGCTCTGTCCTGGGGATCTCCGGAGGCTGCGGCCAAGCGGCTCTTACACAAGAGGAAACAAGTTGCAGGTTTTGGTTTGGTTGTTGCTAGAGAACCAAGGAACACCCCGCAGTAAGTAAATAAGTAGAAATCACTATGGTTAGTGTTAACGTGCTGGCAAGATGTTTTTCAGACAGCCCCGCGCAGTTTATTTCCCTTATCCCACTGCAATCTGTGACACCTTTCATCCTGTGCTGTTCTTTGGGTCTCCCTGCCATGGAATCCAGGTATCAAACAGTTAACCAACACCATCGCCTGTAGAGATTTATTTCCCATAGGGTGTTACATGTACAGGTATTAAAAACCCTGGTCAGTTTTCATGCCTTCCAGTGGTGGTTACTGGGAAGAGACTGGAGAGCTGGTGCTGGGTCAGCATCCTGCAGCAGAGCATCCCAGCACGGCCGTGGTGCTGGGCTTGTCCCGGCGGCCAGAAACGTTTCCTAGGACACTGGTTGACAGACTTAGTAAAACCGCTTCTTTTTAAACAAGTCGGAATAAGGAAGGGTGACAGGAAGGGATAATTACCTCGTCTGAGCCGGGTCTCTCGGTAGACACAGTGACATTTCGGAAATCCAAATGGCTTTGTTGTGTTATGATTGGGAAAAGAATGGAGGGCAGAGCCCCTGACATTACAGACATCACACAGTTTCTCGGTGCGCAGTCCCGTTCTCCGACGGACGCGGTGCCGTCCCTGATGTCCGTGCTGTTGCCTTCGCACACGATGGTTCGTGAGGGAGATGCTTTTGTTCTTTGGGACAAAGGAAGGGTGGTTAGTGCTTGGGCCTGCTCTGAGCACTGTGACTTTGTCCCCTCGACAGGCAAGGGGGGTGGCCCAGTTTAAATAAGTATTTAGGAGTGCTGAAGCTGGCCTAAAATGCCCCAGACTCCTGCTCTGCAGAGGTGGATGGAGGAGCAACTGGGCTGGATAACACCCGAAAATAGCATTAGACAACAAGATGTTCTGGATTCAGAAAAGAACAAGAGAGATGGAAGAGGTGAACAAAACAGATGCTGGAAGATGGACATTCTATGCCATTCATTACATGGTTAATGTGGGTTTAATCTTTTTCAGCCCATTGAAAAGTGTCTGCTAACATTTCTCTCGGTTAATTATTCAGGTTCTCTGGAAAGATCAGTCTTGGCTCATTCAGCAGTTGTGCTGATGAGTATTTTTAAATGTATGTGGGGCTTACTTTTTCAAAGAGTGCATGGAGATAGGGTATGTGTGCTTGTTCTCTTTGTATCTGCTTGTCCAGAAGCCCAACTTGTAAGTGCAGATGCACGTATTGCACATGGAATTGTGATAATAGTGCTCACAGGTAGAAGCAGACATACAAGATGTGAATACCTCAACTTACCTCCTGGAGATGGACAGCTGACTATCGCAGTGTTTCTGTTTTCATCCTCGCAAAATGAGGTTAATAATATGTGCTTATTTCAAGTAAATGTTGTGTAAGTACAGATTGATTTAACATCCGGAGCTTTGAGACGTTCTAAACCAGAACTATTAAGAGCAAAACTGTAACATCATCTTTTTCTTTTCCTTTTCCTTCCCCTGTTTCCTGGCCCAGCCTCCCTGGTGAGGCTGTGAGTTGTCCCAGGAGCCAAGTGCTCGAGTGGAATTTCTAAGCTGCAGCACAAAAAGGTCCAAAGGAAATCAGCCACCTTAATAAATACACAGAAAATCCGCATCGTTTTCTAGGAACTTTGTAGCACGACTCCATTGTTTCCCGTTTCACGTGTTTCAATGAATATATCTGTGACCTGTTTCGATTTTTTTTCTTGGAAAGGCTGGTGACGAAGGCCCTTGTGACAGTGCCCATCCAGACCCGGAATTTTTTCAGCAACCAACTGCTTGGCACAAGCTTTGCCAACTCAGCAACTCTGTCTGCTCTTCCCTTGAGGAAACCATTCACCTTATCACCAAAATGAGACGGGGGAAAAAAAATTCCATCTGTTACAGCTCAGAGCTAGAAGCTTCATAATTGCATGGGTACACAGGCTGCATATCAATTTTTTTTTGTTTTAGGAAGCGCTTAGGGAGCATTCATTCTCCTTTTATTGCTGTTTTCTCCCTTGCAAGTGAGTGTATTTCACCCCCTTTGGGATACAATGCGAGGATTTCTGAGCCGATTTGTGGCTTACCGGTGCAAGGGAGGTGTTTAGAACCACAAACGCATGCTGGAAAAACCTGTGCGCTGTCCCATCGGGTGGGATGTGACGTACCACAAATGTCAGCGCTTTCGGGGTTGTCTGCCGAGCGTGGCCTCCAGCAGCACAGCGGTTATCAGGTGTACCCCGAAATTCATTGCAGTGGGACAACCAGTTGTTCCGGAGCTGGTGTGTTTTTCAGGCTGAGATCCATTGAATAAGGGATGTGAAAAGAATCCTAGAGGAAAAGACTTCCTACAGGGCCCAGCAGAGATTTTGTTACATCGAGGGAGTTTGTTTTAAAAAGTTGCTTCATAGAAGGACCTTAAAATATTGTCAGATAACTGTTGGATTGAGTATAATTGCCTGTCTCATGATAGCAACGCCTTCCTGGGGTTGTTCTGGGTTTGTAGTCTCTCTCAAATGATGGATTTATCTCCTGGTGTTGGGTCCAGCCCATCCTTGAACCTCACCTGGGAGAGCGAAACACTTTCCCAAAGCCTTTTTTTCAGTACTATCTAAACCCAGCTTTGAGAACCCAAGCGGGACTTAGCTTTGTGCGGCCCTTCTCTTGCTTTTGTGCCGGTTCAAAGAACAGACACAATTTCCGAGCGTATCTGCTGCAGTTCGGTGTCATCTGCCTGGTTTCAAAACGAGATGCTCTCGGGTGATTAGGCCAAGACACCCATTAGTCTGAGCCACGGCGTGATACAAATGTCTTCCTGCAGTGCCTCCAGGGTCTCCACCTTCTCTCTGAAATGTGGTCCCCCGGGATGGGCGCTCGCTTTGTCACAAGGCGCGAGGCGTATTCTGCGGTTGGAAAACCCTGCCCGGCGGTGACAGGCTGCTGCAGATCAATGTGATTAGCTTATCAAAGGGAAGATTAGAAAGCAACCTGATCACGCTGTTTAAATATGTTCACAGGGTGAAAGCGCGAGGTACAAAGTATTTTTTTAATCTAGCGGAGAAAGGTATGACAGGAAGAGATGTTTGGAAGGTTTGAAAAAGAATATTTAAATGGTTAATTAAAAAAAAAAGCTTTGCATAAATCTTGGGGTGTCACAGTTAGAATAACTTCTCCTAAATATGCTTTACAAAGAGGAAATTTTGCAGGAGTCCTTGCAAAAAGGGTTTGGACCAAAGGCCTTTTCGCCCCTCCACCAGTAGCTCAGTTCTTGTTGTATTCAGACCTCAAATTGAATAGCAAGTGGTTCTGCGTTATTTGTTTTTACTGCTGCCAAAAGGGGGAAAAAAGTCACAGAATAAACACTGGGATGTTTGCAGCCTTCTTACATTAGGCAGATTGAATAAACTGGCTCACAGTTGATTGTTTTTCTTCAGATCAGTCAGTGCCATTGCATTTTTATTTATTCAATTTTACGTATGTATTTCTGGGGCTTTTTTTCTGTCTGGGATTTTTTTGCAGTCATGACTTCTGGGGAGGGAAATGGGATTACAAACAGCTCTGCCTTTCCTAAACATCAGTGCTGAGTTTACATAATACTGGTTCTTGCGATAACAAAAATAACGGAATGAATGAGCGTTTTTACTCAGGGAAGGCAAAATCATTCATTATTAACAACACTGAGCTTTACTCTCTTGTCTCCTGATGCCAAGCTAAATCACTGCATCCAAAGCAGGAGAGGATGCTCGGACCACGGCGGGGGACTGAGATGAGGATGTGAGGCTTTGCACAGGTTTCTTGGATCAGAACGGGGATGGTGATGAGGATGTGAGGCTTTGCACAGGTTTCTTGGATCAGAACGGGGATGGTGATGAGGATGTGAGGGTTTGCACAGGTTTCTTGGATCAGAACGGGGATGGTGATGAGGATGCGAGTGTTCGCACAGCTCTGCACAGTTCACTACTTTCTAGACTCCATCTTGTGCCCACTGATGGCAAAAGCAAGTTTTCCATTCACTTCAGCACTGCAGGATCCTTGTTTCTCCATCCGTGGATCCAGATTTGGATGCGGTGGGTTATTTTTTTTCCTTCTGCCAGGCCTTGAATTTGCTAAACAATGCAAAAAAAGAGCAAAACAAAATGCCCGCAGCTTGCAGCCAGCCTGCCTCTCTCAATAAGTGCGGTACAGCCGCGGTGTCGCTCGGAGTTAGATCTTTTTCTTCCTTTTCTATTTATTTTTTCTTTTCCCTTTCAATGTTATTAGCTCTCAGAGAACATGAGAGAGAAAATAGGGCAGGCAGCGCACACACCGTTATTCTGGAATAGCGGCGATCACACTCGGTGTGCTGCGTTTCCAAAGAACGCAGTTTCCTCCCCAGTTTTCTTAGAAGACAAAATAACGTTGGAGTCGTGTGGCGTCATGCTTCGCAAATGCAAACAGGTTGTGGTTATTTCCTTTATACAAGGGTATACTAATTGCAGGAACGCCCATTAATTACATATGATGTGCACACTTGGGTTGCCAAAAAAATTATTTTGGATGTTATTAACCAGAATATAACTTATTGTCAGCATTGTTTTACACGTTGTGGTATTCTAATGAACATATGGCACTACATTAGCTAATGTAAAACCCTATTTTCTTAAACTAGATAAGTTGCTTTTCCGCTAGCTGCAGTAGATATTATTTACGTGGCATAGCACACTGCTAAATATTTAAATGTATGGAAGCGAACGGTGAAACCTGCTCCTCCTGTGCATTCTTATGCAAGTGAGTTCTGTCTGTCTATGAATACAAAATGCTGCTGTGGACCTGGCTGAGGAGGCGACTGTTTCTGAACCTGCTGCCAGAGTCTGGCCTTAAATGCAATGAATGTGAAACCTGGAATGTGCCCTTAGCTCATTTCCAGCTCTCAGCAAGTAGAGAATCTGTTGATCTCCGAAACTTCTTTAGATATCACACTTAATACGAGCGTCTTCAAAGGATTTGACTTTTTTTTCCTGCCGTAACACATTGTTTTAAAGCTGATCTCATAATCGTATTGATTTTTCTATTTTTTTAGAATTTTTTTTTTTTTAGTTCTCTGCGTCAAAGCACTTCTTTAATCAAAAGTAAATTATGTAAAGGCCATTAGGGTCAGCCCGGCAAGCAAAATGAAAACTGCAATACATCATTTATTTGTAAATGTCAGTGAAATCTGCAGATCGATATCCTTCCCAGCGTGGATGATATTTCTTATTTTATAGAAATCCCGTGGCAGCTGCTGGGTCGGGGTGGGCCAGGCTCGGGGACACATCCCTGTCCCCTGGACCAGCCGCCTTTACCGTGTCGATACCAAATCTCTTCCTTCCCCACATCGTCTCCCACAATCCGGACCCCAAACCCCAACGTCTGGTGCTGTGGGTCCTGCTGAAAAGTGTGAGGAAAGGGCAAGTCAGGTCTTCAGGCTTTTAAAACTCCATCTAGTGGCAAAAAACCTTGTTGTTTTATGATGTTAGGAAAGCTGCTGGGTCCGGGTGGGCGCTGATACACCCCGGAGACGGGCCCAGCTGCTCGGATGGCAACGCGACCCGAATTGCTCCGTACTGCAAAGCAGAAAGGGTTAAACCTGCACTGAGCTGTTGTGTGGATAATGAAGGTGCTTGTGTAATAAAGCAGTGGTGTTTTAGCTGCTTTTGGGGGAATGCTAGCTGGACAGTAGGGCAGAAGCTTTCTGTCGGTGTCAGAAGTATCTGTCCATCTTTTTATAGACTCACGCGGGTCACCGCATTGTCTGGATGCTGTAAAAGGAAATGAAGGAGGATATAACACCAGATAGGATCTGAGCGCTGGTTTCGCCCTTAAATATTCAAAAGGGGATTTTATGAGGGATGGGATTAAAATGGGGAGATTTTGCCGATGCTGTGTGGAAAAGATGTTTATAAAAAAATCGTGTGTTCTCTGGTGGTTGTCGGAGGTGCGGGTTCCCATAGAGTCGCTGTGGCTGGTAGGAAAACTGCGGGTTCCTTTCGAGTAAGATCT
Source organism: Pampusana beccarii (assembly GCA_013399365.1). Lineage (NCBI taxonomy): Eukaryota > Metazoa > Chordata > Aves > Columbiformes > Columbidae > Pampusana > Pampusana beccarii. The sequence goes on along the minus strand of VWYH01010889.1, from coordinate 239,815 downwards.
CATGAGTTTTGTCTCCTGTGGGTCTCGGGCTGAGCTTCATCCCTTCACGTGGGTGGTTTGTCAGAGGTGTTTGGTTTGTTTTTTACACCGGGCTGGGGCAGATAACCCAACTGAGGCCTTGTGTGCATTAACCCAACACTGGCGCTAAACCATGTCCCTAAGGACCTCATCTCTGTGTCTTTTAAACACCTACCAGACATGAGATGGAAGGGGGAATAACGAGAGGTGTCAGTGCTATTTGGCAGATGAGGAGGAACTTCTGTGGGACCAAAGGGATGTTGGTGACCGGAGGCACGAACGTATCTGCCATCAGAGAGGATCCGTCATGCATGTTTAAACAAGGAGCACAAAGAGGGGACCGAGCGCCGCAGCCGGGTCTCGGGGGGGAAAAAGATGGGAGGATGTGCTGGTTTGACATCGCACGTTCAGTAATTGCGGGTGTGGGTTAATGAAGGCACACGCAGGACGGCTGGTCTAATTAAAATATGAAAACGGTGCGAAGCAGGAGGAGAGCTGTGCCTGGAGCTGGGGGAGGACGCTGGTTTGGCTCTTTCCTTCAGGGAAAAGGAAATTCTGGGCTGAAGCAGCAGTTTGAGTGGCTGGGCCCTGATTTTGGTAAGGGTTCCTTGCCGTACTGGGGCCCAGGCCTCGGCCCGGCGGGGCCCAGGCCTCGCCATGTCCCTAAGGACCTCTCAGCCTGGCGGGGCCCAGGCCTCAGCCCGGCGGTGTCCAGGCCTCATGTGAGGTTCTTGGTGTGGAAAAGCTCAGCCCGTGTTGGGTGGCACTGGCCAAAGAGTGAGGGACGTGGGTCAGAAAACCAGCATCTCGCCCCGGGCCCTCCCCTTCCACACAGGAGATATTTCCACAAAGCAATTCCCGGGGTAGCGACTGCTGCCTCCGATTCTTCAAGTGCTTCCAAAAAGTCCAGCTATGGTGTTCTCCAAGAAATAACAAGTATTGACAAAGTTACCCATCAGAATGAGTGGAAAGTCACATGTGGATATATTTTGGGGGGAGAGAAACTTTGCATTACAGTTAGGAAACTGTGGTGTGCTTTTTTCTTTTAATAATCTCACAATCAATAGATTTAATTTGGTGTGACAGCCATGAGCTGCAGCTGTAAATCTTGCAGTTCTGGGGAGTTCATAAAAAAATTCTACAAGGCTATTCCCTATCTTTCTGAAATTAAAAAAAAAAAAGAGGGTTAAAAGCCTAAAACTGATTCAACTCAGGATAAAGCATGAAGAGCTTCTATGAAGTTATCATTTAAAAAAAGATAAAGATTTGAGAACAGCTTGGCCTGGAACAATATTTCAGGCATGGCTAGCTGTTAAAAATAAGCTAATTCAGAAGAGGCACATTTAAATAAATATAATGCAAAGACATAATGACACAGATAATAGTTTTGAATGGGGAATTCTAATGACTTTGAGGGCATTTTACAGGGCAATTAATACACATGAAAACGCTGCTGTATTCAACTGATGGAAAGAAAGGAAAATAAAATAAAATAAAGCAGGCAGAAAGAAAAAGAGAGAGGGTTGTGACTGGTAAAAATAGGGTTTGATTTTCTTTTCAATGGGATCACTGCTTACAAACATAATAAAAGGAAAAATAAGCATGTCAGGTTCTATAATATGGCTTGTAAAATCCCGAATGATTAGTTTCTAAAGAGGGGCAATTAAGCTCCTTTTGCATATGCATGTGACTTCTGTGCAACGGGGCTTTCTCTGCTCCCTCCTTCTCTCCCTCCTCATCAACACTCTAAAAATACATCTCCCCCCATTCAACCTCCAGCACCATCCTGCTGAATTCGAGAAGGGGGTTTGTGAACCTGGGCTTTAAAGGATTTTTTTTATTAAGAAATGATTTGGGTTTATTGCCTCCAGCAGCTGCTCCCGATCGAGGGAAGCTCAGGAGGTTTTGGGGGGGTCAGGATGGGTCCCCAGGACCTGGAGCGAGGATGTTTCACCCGGCTGGGTGTTCACTGGCAGATGGGAGCTGAGAGCTGCCAGGAAAAGGCTTTTTTCCTTCCTAAAAGCGCAAACTCCTCCTAACAAAAGCGGCTTGGTGAAACGCTCCAGGGGAACTCCCGTCTATCTTTTTCATCTGTAATGTGAACTTTTCACGTCACCGTTGAGCGCTTGGGTCCCCCTGCCCTGAGAGATCGCCCATCACGAGATGCTAAACGTGCAGCAGGGATGGCTGGGGAACAAGTTCCCAACTTGCTGGTGTCTGTACAAGGGATGGACCAGAGCCTTGTGATGGTTCCTATGGGTCTTGTGGTCCATAAAATCCCCCTGCCCAGCGAGCTGCCCCTGTCCTTGAAAAGGAACCCGTCCCCATCTTTAGCTGTGTTTGGTAAATGTATAAATAAATATTCCATATGCTAACAGATGGTTCATTAGCCAGTTGTTATGGCAATCGGCATTTCAGCCAATTAAAGTCCTTTTTCATAGCTTTAAAAATGTCAATGATAGGAATGTTTAAATGCCCAAAGAACAGATTCACTGTAGCACGACACTAAAACAAAGGCATTTTCTGCAAGTTTAGAGAGAAAGGGTGAGAAGAAACAGAGCAAGATTTTAAAATGTTTTGTGCTGAAGAAATGAAAAGGTGCCTGACCCCTCTGAACTGATTAATGGGAGAGGTTGTTGGGTGTCTTGTCACTCCGATTGCCCAGGGTTTTGGGTGATCCTTTGAGAACCCAGGAGATCCCGCGTGCACGGGAGGTCCTGAGCTGGTTTTCAATGACGGATTGTGGCATTTCTGGAAAATTCTGCCTACCTGTGCCTGGAGTTCAGGCTTCACAGACTGGGCTTTCTTTTAGTTAACAGCTCAGAGCGTCTAGGCCAGAGGTGGTGATGATCTAAAGGAATTTCAATGGGTTTTGTGGGCACACTGTGATTCCTAATGGTAGTGGAGATGGGGCAGTCACAGAGGGAGGAATGCAAGAAGTTACGCTTTGTATTATAACTCCTACTTCATGTGTTATAACTATATAGTATATAACTTATATAACATACTATAACTCCTCCTCCTTTTGCTGTTCTGGGTTACATATGGTTTGAACAGCAAATAACACCGTTCAGGTCTTAAAAATTCCTGCGAACCGCCTTTTCTTTGGGTTGGTTACACATCCTCCTGCTATAGCTGCTCTGCTTCTCCAGCTTTGGACTCTGTGTGCAAGAACAAAATAATTGCCTGGGAAGGCAAGAGGATGCTCCTTGGGCTGGAGATAAAGCCTGGCCTTGCAGAAAGCATCCTCTGCCTGTAGCTCGTGTGCAGGAGTTACAGGATTGCCCGTATATCCTGGGTATGGATCCCGGAAGGTAAAATTTTGTTCACAGAGGGCAGGACAGGGTTTTTTCCCTTCCCTTTGCCACATTACGGGGCCTTCTGCCTGCTTTGGAAGCCAGCAAAGAACAGGAGCAGATTTGATGAGTCACAGACCTAACAGGCTTGATCCTCCTTTTCTGATCTGCGCTGTCTTTTGCAACCGTTTAGAGGAGCAGAAAATAGCTCCCGCAGACAATCAGAACAGATTATTTTAATGAGGGCTCAAAAATGAGAAACAAACGGCTCCAATTGAGCCTTGAAACATTTCTACGTACGTCTGCAAGGAGCTGTGCGGTGCTTGAATCAGCAGGTCTGCAGCAAGAGATGGCTGCTGACAGAAGTTTGGGTTTCAGCCCTCTTTTGTTTGCCTTTTTTTTTTCTTCCCCCAGTAGCTAAACTGAACATCCCAAGTGAAAGCTGCGTGCTATCTGCAGCTCCATTTTCTGCTTGTAATTGTCTTTGATGTGCTGGAGTTGGCGGTGCCCAGCTTACATCTGGTCCCGATTCACCCCGTGTAAACGTCAGAGAGGGAAGCGATCGTTTTTCCCATATGCGCTTGAACAGGCGATAGGTAGAATGAAGCTAATAACCTTTCGAAGCTCTTTCCTTTGCCTCTAGATGGTGTCCACCTTTTTGATGGCCGCTGCTTGCTTATTAATTAGTTCTGGTTTTTTTTGTAAATACCAAATATGCTTTCAGTTGCTCTAAGCTAAGTGAAGATTAGGTCAGAACTGCAACAGGCTGTCGCATTTGCAGGAAGAGATTATTTATTTGCTTCAACAGGGAAAAGAATTCCAAACAGACCCAGCACCCTCAGATCCTGTCCTACCCACATGCATCCCAAAAAGTGAATTCTGCACCTGAGCAGAATCAATCGTTGTGTCTTTGTGTTATCCAGAGAACTCCCTATGACCGATAAAACATTTTCCTTTCCTTTTATTGCTTACATCACTTTCAGTTTGTGCTGGCAGTTCCAAAAAATCTTCAGAGCTTCTTCTAGGTCGGCGTAGAAATATCATGAGCGCTTGTTCAAACATCAGAAAGGTATTAGCTCAATTTTGCACTTCAATGCTACCAAGAGTGTTTAGGCCCATTGGGCATGAATTTAATTTTCTTACAGGCTGCAGAGAAGAAAAATCAGCCTCCCTATCTTAGGATGAGCTACTTCTCCCTGTGACAACTCAAAGCGTCACCTTTCTGGGGCTCCAGGCTCTAAATGGCACCAAGATTTGAAGTCCTGAGCACACAGATGCCCTCAAATCTCTGCCCAGGTCTGTCTTGTACCATATTGCACATCAGCCCTGGGGTCCCCACGCAACAGGAGCCCCCAGGAAAAGCTTTGGTAGGAGAACCATGCACACAGCAGGTCGGGGTGGATGCTGACTTGCTGTATTTTGGTGGGGTTACAATGGCAAAGTAATTCAGCACACACTAAACACCCCCTGGCTGCCTATGGCAGACAGAAAATCCTGCCTCGCTTCTTTAGTGATAAAACATTAGGTCTAAACGCATCAAACCAGATTGTCAATTTTTAATCGTGCATTAATGACATATTTTGTTGATAGTTATAGAACTAGACAGAATTTTTTCTTTTTAATGCGGGTGTTTGTTAACTCATTGCTGGCTCGGGGACCCGGATGCCTCCAGACTTGTGTGCACGAGTAACATGAGACTCTGAAGATGTCAGGGCATCAACCACCGTTTTTCAAGGATACGGGAATATCAATAGTCCTTGTCGTGCAGGGGGGAAAAATTGCCTTTTAATGGTCAATAGTAATAACCAGTCTGTTTAAACTTTCATGAGTAAGATATATACAATCTATGGCCTATGAATTATGCACATCCCTCCAATGGCTGGGAGGTGCGAAACGGTCCCGGTCCCGCTCTCCTGCTCACCTTGGCTCTCAGTCCCTGTTTCTCCCCTACGCTTGTCCCATCTGCAGGGATTTGTCCCCTCTTGGCTTCGGCTCGGGGCGCATCCTCGGCTGGAGGGGGTCCCAGCAGTGCTGGGGGCTTCCCAGCCACCCCAGTTATGTTTGTGAAGATGCATTTGGATCTGTACCAACGGAGCCTGTGGAGAACGTGAGCCCTTTGGGCTGGTGGTGACTGCGGTGGCAGGACTGCTGCTGGTAAAGCCTGATCCAGGCATTAATTGTAATGAACGTACGCAACATTTTGCACGTTTTCTACTATTTATGTGCTCTACAAACCAACGTGCAAAGCCACACAATGACTTGTATGTTTGAAGGGATTTCCAGCTCTGACTGTGGCTGTCCAACCATCTTTAATGAAAATGTGCTCTTAGGGGGCTTCCAGCCCAGATGTAGAGGCTGTACCGAGGTTCAGCAGAGCATCCGAAAATCCCCCATTCCCTTCTGTACCCTGCCCAAACCTCGGCTCCTTTGAAGCCGGCCCAGGGCTGCTGGGCTGAGATCAGCTGGGCTGAGATCAGAGCCACGGGGAGGGGGTTTTGAATCATGAACCGGAGCAGCGCGCGTTAATAAAAAAGGCACATTCCAGTGCCTCCAGCACCTTCCCTTTCCCTTTGCTTTCCTGCCTGTTCCAATCGCTCGCCCCTTTGGAAAGGAGCCTGCGAGAAGCCGGGAAGGTGGAAAGTCCTTACAGGCCCGTAACTTTTGTCTTTTAAAAGTAGGACACTTTCAGCGCAGGTACACGTTATTCATAAAGCAAGCCCCCAAACTATCATTTTATCTCCATGCCAAAGCATAATCCTCTTCCAGCTCCCTGGGGTTCTGCTGAAGGTATTTGATTTTTTTTTTTTCCTCTGTCCCTTTCTTTTAAAACCCATTTCATTATCAAATGGCGTTAGGGGAACTGATCTGTAATGAGGAAGCTGGCAGAAGTCCCAGAGTGATCAGAGGGGCTGAGATTCAGCGAGGTTAAGCTACTGCTCAAAAAAAAAAAAAAATTGTAAGTAATTAAAATTAATTCAAAATCATTAAACAAACCTTTCACGCTTGCCGTTTCACGTGCTGCTGACCTGAGCGCGGACTGTGCCACCGTTCTGGCTGTGGCGCGATGGTTTCATAGGGTGCAATGGGATGAACAGGTCGTGGCTTTGCCGGATGCTCCGTCGGTGGCTGTTGCACCATCACACCAAAGAGGAGATGGAGGTGGTGATGGGGTTGGTTGTGTTTGTGTGGTCCTGTTACGCGGGACGGAGCTTTGATGCCTGATGCTGGTGCGGTTTCCCAAACTGACCATAGGACACTGGTTTAGTCTTTGTGAACTTGAATTTGTAGCTGCAAAAAGGCAATTAGTCATTTTTGTCTCCGTGTTATGTGCTTTTATGGTCCCTGACGTGCAGAAACCTTGCTCTCGGGGATCTCCAGGCACTCCAGTATTACTAGGGCTGATACTTACATTACCAAGGTTAATATTAACCTATAGGCTTGTTCATCTAGAGGTGGGATTTTGTAATTGCCTGAAAAGTTCTTTCTCATTCCATTTCACAAGGGGACCAGTACATCCCAGACCTTGGAAGCTGACCCACTGCGAACACGGCTGCTTAAAACCTTCACAGCAACATTGGGAACAACCAGGGTTTGTTTTCTGCAAGAGCCTCCAGCAAATTTCCTCCCCCGGAGCCCCACAGAGGCTACAAAACCATTTGCATTTCTGCGGTCCTTGCTGAGGAGAAATAATAAAAATTCACAGAAACGTTGTCACTTCTCTCCTGGTGTGTGGGGGTGCCAAGAGCTGCTTCTGCTGTCACAATATTTGACAATTCGTGCACCAGGAGTGACCCAAAGTTTAAGCTGTCACGCGTCGTTATCGTGCTTACGGGGATCTTGTTCCTCCGCAGGCTGCATTCTCCCTGTCCTGTCCATCTCGCGGAGCCGAGGCGGATGATTCAGCCCATTTTAACAGGAGTGACAGTTTTTGGCTGGGGAGAGGCTTTTACCCAGTTGCCATAGTGATCAAATTATCTCTTTCATTCCGGGTCAGGAGGTTAAAATAGTTGATGAGGACCTTGCAACGCATTTCATCTCAGTGCATTGTCTGCTCCCAGCTCCCAGGAGGACGATGTATTTGCAGAACAGCATTAAGGTACCCGGGAGAGCCTTTAATTACAAAGCTACTGGGAGCAAACACACCGGGGCCGTCGTCAGCCTCCCAGAGTTATTTGCAGTAAGTGCTCAGACCCCATGGTGAGGGATGTAGCACATACCCTGCAAAAGTATGGGCCTTCTCCCACCGATTGTCCGTGTGAACACAAGACGAGGGGGAAATCACACATGGGACGTCTCATCAGAAGAGATGCTACAGAGGAATGTGAGATAGGCGATGGATTTCCACCGGCTGACAGCTCATTCTGCTCTCTGAAGGTTGGAAATTCACTGTCCTCTCAAGGTATTTTCCTAGTTTTCATGATGGAGAAGCCCCAGCTCTTCCCCAGGCTGTGGTGGCCCATGGTGGCGGCTCCATTTCCACCCACCGCATCTGAATTTTCAATTTGCTTTCCAGCGGTGCTTGGGATTCGTAGTGCAACGCATTCGCTCCTTTGTACTGCTCAGTTATTTGGTTTTTGACATGGGGAAAAAAGCCTTTGCTGTTTCTGGCCCCAGACAGGATTTGCCCAGGGAAGTGCTGGCCAGGGGACAGTTGGGGACAAGGTGTGCGGGGCGCAAGAGAAAGGTTGCACTGCTGGGGCTTGTCTGGTACCTCATTTCTACAGGGCTGTTTTCCAGGAGCAGTTCGCTATTACATCAAGTCCATTTTGCTATATTTATCAGGCCTCTCTCCTTCCCTTTTGAGCCTTAGGAACATCGATAAATGCCGTGAAAAAGTCCGTTGTAAATAACGGGAGGTTCTGCCTATTCCGATCAATAAAATATTGTTCATAGAACCACTCGCGGCTCGCACGGCTCCAGCGAAGGGGCTGTCGGTGTTTTTATGAACCCTGGTTTTCAGGTGGCTGTGACTTGGCTGCTGGGATTCCCCATCTGCCGTAGTGCGGTTACTGCCAGTCGGGATGGGAATCACATCGGCGCGTTGAAGTTCTGTAGCTTCTGGTTTTGCTGTTTCTTTAAAACATAAGTGGCTGTATATGGCTTTTTTCTTTTTTTTTTTGTTTGCTAGACTGTAGCTTAATAAAGGAGGCGCAGAGGGTGGATGGATGTATTTTTGCAGTTAGACTATATTGATGTCTTCTCATATGTAGGGGAAACAAAACAAGCAAACAAATAACGTTTTGATAGATTCCCACTATCTGCATTTAAAAGCAAAGCACCATGCAGAAAGCACAATAACTACATTTCATAACTCTCTGACTATACAAAGCCAAACTGGGCAATGCTACGGTAAATTATTTCCTCCTGCTGCCTACATTGCAGAGTCCTTATTTTTTCTGGATTTCATATCTCTCCGCCTTTTCATATCACAGCAGACCGAGATTCAATGCGTGTAGCAAGCCAGACCAAATCCCATATTCAGTTCTCAAAATATTAGTTCAGTCCTTACAGCAATATTTGATTTATGGAATCCTAAAAGAATATAAATAATTTGTTCTTGTTTTCACAGGATTAGCTGCCAGATGCAAAGCTAGAAATAAGGGATAAAAGGTCTGCGCTTGCTGTTGGGCATAAAAATCCTTTGATGATTTATTGATGTCAGCGTTTTTAGTTTTCGTATAGGCTGTTGTTATATACGTGTCTATTTATTTCCTTGCACAGTCAAAGGTCAGTGTTTGAAAAACAGTCGGAAGGATGTTAGAAAGTGCCCAAGAAAACGTTGGTGAGCTTTGGCCTTCTGAGTTGTTTGAAGTGTTTTGAGATCTCCAGCCTGCAGAGATGCTTTTCTCTCCCTTCGGACCTGGGGAGGGAGGTTGAGGAGTTGATCAGGTTTGCGGGATGACGAGCCCCGTCCGTCTGTGCAAAAAGGCCCCGTTTTGACGGGTGGGCCTGAGTCTGGCAGCCTTATCTTTTCTAATATTTATTCCCTTTAAACTGAGACAGCAGCTCTAGACCCCACTGGAGCTCATTAGAAGTCATTTACTGGTTCTGCCTATATAACTGCCCTCTGTCCCTCTTTGTAGGGGTTGCCATTGTGGCTCTAAGTGAAGGACACAGTTTCATTTCCCTCCATCTGTTCACACTGGACATTGCGCTCACCATTTCTCCCCTTATCGGGCTGCAGCGCGAGCGGCTTTTCCTTCTAACTCATGTTTGGCGCTCAAGCTGATCAAATGTCACATTTGCAAGGAGTCTTCCGTTTTTGCACCGCCAAAACTGCTTCAGTGGTTTTGTGATTATTTATTATTCCAGCTTTAGAGCGAGCAAGTAATTAGACAGGTTTCAGGTTGTTATCCTCGCCTTGGCTCAAGTTTGATAAGGTGCCCATAGAGCGTTATCTGCCCATCCCCTTCTGTGCGAAGGTGCACGTTGCTTTGGAGAGGACGGAGGTTCAGTGTCATTACTTTATTCAGGTGTAATTCACTAAAATTATCCTCGATTGAGGCATCGGCTGAAAAGATAATTAACTTATGGTGAGCTTAGTGTGTAAGCAGATGCAAAATTTCAACCCGTGACCAACTGCTGCCTGGTTGGGCCTTCGCCTTTAGGCTTGTTGCAGAAATTGATGATAAGGCAAACAACGGATAGGAAAAGAAATGAATTTGTTGTCTGAAACTGTGAGGATACTGTGGGATGTCTAAGCTGCAATTCTCTGGATTAATGGTGGAATTTCTCATAAAGATTTTCCCAAAGCGTGATATTGAGTCGGTAACACTGACTCAAGCACTATATATGTATTTTTGAAGGACACGTGCATATGTTAACAGTCACACAAATACACACAGAAACTCTTGCGTTACTGAGTGCAACAGATGTAACTGAGGAAAAAGAGCTCTAGAAGCGTTGTCTTTCAGTCCATAGCCAAGCTTAACCAGCAGTAAATGTACATACAACGGGGACATTTTCAAAATAATTTGTATTTGCAAAGCATTCAGTGTCTGTGAAAATTTTAATACAGAGCAGCTTCATCTGACAGAGCTAAAAACCTGTTGACGTGGAAATGCCTGTTTAAGCTATTAAAATAGGCAATATTCGAATGAAAAAGTCTTCCTTTTTAATCATGGCAAAACTCTGTCCCTTGAAGTCAGTAGATTTGGAACAATTTTATAGCAGTGTTGTCTGGGAAAAAAAATGTCTTTGCCTATAAGAGCACAGGTTCTTTTAATATGAGTTGTCATCTAAATAATTCCATATCATCAAGCAAAAAGATAATTTCTCAGGGAGAAAAAACCAGCAGCTTAAAGTCTCAGATACAGTCACCCACAAAATTGCTTATGAATGTGCTATTAGTTTGAGCTAAAAGTTAATGGAGAAGCTGAATGGCCTCGGGGGACTAATAAATAGGATCCTAAGTCTTGGTGCTTTAGGGCAGTGTTTCAAAATTGGTCCGAGTCCACAGTGATTTGAAAGAAGTTCCCGTTTGATGCTTATTTGTTGGTCTAAGTGAGATAATGGGTTGATGAGTTTCAACCTGATTCTGAGTGAAAACCAGTTCCAGAATTATAATTTTTGGTATCGAAATGCTCAGAGGCCACAAACTGTGTCTGGATTTGTAATTCCTGTACATGGTACAAACGTTCACCCCAGAGTGTGTGCAAACTAAATATCCATAAATAAAGGTGCGAGGCCGTGCCCTAAATAAGCCTGGACAAGGGAACCCTTGATTTTACCGCTCGCTCGACCATCGTCTTGCTGCCTTCATCCCTTTTGGCTGAAACTTTGCGATGCTGAACTCATTTCCAAACCTGGAAATCCAAAGGTGCGATCCCCACGGCTTTCTGCCTGAATATATCTGTGATTTCAGGTGCTTCATCTCCAAAAGGCAGGTTGTACTGTGCGAAGGAGAGTTTCCAGGCAGCGCAGAGAATGTTCATTTCAGATTGTCATCGATATAGTAAAAAAAATATAGCAATGAAGCAGGTGGTTGTCATCCCAGTAATCTATAGCCCTGGAAAGAAAACGTGCGAATTGTCACGTGTAAACTGTGATAGAAAGATATTAAGGATTATTAAGGATTATTATTAAGGATTATTAAGGATTCTCATAAGGCACCTTCTCTGCTGGTATAAAATAGGTCTACATCTTACCATTTGTTGTATCAAGTGGGCAATTAAAGTGTGCGCTTTGTTGTTTCTGACCCAAGATCCTTCCTCCCGAAGCCTGTGGGCGGGAGCGGGTGTTGCTCTGGGATGCTCAGTTTAAATATGGCAAATACGTACGATCTACACGCTCAATGTCTCTCCTTTCGGCCTGCGACAACGCAAGACACGAAGTCCTCGCGGCGTTAGCGCGAAAGGACGGCGCCGTGCTGGTCCCGAGCGCTCCTGTGAGCGACACGGCGACAAACGTCGTTTCTGAGGCTCCTAATATCGTGTTTGTGCCAGGTTCAGGGGCCGGAGATTTTGCCTCTCTCGGGAAAAACGAATAACACGGCCAACAGATTCCTGTATCATTCGCAGTGATGAAGCTTAATTGCCACGGTGATGAAATGATGCCGCTCCTGAAGCTCTCTGAAAGGCAGAGTGGAGGATAATCACCTCGCTGACACCGGGAAAGGATGTGAAAAACGGCAGGCAAGAAAAATACCTGCAATTATCTTGCAAATTCACCCCCCAACTTCTTAACAGGAAGATAAAAACTCTTTGAGAAGAGGCAGAGCTCGGTGGGTTGGGTGCATGTGCGGTGCTCCTCCCCTCTGCAGTAATTTATCAATAATTCCATTGCTCAGAGGGCTTTTGAGTGTAGACTGTGGAGCTTTAGCACGAGCAGGAAAAAAAAAAAGGATTAGATTAGAGGATTAGACATTTATATGAATATGAATAGTCTTTGCAGCTACATCAGCTAGGAGAAAATTACATGGGGCAGATAATCTTCATGCTTCAGGGCATAAGCCGATCATGAGAGCAGGTCAAATTATTTGTTGCGAGTCATTTATTTGAAGAATTTAGCCCTTTTCTGTTTGTGCGCGGATCATGGTTTTTATTAATACGCTTCTCATTCAGAGCTGTTTGACAGCACTTTGCATGGCTGGGACTGAGCTGTAAGTGGTTTATCGTAGATATTGAATCAGTCACTTCCTAGCTAGGATTTATTTTCTGGGAGTGAAGGTGAGGAGAGGAGAAAGCCCATCCCATGGGTGGCACTGAGCGCTGCGATGGAGCCGAATCCTCTCCCCGCAGCGTTTCTGCCCAAGCGGCACAAGCCAACCCCCATCTCCCCATCAAGCATCTTTCCTTTCCGCAATTAACAGGAAGCTTGCCACTTGCTGCTGATTAGCATTAAGAAATTAAAAATACTGATGTGATCGCAATGAACAAGCAATAAATTGATGCAGACAAGCCGGAGCAGAACCGGTAAATAAGCAATTGTTTATCGCTTTTGGGGGAGTTCCAGGTTTGAGGATTTAAATAGCGACGTTTTTCTCCTGCTGCTTCTTGAAGGTTTTTCCCCCGCAGGTGAAGCCACCACCTGTGCCCAGGGCTGTGGCTTCTGTCCCAGGAACATCACCCTGTGACAAGTGACAGGTCCCCAGATGGAGCCGCTCGCCACCCAGGCACAGCCGCATCAAAAATGCACATGCGTATGTGTTTGTGGCCAATTTTACCTTTCTCTGTGTTTCTGCGAGATTATTCTTTCCTTGGCGCGTTTCCTGACCTGCTGACACAGGAAGAATTGGAGCAAAACAGGGAAGGATCAATACAAATTAAAAGCAAATTAAAAAAATGTACAAAAGGCCGAGAGCGCGGAGTTGAAAATCCATTAGCCTGATTTCCAGTTTTTTAGCCTACGATTGTTTGCTGCGTGATAGAAGCGGTCACGAAATCTGCTGGCTTTCCTTGCTCTGCTTGGAGAGGCTCGTGCAACCGCAGAAAATCTCTCGTTGAGATTAAGTTGAATAAATCCCATGTGGGTCTGAAAGGGCTGTGGGGCGTTGGAACAGGCTGCCCAGGGCAGCGGTGGAGTTCAACCCTGGAGGGGTTGGACAGGAGCTGAGGTTCTCAGGGCCGTGGGTTAGAGGTGGACTCGATCTTAAAGGTCTTTTCCAACCAGAATGACTCTCAGACCCCGAGCGGGGATGCTCATGCTTGGGTGCAAGGGATGCGGCGAGTCGGTGCGTGCCTGGGGTCACCCTAAAAAGGGACTCGGGTGCTCGGCTTTGCCTTCTCCAGGAGGAAGGTCTGTGCAACATGTTTGTGCTGCTCTTGGCTCCAGCCGCGCTGTTTACCCACCTCATTTGTTGATTTACCTTGGCTGACTAATTTGGTAGAACTACGGTTTGCCTTACGAATGTTGGATTTGAGCTCTGTTTGCATAATGTGCTGAGGATACCTGTTTTTCCCATGTGGGGACATCTCTTCCCTCCCACACAAAATGTGCTGGGGGCGCTGGTTGTGAATGAAGCACAAATACAAGATGCATATTGTTATATAGCTATAAATTCCCCAGTGCACCTCTCTGCCTCATTCAAGTATTTCCTTGGTACATTTTATAAGCCCATGTATATGTTTTGTTTTTTTCTTTTAGTCAAGCTGGTTCTATTTTAGCCTTTGATTAATCACTCTGGGGAGAAAAAAAAAAATCACACTCCGGTTGCAAAGAAGTTTATGCAAGTGACAGTTTTCCTAACACGTCTGTGTAGATTCGCAAAATATTGTAGAGGAGAAACGTGTGTGTATGTGACTTTGCGAACAGCCGTGTTCTGTACGTCCCCTTCTTAATGCCCGGCAAACGCACGTGTGGGCAAAACGGTGCCGCTCGTCCTGGCGGCGGCTTTAACAACATCCCACATGCTGCAAACTCATTTTGGTGTATATGGGGATATCGCAAGACGTTCCCTGACCATTGTAACGCAGTTAGTGGCGATAATGTTGTCCTAGTGCAATGTCTTAGTGCTGTTTTAACAACCTGACACGCGAGTCGCCTCGTATGATCACTTCAATGGATCCATTAAGCGCTAAAGGCTTTTGAGAGCTGGATGCGTCGGCAATGAGGGGGCAAACTCGGATCGCTGCTGAGGGAGGAGGATGGAGAAACTATACTGGACGTGAATGTAGGGATTGAAGCATCTCAAAAGGAGCAGAAGAAGTGGGTGTCAGCGCATGAAGATGGATCCAGGCAAAGAGCAGCGATGCTCATACAGGTGAGACAAACAGCGGCGGTTGAACCAAGAGGCACGGCCTGGAGCCCCTTGGCGTATTGAGTGTCTGAACCAAAAATAGCAAACCAAATTCACAATGCACGTGGGAAACGGAGCCCTGGTCGCGTACAAGCAGTGAGCAGCATGGACGCTGTTGGAAGCATTATCGCTCAAAAACATTGCCTGCGAAGCGTTTGTGGCTAGTTCTCTGAAATCATAAGCTGGAGCCTTAGCGAAGGCCAAAAGATGAGCAGAACTGTATGAATTATTGAGGAGAAAACAGAAAACAAAACAAAAGAAACCTTACGCGGCTTTATAAATCCTTGGCTGCTGTTCGGGTCTCCCAGCAGCAAAAGGGCACTGCAAAACTTGAAAAGAGACAAAGGGCAGCAGGCGGGATGGTGTACGGACCGGCCAGCTTGCTTTGGAGGAGGCTGCTGGACCAGAATCCTTGCCTTGGAACGGTGGTGAGGGATGAGGATTCTTAAAGTGTGTCGGGAATGATTATTCATTAATTCTCACATAGCAAATATTAGGAGACACCTGCCAAAATTGTCTGCCAGTAAGTATAAAGCAACAGAAGGAAGCAATTTTTTTATATGATTCATAATTAAGTTGCGGTGCTCTGTGCCGCCAGGTATCGCAGATGCTGACAGTATAAATGGGTTCAAAAAGGGATGAGGTAAATTCATGGAGTCGTTAATGATGTTGGGGTCCCAAATCCAGGTGGGAGCCCCTAAACAGATGGGGGAACGTGCCAAGGAAGGAGCGTTTGTAGACAGATCCGGTGCTGCAGCCCCAGCAGCTCCGTAACTGGTTCTGATGGTGTCACCAATGGCAAAGGAAGCCAGAGGAAAATAAAACTGGTGGTGCCAAGAAACTTTAACACTTGGGAGCTCGGAAGCTGCCACGGCACCGTGAGCTCAACGGTTAACGAGAAGAAAAATGGTGTTTCCGCTGCTCCACAACCTGCGGCCGTCACATAAATTGAAACCGACAGAATTACCATTGATACAAATTAAAAACAAATAAAAAGGGTACACAGAACTGATTCTCAGAGTTCAAACTCCATTACCAACTGATTTACTGTGCAGTGACCTGTGATTGTTTGCACTGAGAAAGTACCGCGCTCGGATCCTATCGGCCTTGTGGCTACGTCTCGCACCAGTCAATAAGCTATTTAATTTAATGGGAAACAGTATTGACGGACCTGGAATGCAGCTCAAAAAAAAAAGAGAAAAAAAGATGCAGCTGCAAAGAGCAGATAAAGTCTTCAACTCGGGGGTTCACTCTTTGGGTGTTTTCCCTTTTGTTATCTCATTAATTAAAGTCCCCAGAAGTCTCAGCTGGATTTGGAAGTGTCAAAGCCTCGCAGGAAAGGTGCTGAAGGGATGATGATTGCGGGGACGGGGACGTGGGGACGAGATAATGCGTGGTACAATGTAGTACCCTGACCTTTCCAAATAAACAAATCCATGAAGAAACCAAGTTGTTGAAAAGAAAAATCTGCCAGGCCCGTCAAAGGAGAAGAGGGTGCTGCTTGTGTGCCAAATGCCTCCAACAAATAGGGTTTTTCTGGTGGTGCTTAGCTGGTTTCTTGGTTCGAAAGGTTGGGTGGAGGGTCAGCACCCCGGTGGCCTTGGGCATTTACTTTTGCATTTTTAGCCGTGTGTTTTGAGAAGACGTGGTTTCCAGCATTTTCAGTAGGAAAATTAGCGGGACTCTTGGGATTTGGCCTGAGCTTTAGGGAAGAGCTCCAGCTCAAGGGCATCGTGATCCCGGGCTCTGCGTCCCCCAAGTTTTTCTAGTTATTCTCACACATCTCCCTGCTCATCTGCGAAATGGGAGTAACGTCACCTACCTGGCCCGCTGAGCTGGCAAGTACTAATAAGTATGTAGCTGTATGCAGTCCCAAGGAGAGGCTGCAATAATAATTGTTATTATTATCATTATAAACATTCATTTAGCTATTTAAATTTGCTTTTTTCTGAGCAGGCACGTGGCTTCTTGTTCCAACAGCTACAGTAATTTCTGCCTGTGAACACATGCATGTTTTCTTATGAATTAATCCTGCAGACCGAGGTCGTTTGTTCGTTGTCTGGGTGCAGGAGCTGGAGATGGGAGTGAGGACTGAACCCCACTGAGCACCGTGATCCCAAGGTGAAAGTCGCGTTTGCAGCATCACTCACACGATTCACAAAGATTTCAGAAAGGAAGGATACGGTAAAGAAATACAAATCCTTGATCAAACAGTATTTTCATTCTTAGATTGGTCAGGGAGCCTTTTTGATGGACCGCCCTCTCTTAGATTCCTGCGTTTCCCTAAACGCAGCGGCATGATTCAATTTCCAACTTCATTAAAGTTCACCGCCCCCTTGGAAATGAATTTACAGCTAACGAAGTGATATGTCGATGCATAAACTTCAGTTGATTGCTTCAAGTTTTCTGTAGTTAGTAGCCTGTAAAGAAAACACACATTTAAGGAAATGAGAGTAGCAAGACAAATGAGGTGGAACCATCAAGAGGAGCAGAAGCTGGAGATAATCCACATTTTAAAATATTGCGGTGGCTTTGCAGTGCACGTTACGTGTTTTTTATGCAGAAGGCTTTGTATCTCAGCTCTTCGCTGCAATGAACGGAGAACAACGCGAGTGGGAACGCTGGTAACTCCTGCCCTGGACGTACCAGGGTTTGTCAGATGGAACCACGTGGCTGCGGATGCTTTGATTCTCCTTTTCATCCCCTCAACCGCTGGATGTTTTTCTTTGCCTGAATATCGCCCCGGCTTTGGTGGACACCGCTGTTCAGTTGCTGTCTGTGGTATAACGAGAATGATGTACAAAGGCACAGGCCGTGAGGAAGATGCTTATAAGACAATTGCATCGACGATCTGGACCGTATTATACATTTTCCTCAAAGCAAACAAACAATTTGCGTATTTAGCAGGGTGCAACGCAGATCCCTGCAGATGGGAACTGGAGAGGGCCCTTCCCAGTTGGATGCTCTGCTCCATGCTGGCGTGCGGGTCTTCATCTCCTCGTGGTATCACGAAACGATGACGCTGAGGACTGGGCGCTGCGGTGTTCCGGCTCAAGGGAAGGCAGCGGATGAGGAGATTGTGCTATGGGCTGTAAATCTGCTTTGTTTCTTGCTCGTGGAGGAGTTCGGTGTGCGGAAAGGCGGATGTTGTGGTGCCAGTTGCTCCGAATGGAGCCGGTGGATGGGAGGAGGTGGATGCCTCGTGGTTCTGGCAGCAGAAACTGCCTGAGCCCAGGGTCTCTTGTTGTGCATGGCGGTTTCTTCTGTGGGAAGCATTATTTTAAGCAAAAAAAGGCAGATTGGGAATGCAGACACAGAAAAGCATGTCAAATGAGAAAAAACTTTGATCAAAATTCAAATCCAACTCAGCCTCTAGCTATCTTCTGAACAGCATGCATTCTCCTGGATACTTTTTCCCCCCCTCCTTTTTTTAAGAACTGGAATATGAAGAAAGCACTTGGTATGAGAGGGGTCAATCTTAGAAGTTCAATTTAATCTCATTTTCTTTGGCCTGAGTGATTTGCTTTTCCAGGTTTGGTGGACCCTTGAGAAACGTTTTATCCTCTCTTTCAGGTGCTCACCAGCGTAGTGTTAAGAGGACTTTCCACTTTGTGGCCTAATTACGGAGAAATTCATTTCTGAGTGGCCGTCTAGGTTGCTTTTCCGCTGCTGCTCAGCTCTCAGACGAGGCTGTTTGCAAGGCATCATGGACAGAAAGCTGAAATCACCTTTTCACAGGTATTCCCTTTGGTGTCGTTTAATCGCAGGCGTTGAGACGGCCGGTGCCCGGAGCTCGGCAGCTCCTGAGGGTCCTGCTGAAGGTGGGTAGGGAAGGGCCGTGTCCCCCCACACCACCAGCACTTGGAAATAGAAGATAAAGGAAAAAATAACTCCTGAAGCTGCCTTGCATATATTGAAAAAACAAACAACACAGACCATAGATTTAAAGTGTAATTACCTTGAGAGGGGAGATAGGCTCTTGCGTTACATTTTGACATTAAGCTACATTATGCTGTGACAATTATTCTGCTTTAATGAAGGGGAAAAAAATGTTTAAGATATGTTAAAAAATCAGCCTGTTCTGCCACCATCTACAGTTTCGCGCTATGTTGGGAACATATTGGAGTATAATCGCAAGTGTGGCTGAATGTATTTCATAAAAGCAGGAAACCTAGCAAACTTTGTAAGACAGAGCAGTAAATATGTCCTCGGAATAGCAGCAGCCTGTCTCTGGAAGAGCAACGGGAACCGCGCTCGGTTTTATATTTCTTTCATGGCAAGAGCAAGAGAGCACCCAGGGAAATTCTGCAGCAGCAGCTATACAACAAGCAGCAAGGAGTCGTTTGTCACCCGCTCCGTAATTACGTGGGCAGGGTGGGACGGGCTGCTGCGGCCGTTGGATGGAGAGCACGTACCAACGGTACAGGGCAGACTCATGAAGAATAAGTCAATAGCGGTTATTAAACAAAAGAGTTTGACTTTAATTCCCGGGCGAACAAGTCCTTAAATCAGAAGCTGGATGTCCACGGTAGGAAGATATTAGTAAACCTTGTTTTTCCAGATAGGTTTGGGGACTGTTGGAGACGTGGGTACCTGATAGAGCATCCTGGGGTGGGAGGACCAAAACCTCACCTGGTCCAGCCTTGCCTGAATGGGCGACTGGAAGCACAGCAGCTCCTGATAGCATTTCCTTGAGAAAATAAGGCTTTTGTCAGACTCCAAAGCAGGAATAATGGGATATTTGAGTTTCGAGCAATTCTTTCGTCTTTGCGAGACAGGCAGCAGCGAGGAGCTCTGGCTGGGGATCCCTGCTGATGTTTTTCTCAATGTATGAGAGCAGAATCGGGGCGATGGGTGCTGGGCTGAGGGGGGCAGCCTGCCTGAGGATGGGTGGTGGAAAATCCTTGATACACAGAGTACTTTAACTAGATAGGGACCGCACGGTCTAGCTCTGCAGGCTGATTGCTGAAAACATGCCTTAAAATGATGTGTTGCAATTAGTTTTCAATCTGCTTTTGAGAATAGTCTTCAAAATTCATTTAAGACAGCCTGTTTCAAAAAGGGAAATTCTTGCTGGCAACCTTCTTATTGGAGACAAATGAAAAAAAGGATGGAAGATGGATGTGATTATGGCCAATGATGTAATTATTTTTTTAAGAGAATGGCTATGTGTTGGCAGTGATTTGGATTTGTCAACTTTAGTGACCTCTTAGAAATAAAACAAACTAAAGGAAAAAACTTGCCTTGTCTTCAAAAAGTGGTAGCTGGTGAAACAGAAAATTCTGCATAAAAAGATGCTGTTTGCAGACTGGCAACAATTGCTAAATAGTTATCGGGGGTTTCACTTCTGTTAAACAACCCTAAGTTATTTTGGGAAGAAAAACAAAACAAATAGGATTTGATGAAAAAGGAGAAGCCTTGGCTCTGTTTCCCTCTACGAAAATGAATATCCTGCCCTAGGATTGGTAACAGAAGTGGATGTGATTGTCCTTGCAGTTCAGTCTCTCCTGCAAATGGGGCGAGGAAATGCTGCAGCGCAAATACAGAAACTCACAAATCACTGACGTTTCTGAGCGCCAGCTCCTAAAATACCCCCAAAATAATCTGTAACGGGATCATTCGCTCGAGGGCACGGGGCCCTTCACAGGATGCATCCCCAGGATTTCCCAGAGAAGTCGGTGATTTTATTCCTGTTTTGCAGATGGGGAAATGAGCAATGGGGAATCTGAAGTGCTTTGCTCTAAGAACAGCGGATCCATGCCAGATTGGGCAGAAGCCTCAGATCTTCACCCTTGTGCTGCGACTGCGGTTTGGACTCCCATGTATAAAACTGTCGAGGGCATAATTTAATTTGGCTCTTCCCTTGAGAACCTTCAGCAGCCACAGATGTGCAGGAGAGATTTGTCCCTTAAATAATCAGATTAAACAAGTCTCATGCTTCATGGCAGCCCGAACGCTGCATTGGAAAGGGAGGATTTATTCTCCCCCTTGCAGAGTCCAGAGCAAGTTGTCAAATACAACAGAAGGACATGGGGGGGGTGGCATGTTTTTCTCTAAAGCACTATGTATTTGATACTCTTAATAGCAAGGTAGTGCACTCCATCTGAAAGGGAGGTGGCTGGTACCATCAGGCTACTGCCTGATTTAGTGTTGCTATCCAAAAGCCTTATTTTGTTTTCAGGT
This sequence comes from Pampusana beccarii, assembly GCA_013399365.1. Taxonomy (NCBI): domain Eukaryota; kingdom Metazoa; phylum Chordata; class Aves; order Columbiformes; family Columbidae; genus Pampusana; species Pampusana beccarii. The sequence goes on along the minus strand of VWYH01010889.1, from coordinate 219,082 downwards.
TATGCTGGGTAGTGATTCAGGAAAACTGATTTTTTTCTTTATTTATTGTTAGCGTCTAATGCACAAGCGTATGTAGGTACGTATATATAAACCCTGTGGGGTTTGCTTTTATCTTCTTCCCTCCGTGTTGTGATTTCGGTAGGATCAGGAGCACCAGGGCTCTCCCATCCATGTGCGGAATGCGCTGGGGACATCTCGGGGTGTCCGTGCACCACCCCAACCCTGCAGCACGTGCTCATCTTCAGGGCAGCAAATATCTCCCTGATGATGCCAAAACCAAAATTGAGGCGCTTGTAGTTAATTACATGTTTAAGGAGAGTGCTGGAGCGGGGACTGCGTGCAAGAGATGGGGAATGGGAGAGCCCCGGTGCCAGCATGGCTCTAAAACGGCTGTTTGCCCTAAAATCACAGCAGAAAGAGGCTCCGAGAGCTGCGGGAACTGCAGTTAACTCCTTCCCAAAGCTTTTATAGTAAAGGCTCATCAGCACAGCTGATAGAGAAACATTAAGAAGCACAAGGCGTCCAGAGGCCCCTGCCAGTGAAAAATGTTCTTTCTGAAGTTGCGGTTTGAACATCAGGGACTCCTCCTGGGCTGCTCTTATTAACATCATAACTCAAGGAGCCTTCTCCCATCTCCAGGAAAACATTCAGCAAAGTATCGAGGCTGCACAGACTCACAGGCAAATCGATAGACTTTGGTTTTAAGCTGTGATCAATATTTAAAGAGGATCCAAATATACCTCTTTCTTCCCAGCTGCCAGCTAAAGATGTAAGGGCGAGGAGGGGAGGGCAGCGCTCTGGCGGGTGTTCTTAGCAATGACCTCCTGTCTGAACGAGCTTTTCCATGCCAGGGGCTGCTCAGCAGCTGGATTGCAGCACCACGAGCCTGTTGTGCAGGGGGCTGAACCCAGGATCAAATAAACGCATGAAAAATGCCTCTGTAGCAGGAGCGCGGGAACTGTGATGCTCCCGGGGCTGCGGGGGGACCGGTTCAAAGGAAAGGCCGGGAAAAGGGGCTACGAAATAAACCCTACAGTCACCTGGAGGCCAGAAAGTGCTCAGTGGAAACTTCAGTTTCCCCAGGATATCCTAGAAGTGTGGGGGGGGAGCAGAGCCGAGGGGCTGTTTGAGCTGCTCTCAGACCCATCTGGGGGTTATTTGGTTTGATTCTCCCCAGGGCTGCTGGCTGAGGTGGCCACCGAAGATGTGACTCACTACCATTTGTTGTTTCTTCCTTTTGTTAGCAGAGATCAAGAAGGAAAACAGAACTAAATACGGGGTCTTCTTCAGATGCTGGCCGTGGTCGAAGAGAGCGAGACCCTCGTGATCTCCCACTTTCATAGGGTGTATGGCGTGGATGGGATGGAATACTCAGTTCCTCAGTTTTAGTCACCTGTTCTGTCTGCACCTCCTTGCAAATACGTCCCGTGATCAGAATCCCAGGTTGTTCTAGCAATGCATCTAAACATGGGGCTTCTTCTGCATTCCCTTGCTCATCTTTGTCAGCTTCCGAGTGCAGTGTCCGAGAAAACATAGCTAAATTCAGAAAGGTGCAGTCACCTAGCTAAAAGGAAAATTCACTAAAAGATAACTGGTCTTGTTTTTAATGAAACCAGGACAGGGAGATTCATTTTTATTTATTTTTCTGCCACCTGAGAGGGCAGATTTGGGCCAGCTCAACCTTTTCTTTTTTGCTTCCCTCGATGGGATATTACTTCACTTCCAGCTACCTTAAATCAGTTTCTCCCATTGCGTCTTGGACTATTGAACAGAAACCTTAGCCTGACCATTTCTTGGTCATTTGTCTCATGTTTCAGGCCTTTCTTTTGAAGGGGAAGTTCTGGCTGAATCGCTTTCAAAGCAATATTCATCCTTAACTTCATCATAAAGCATTAAGGAGAATTTAGATAATCAAATCCAAGTCTTCATCTCCTAAGAGATACGTACAATCTATACTGCGTAATTACTTCTCTTTTCAGAGGCGCTGTCATCATTTGATTAGTTCAGATTAAGGCTGATCCTGGGATGCTCTGCGCCATCCATCTTCAGGCACCCAACCAGGAGGGAAGGAGCATTTTGCCAGGAGATGGAACCCTGTGTAATGGGATAATACAATAGGAACGGGAAAAAAAGAAAAGAGAGTGAATATAAAGGGGAAAATTCTCACACTAAAACCCAGTAGCTTGTGAAAGAGCCTCCCAAGGGAAATGGTGAAATTTCTGTCTGTCTTGAGTAATTTAAAATGGGACTGACCAAAGCAGCAGAGTGAACAATACTGTATTTGCTGGGAAAGAACTGGTGGCCTGGAGGTATTTCTCATTTTTTTAACTTAGCATATAGGAATTTACGTTTCTTTACGCAGTCCTTGAAACAGCAAGGGTAAACGCATACATTGCTTATAGCATGTGCATGGGTTTTATGGCGTGGGGGTGATTAACATGTGCATTTGTGAAATAAGGACAATAATTCTCACCTACACTGGGGGTGATGGTGGTGAGTTAGAGTTTCTGGATCACACAGCAAGCCTTTTATCACAAGTGCTAAGTAAATGCCTAGTTTTCTTGCAGGGAGGTTTGGTGTCGGTGCTGCATCATGGGCTGTTTCAACCCCTCATCCTACTGCAGCCGCTGGAAAAGCAGAGGAGATGTGGCTACGTATTGAGTAACTGAATTTCACTCTAACCTTGGAACAAGAAGAAAATCATTAATTTGATTTAAGGTACTGGCACAGATAGTTATTTTTTATTATAATAATGATACAAATAATTCCCTTACTCTACCCCACTTTTTATTTAATTGGAAAGAAGCAAATTGATCAAATCAAGTTAGGATGGCCTGAACATTCAATTAATATTTATTAAGATTTTAATGCAAGAGACATACTTAAAACAAAAGCTGGATGATGGGTTTAAAGCTTCTTGCATAAAACCTGATCTTTTCCCATCTGAGCAGCTGATCGTGATCTGCAGCACAAGTCGGGTTTGGAGAGAAGGAATCGGGCTGGGGTTTGACACAACGGTTTGAACGTGTTTGCTGCTGCGGCTTTAGTTGACGTGGAGAAAAATCCTCACGGTTTGTGTCTGGTGAAGGGGAGGATGTTGGGAAAAAATAGGCTGGAATGGGAATAACTGGACACGGGAGTAACCTGGTGTGTCTGCAACAGGAAGGTTGTGTGGCTCCTTGGTGTGACCACATTGTTGTCTTCAGTTGCTGCTATTATGAGTAAATAATAATAATAGTAGTGGCAGCAAGATGAGTGGAATGCAAATTGGAAATAAGTCTTCATTGGAGAGGGCCATTAGCACTGTGTTGTCCACGTTACTCTGTGGTACATGCAAAACGCCTGCAAAACTCCAAGTTTCAAATGTGAATAGGTTCATCCTGAGCTTCCTTAGGCTTTGTTTTACATCTCCATTTCACCGGACAAAGGGGCAGAGAAAAGAGTTTACCAGACCGTGGTCTCTGACCCGCTGAACGTCTTCAAATACCAAATACGATGTGCTTGTGCAGAAAATATTGAGGGCTGAATCAGGATGGAAAGCGGTTAAATTACTGCATGTCTGTGCAAGTGATACAGGTTCTTCGTGTCTGTTTTAATTTCCAAGGCTTTGCCTTTTTTTGGTCAGTGTTCTGACTGCGCAGTATCCTCGCTGACCCTGCTCTGTGACCAGCTCTCTGCATATGGTAGCACCCCAGGAACCCTTCCCTCTATTTTAAGACACAGAAATGTGGCCAGCAAATACAAACACCATGAAACAAGCCCTCACAGGTTATTCCTGACACTTCTCTCCCTCCCTGGCTGCAATATTTGTTGTAATTTGTAACATTTAATTGATTTTTTTCCCCCCCTCTTTCACTTGGCCATCCTTGGGCTTCCAGGGCCCTCTCTTTTTTTCTGCCCTCTATCAAAAATAAAGAAAGTGCAGCCTCAAAGGGGGGAAAAAATAGGTGGATAAGAAAAGAATCAGCTTGGTAGTTATCTCCTGCCTGGATGTTCTCCGGAGACGGCTGCAGAAGGTGGTCACCACCATGTTTTAATTAACAATCCGCACGCGTTCCAGCTGTTTGACAATCGTAGCCGAGCTTGTAGGAGCAACAGGGGGGATGGTTTTTTCCTCTCCGATTTCCACACTTAAATCCTTTCTCGCTTTAACTATGCCCACATGCAGTTGTACACCTGAGTAAGTCTGATACTCGCGTTGAATCAATACTATGATTTATGCATAAAAGCCCAGAAACCCTGCAAAACAATTGTGCAAGTAATTTTTCATGAACCAGACTTAAAGCGCTTGCCAACAGGCTAAATTACCCTCTTGTTAAGTGTTGTATTTTGTTCCTCCTTCTTTCTTCTCCTCTGTGTATGCCTTAATATTGATAAGTGTTCTCTAGCATGAGAGAGAATTTGCATTTTTGCTCAACGTCATGCGGTTGAACACATCAAAGGATCCTTTTGTTCTTTTCCTATTGCATATTCCCTCAAATCCAGGACTTGATTTCAGAGATAGCGGCGTGTGTCGTGGCTGGAGGTTCTGTGCTGGGGCTTGTTAGGAAGACTCAGCCCTCGGTAGCCTCCGAGCAGTTTGTTTAAACACTCCAAGTACCGTAAAAAGCCCTTTCCTTGTGATTTTTGAGTAAGATGTTTGTGCTGAGCTTCCCGTTTGATTCTGTGCTGTGCAGAGCTGACTCAGTGTCTTCCCTGCCTGTGGTTAGACTTCAAGTAGCTGCTGCAAATCAAATTAATGATATTAGTAATTTCTTTCCTTCCTTGTGGGGCTGCGTAAGCGTCTTGACTGTTCTTTGTTTGCGAGAATTTGGTTCCTTTCAGTCCCGCTGTCAGCTGCCATTCCCATGCATTTGGTGTCCGCCTTTGCTCGCTGTTCTTGATTTCAGAGACGAAAACATAGTTGGCCTGAAAGCAGGAATCGTGCGGCGTGTGTGCGTTCCCCCATCACATGACGGCTCCTGCCTTTGCATCTGTTTCGAGGGATGCTCGGTGGGATGCACGATGCTCTGTGCTTGGCTTTCAGCCTCTGGTCCTCCGGGTGCGCCTGGGGCTCCTTGGCTGCATCCTGTGGCCGTAATCCACTGGGTTTTTACACTGTGCTTTGCAAAAACAAACAGATAGGTGTGGAAGATTGATTCCCTACTCAGAAACACTGACCAAATGAGATAATGGAATGCTTTGACCGGCTGTCTCGATCTCCAGCACCCGACGAGGTGCGCATTCCCCTTTCCCGGGGAAGGTCCCGCTCCAGACCCCGGCACAATTGGAGCGCAACAGCAAAATGAAAGGAGCAGTTATGGTTTTAATACATCAACTCTTTCTCTAAAAGTGCCACCTATTAAAAAGAATAAGACTTTAACTATCTTGTCTGTCAGAAGCAAATTGCTACCACAACATCCATGTTCCCCAGCTTAGTTGATGTTTATTTAAATGACCATTTTCTACTGGCAGATAAAAGATTGAACTGTTTTGTTGCTATTGTTGTTTTTAAAGTCCTTGAATATGAAGGCGCCTGAAGCCAGCATTTGATTCTCATTATGTTATGACATTTTTTTCCCCTACGTAATTTGAATAACACTCTGTTTAACTCAACAGCTGGAGGGATGTAGCGTTTTCTTTATGTTTTCGATGTAAAAACCTCCGGTGTTCAACAAGACCAAAAAAAAATAAAATGCGAAGCCTGGCGTGGTCCAGCAGAGCAGAGTGCTCATTTTCCCTGAACACCTAGAGACGGTTCTGGAAATTACCACCCAGGGTTTTTATTTACTGCGGTGATTAGTATAGCATAACCACTCAGATGGGGAGAAAAGTGCCTTGCACAAAGAGTGTTTTAATGGCACGCACACCTTTCCATTAGGAACCAGATTGATAGTTACCCACTCCTAGATTTCCACCTCTTAAGGGATCATTAGGATCAATTAGCCTTCCCCTGGGTAGCACAGGCTATAGGGTTTCAGCTGGTCGTTTTTGAATCAAGCTTGCGCCTCATGGCTTGAACTAAAGCAGATATTTAAGAGGCAATCCCGCCCTGGCTTGGTTTAAAGATTTGAAGTAAATTCCTTTCATCGTCCCTGTTCTACACTGCTCCATATCCCAACACCGCAAAGCTCCCATTAACCTCCCCTGGCATCGCTTTGCACCCCGGCGAATCCAGCCCTGATCGCAGCCCAACCCTTCAAAAGAGCATCAGGTCCTTACAAATTCCAAATCTCCATGGGAGTCAAATGGATTTTCTCTTCCCTAAGACAGCATTGCTTTAAAAATTGAGTTTTTAGGGCACTTCAGATTATTATTTTTTTTTTTTACCGCCTTTCTCATACCTTAACTGCAAAGCATTCGCTCCTCCCTGATCATATGCAAGTTGAAATGAAAGTCAGATTTAATTCAAGTTTTCTTAAATCTTACTTCTTACTGCTCCTCTGGGCACATTATTGAAACTCCAGACACTCTTCCCCATTTAAGGAGTTAGTGAGAGTCATTTTAAACTCTTGAAACATACTTCTGGTTTACCTGCTATTCAGAAATATATTTCCAAGGTCTCCCAAACAGCTTTTGCTCTGTAGCGCAGTTTTTGACAGCAGTTTTCTGGGCTGGTTTGCTAAATTTGCAATCCTGCATTTTATTTTGCCTCTGTGCAAAATACACTTATCTCCAAGTTCCCGTGATCCTTGAGAAGGCCACTCCGGGCTGCCTGTAGCCACATTAACGATCGTTAATTTGATCTGGTCACCTTAAAGTCAAGGTCGATAGACAACAAGTTCATTTAATTTTGCATCACCTCGTGTCCGTTTGCAGGTTTGTAGATATTTTTTTCCTACAAAGGCCAAGTCCGCTCTGTTTTCTTAAAACCTCTGACACCCTGTAGCGATGGTGTTGATTCCAGATTAAGCCTCTTCCATGTTTCATAACTCTCCAGATGTTGCAGCTGTTCCGTGCTTGGCCGCAGGCGAGGAGCAGCTGCTCCCGTCGTGGTGTCCGGTTCCTGTCTTTCTGACAATATTATTCAAAAACTGCGTAAACGCGTCAATAGAAAAAGCACATGAAGCGTTACAGTAGTTTTTCATTTACTTTCATACCAAGTCTCACTTCCGAAGTTGCAGAGTACTCATGACTATCACGAAAGTCGGTGGGAGCTTTATTTAATTTGATTAATTAATCCATCTCTCGAAAGCTTCGTAAAAAAAAATGGAGGAATATATCTAAAATACAGGCTCTAGTAATTTATGAGTTACTGCGTAAAACCAGTATCAATTTTTCTCCGAATATGATTTACAGACAGGGTGTAGGGCAGCAGAAGCAACTGCCCTAAAGCCATAAAATAAGGCTGCTCGCCGACAGGACCGTGCCGCAGTCTGACAGCAGTTCCGTATTCTCTTGAAACACACAAATCGGTGTCACAGGGAGCTGCTGCCACCAAAAAGCTGGTCCGGAGCTGCCAGAGCATCAGTGTCGTGGGGCCAAATGGACGGAGCAACATGAATCGGCGACTCTGACAGGAGACTTTTCTCTGCCCAGCGCTGGCAGGTCCCGTTAGTTTAGTCACCGGAATTACCTCGCCGCGTGGTTATTGTTGGGACTTCCGTCCCTGACCTCGGCCGGGCAAGCGTGGGGGAAAATCAGCATTTGGAATTTGAAGAGCAGGAGAAACTTTGCAACGTTTAGCGATGGTGTTATTGTAATAGACTCGGAGTTTGCAGGCTGGGTCTCAAAAGAGACTGAACCGAAGACTCGGTTGTTTATCAGAACCGCATCGGAAGCTGACTGTCGAGCCAGAAATGTCACCTTCTCTGGGGTTTTGATAAGATTTCCAGAACTTCCTTCTGGGGTCAGCCCCAACATGTGCAGAAAGAGCCTTTCTCACCTTACTTGGGGTTTTCATTTCCATTTAATTCCGTGAGCTCGGGAAGTGTTAGAAGCTGAACAGAGTGTGAAAATTATTTTTTAGCCAAATGAATCTGAACCTTACAGCAAAGTTGGGCTCATAGTGTGGAGGTCCCTCATCTGTTTATTATCCATTCCCTCCTAAACCACTGGCTCAGAACAAAATAGGCCAGCAGCCATCATTTCTTTGACCTCTGAATTGCGAAACCCTTCTCGCTTCTGCCTGTCTCTTGCTGGCTCCAGAAAAATAAAGGGTTTCATACTAAATCCTTTGCAGGGCAAGAAAGAAATCTTTCCCTGGGGGAAAAAAAAGGCAGGAAAGGAGAAAATAAACTCTCAGATTAAATTTTAAAATTGCTTTATTAACATTTTTTTCTCTTCAAACTTTAGTTCCCCTGTGAACATAGACGTCTTGAAACCTTTTTATTTCTTAATAGCCCGCTCTCGTTTAAACCACAATAAAAAGATAGATGTTGAGGGAAGGATGAGAGTGTCTCTAATACCTCCTTAACCCCTTAGAAAATTGCTGTGGAGGCAACATGGTATTTCGGTGGTCATTCTGCATCTGCACATTTATTTGGAGTTGCAAATGCACCAAAATTACTGCCTTGCAGAGAGTCCACTTAAAAAAAAACTTTGCAAAGACACCAGCTTGGGCCCCTCCTGGTGCTGAGGGCCTGGTTCACACCCTCCAGCCGCATATTCTGTCTGTTTTGCAAGCAAACCCCAGCAGAGGTGACAGTCACGGGTGTGACAGCTTGGCCGGGCATCTTTTGGTAATTTCCTGTGAAAGAAAAATAATGGACATAAATTCATTCATAGGCACAGAGAGCTCATTACCTCTGGGCTGACCTAAGCCCCCAGCTTTAACCAGTGTAAACCACCCCCCCTTCTTTTCTTCCTGGCAGGTCCCTGGAAATACCTGAAGGTATTTACCTGGTGCTGATGGGTCATTTGGATTAGAGTGACATTTTGTGCTTTGAAAGCTGGGCAGACTCCTGAGCTGATTATCATTATTACAGCACAAAGCCACCCAAATCACCCTCTGTTCTGGGTACCCAAGCGGAAGCGAGCCTAATCGCGCGATGTTCAATTCATCTCGGTTTGCAAATGGACGTTATAACTTCATTTATCGTCCTCCGCGCACGCGGGGTGAACGCGGCTCGTCTCCCCTGACCTCAGCGAATCCGCCCGTGTTTGTCCCCATTTTCTGGGGACACCCGGGCTCCGTCAGCATCTGCTGGTAAGTGACAACTGCCCCGCTGTCCGTGTCCCGAAGGAGCCGTCCCCGTGTGTCACTTGCCCTGCATCCATCAGCAGCATTGCCAGACGGAGCCGTCGGGCATCGCCTGCCGTGTTCTCTCCAGAGCAGGTTTCCCAGCACAGCCACCTCATTCTGATTCCTACCCGACAGCGCTCTCCAGTTTTTAAAGCCTTACACAATGTGTATTTATTTATCCTTTCATTTCCATAGGCTCTGTGTACCCTACACACATCATTGACAGTGATTAATGTCTTTCACAGTTTGATTCCATAGAAATTGCCTGCGCCAAAAAGCTCTATGTATTTCTTTAAACAAATCAAGCGTGATAAATATTAATGCACGGTGTCCTCGCTGTACGTTAAGTCTGGATCTTTGTAGCTAATGATTTGAATGGCTGATAAAATTGTATTTAAGTATTTTATGCAGAAAGAGCTCTGTAACTCAGACGTGTACACAAGACAGCGATGCACATAAAACTCAGGCCAGTTAGACCCTGGCACTGCGCTTGCAAAACCTTCTCCTAAGCTCCCCAGCCCTCCCGTTATTTGTGAAGACGCTGAACCCAGAAGACGAGTGTGGAGAACAGATCAAACCCATGCCAGGATCGATCCTTTCTCTACGATCTCACTGCTCTTCTTTCTTACAGGTTTTCACGGTCAATCAATTCGCAGTGAACCTGAGGAGAGGAAGAGAAAAGCCGGGTTTGATTGGAGATAACCCAGTGCCACCGTGGGAAGCACAGGCCACCGCTCGCTGAGCTTTTCTCTGCGCTGGGAACCACGGGACGGCTTTTGGCGCGAGCTTTGGCACGCGGGGAGATGCCGGATGCTGAGAGAGGTGAAGTAAGTGGCTATTCCTTGGGAAGTATCACCTGGCAAGACATTTGAAAGGCTTAATTCCCCCTGATGTCCTTGAGTCTCCAAGTTACAGGCTTAGCTGCAGCTTTGTGGCTAGTCTGTGATATCCTAAAAATACACCACGAGGCTTTCAAATGGGCCTGAGTACGGGCCTCGTTTATCAGCCTGTTGGGACAGGACATTTGCAGCGATGTGCTCGTGTTATCACCCAAACACGCTTATCAAAGAACCCTGTACCATGCAGTCCCTCTCTCCTCCTTGATTTCAGATCCGTGTTGAGCATTTTCCCCTCTGTGATATATTCATTTCAAATATTGACTCACCAGCTTCTGTGATTGATAGGACTCAAACATATTAGTCTTATTACATCCTATATACTTTAATTAACTTCAGCAGGTGATGTTAATCAACTCGAATGCTGAGATGTGGAACAGCTAAGTAAATGAAAGAGAGATGGGAAAATATCTCTGTACGTTTTCCACCCGTGTGTATCGCTCCTGCTCCCAAGCCAGACACATTGACAAGCTAGTTCTTTGAACCTAAACCTGTACATGGGACATTCAGTATCGAGTTGCTTTGGTTAAGTTAAAAGAGATGTTCAGACTGTACAGCAGTTTTATCAAGTTATGAGAAATGTGGAAAGAAAGTACTATTTAAAATGGTGATGTTTCAGAGAAAGCATCCAGCCTGCGGGGAGTTAGTTCAGTTCAAGCTTGTGTCTTAATAAAGGCGCTGTGTAAACTCATACGTAAGCCTCATGCACCAAAATTTAGTATTTCTGAGGTCAAAAGCTAACAGGAAAAGCGGAATCAGGATGACAGCCTCAGCAGCCAGTGTCTTCACTTAATGATCACCGTTAAAAGTTTTTAAATAGAAAAATGCAGGTTACCCCTCAGCCTTGGAACAACACGCACTCAAGGGAAATGTGTTTTAATGTTTTGAGGCTGCCTTATGTCCTGGCAATCTTCCTTAATTCCGTTATCATATCTTTGTGTATTCCTCCTAGACATAGCGATATGCCACCAGCATTTAAAGTCTTGCTTTTCGCTTTGGTAATAGAAGAAGTTGTGATTCCCGTATCAAGTTGAAGAGCTGAACACCTTGGCGTCGTACAGCAGACATTTCCAGCAGGTGATTCCCCTCTCTTACTGGGGGGTGACTGGGTTCGTTAGTTGATGTACCTGGGTCAGTAGATGGCCCATTTGATTAAATAAGTGATGTATTATCATTTTGGTTCCAAATGAATGAGCCGTTTCCCTGTTGGATAATTTACTCACTGCTGAGTAGCCCGTGCTCAGTTCATCAGGCTGTTTATCTGTTACTTTTTCAGTGAGCTTTACGTAAGTATCCACACTACTTGAATGGCTGTTATGTCCATGATATTATACCGAGAAGCACTTTATATGCAAAACGCGGTGTGAAAAATGTCCAATATGTTATGCAAATAGAATTGACTGCTTCTGAACTTGCGAAACACACAAAAACGTTGTTTGCAATTTGTTCTCAATTTTAACAGCCCTCGTACGCATGCAATATTTAGTAATTTCTCTGAAATGCCTTTTCACGAAGTCCCCTCTGTGCCTCGCGCGGGGTGCACCAGGGAGTTGTTTCACCCAGCAGTGAAACGCAACAGGGTGCGAGGCAGCAGCTGTTTGTCCCCACAGGGATCCGCTGGGCTGGGATCTGCCAGCTGGGCCTGAAGGATCACAAACCATATTCTTCATGGTGGCACGATGCGCAGCTCCATAAGAAAAAAGAGAGAAAACGCTACACACAATCACAGCCTTGAGGATCCATGTGGGCTGAATCAGAGATTTGTGGTGTGACATTCCATAGGCCCCTTCCATCTGATCCCCAAACATAAATCTTCTTTTCCAGCCGTGCCTTGGATGCTCCAGCTCCTGGTCCCAGCTGCTCGTGGCGCATCACAAGTCAGAAGAACCTGGTGGACGCTGGATTGTGCCCAGAGCTTTTCACCCCTGATGTCCAGGCGTTCGGTGGGTACAGAGGGGCCCCCAAAGACAAAAGCATTATGATGAAAACGGGGAAATACTACAGAGGTGGCCGGAGGTGGGCGGTTCTGCTTTCCTCTGCTTGCTTTGCAGAGGTCAGCGTGTATTTAGTGCGGATTTTACCGTTCGTTCCCCGCTGAACGCCCTCTCTGCCGCCGGGGTCGCAGCCACCTCCGGCTGCAGCTGTCCCCGATGTTTGGCAGCGCAGAGCGATGCCACACTGGGGTCAGGGCAGGGTGACATGTCCCCAACCCCGCGGCTGTGTCAGCTGGAAGTGAGATGGGCAGGGAGATCATCTGCGCTGGAATTTGGCCAGGACACTGGGACGAGCCAAAAAAGCATCTCCCTGGGACAAACGGTTCCAATCGAGTTTGGTTTGCTGGAGCCAACTGTACCCAGCCCAGTAACAACATCTCTACATCTTGCAGCTGTATAAATCATTCTGCCTTTAATTACTGAAACATGGTATTACATACATACAGCATAGAGTAATCTCAAATAAATGGAGCTTTGCCCTGAAATTAATACTTAATCTCCTGTTTTGCTGGGGTTTTTTTTTTGCTCACTGAATGCTGTGACCTTGTAGTTCATACTGTTCGTGGGACTCTGCTCCACATTAGAAGGCGTTTTCAGGAGCAGAAATTGTGTGAGAAACACGGAATTTTATAGCAGCGAGATTTAATTTAGATAGCGGGGGCTGATCATTGAGACGTCTGTTGTACGATAGTAAACTTTCTACATTAACAACTAACAAGCAAGCAGCCACCTTGGTGCAAAATGAATGCACAGAACAACAGAACGTGGTTCCAGTGACCGCGGGGGCTCCTGGCCACGCATGTCCCCAACCCAAGGGGACAGTCCCCGGTCCCCACGGCCTCGGGACCCCCTGTACCATCACCTTTATCAAACAGGGAAACCATCCTTCTCCCTTCTGCAGCTTTGGACTATCTGGCTTTTTTTAGAGTATGAATTTATCAGAACAAAGACTGTCTTTTTCTATGTGTATTGAGAGCATCTGGCACCAATTATGAATCAGGCTTCTAAGTGCTTAAATACTATAAACGCAAACCAAAACTGCCAAAATCTCTCTCTTTTTTTTTTCTCTCTCTCTACGCAGCTGCGTGAATTTCTGTCGTCTTGTTATCATCAATGACCTTGCTTTTGACTTTGTGATTTATTTGACAGAAATTTAGTGGGTGCAAAGATAAAGTTAACTCCTTTGTTCTTGCCATATGAAACGTTCAGCTCTGCATATAAACCACTTGCCCACACTTCTCCTGATCAGTTTGCCTGGCAGCACGGGAGCTGTCAGTATTCCAAACAGGTTTAACTTCAGACCTGAAAATATAACCATTCCCCAAGTTTAACCAAACTTTTTTCTCTTTTCTTAATCTTGGTAATCAATAAAATGCAATTGATTTTTACAGGCATAAATCATAAGTGCCTCTTAGTGCTCGGAGAGTACATTCAGTCTTGGTAATGAGACTGAATGATCTACTCTTTGTTTTGCTGTATGAGCTGTTTGTCATGTTGGAGAGGCTGCTCTGAATGACTCACTGCACTTTGAAGAGAGATTTATTTTTACAAACCATTATTCTTTTTCTTGCAAAAACGTATCCCCATCCTTGGTCGTGCAATTTAAATTCCCATTTCCATGAGGACTGCGCAGGGTGAGTTGGGGTTTCTGCTCTGGGTAGATGCTGGCAGGACACAGGCACACGCTGTCCCAGCGCATCACTGGAACTACTGGTATAAATTACTCCCAAATAATAACAAGAGTAGGTGATACTGGTATAAAGTAAGAGTAGAATGTTTTTTTGCACTCTAGTGATACAGTTTATGTTGTTCAAAAAGAAACAGCCACGCTCACAGGTATAAACCCCAGCGTTTTCCTTCCCAGCTGGTTGTAGGTCATCTTCAGCCTTCGCCTGGGGGCTGCCCGCAGCGGGGACCACTGGAGCCTAGCAGATCATTACAGCGGAACCGCTGAGGGTCACAGCCGCGTGTGGACAACCCCGTAGCACGGCGAGGAAAGCTCTTGTTCCGAGGGGTGAGTGCCACCGGCTGCTGCGGAGCTGGACGGGGATGGGGATGCAGGGATATGGGAATGCAGGGATGTAGGGACATGGGTATATATAGGGTTATGAGAATGCAAGGATGTGGGGATGCAGGGACACGGGGATACAGAGATGTGGGGATGCAGGAATGTGGGGATGCAGGGATGTGGGGTTGTGGTGATGTGGGAAATGCAGAGATGTGGGGATGCAGAGATGTGGCGATGCAGAGATGCGGGGATGTAGGGATGCAGGCATGCAAGGATGCAGAGATGCAGAGATACCAAGATGCCGTTTCCCAAAGCTGGAGCCACCAGAGGGGCTGTGCAAGGCCTCCCCGGGGCTGTTTGCTGCTGGGCACGCCAGGCTGCAGGAACCTGCTCCTCATTTACGCCATGTTCAGTTACTTGTACGGTCTGGCTTTGCTGCAGCCCGTGGAGAGCCGTGGGCTCGGTTGGTTTTTAAAGCTTCATATCGCGAAGCCATCTGAGTGATGTAATTCCCTGGAGGAGACGGGAGCGTGTGTAGCCTTGAACTTATAAAGCTGAAGTTGTTCATGTACCTCCCGTTCCTGAGCTCTGCTTGGTGGAAAGCAGGTCAGCTGCTCTATAAGCATCTAGTTAGTTCAGCAATCTGGGGGTTTTTGTAGGTTTTTGGCCTGTGGTAGGGCTTTTGTGACAGTGAGGGCTGGAGAAGGCTCTTCGTTTGAAATTCATTTATATAAAAAGTAATATCTACCTTGTCTGGGATCTTCTTCTTGACAGTGACTTATAACTGATGTTTCAAAAAATATGCAGAAATTCCTGCAATGTCTCTAGCCTGTCAGCAATATATGCAAGAAAATTGCTTCCTGACCTCCATCATTTCATAGTCTGAAGCGTAAGGACTCGTAACCTCAGCAACTGTATATGCTACAGTTCCTGAAGCTGCAGATTCTCATCTTATTATTATGGACTGATTGGACGTCAAATAGTTACAGCTTAATTTAAATGTCTATTCTAATCTTTACTCTTTACTTCCTCTGTAGCTTTTACTGAAGTAAACAATCTATTTGCAAAATGAAATGCTTAAAACAAAATATGAGAGTTTTCTGTGGGGACATTTAGACCTAGAATTATTTATATTAGCTGGTCAGAAATTGGTAGCTGTTCTATTTGAGAAGTTAAAAGCTTTTTGGACAGCTTTCATTTCCTTCAGAGCATAAATATAAAAACAGAGATCAGTTTGTCTTGATGTTTTGTTGACAGAAACTGATGATCTTATGGCTTTGTGCTAATGAAGAATGTATTAGAGGTGTACATTTAATTTTAGCTGGCTCTTTTCTTAGGTTTTTATGCTCATCTCCACCGCACACATCAATTCCAGCAACATTTCAGCTCTAAGTGCCAGGTTTGGGCAATTCTTCTGTGTTCTGCCTCCCGGGTCTGCTGGTTTTGGGGAGCCCCCGTGTCCCTGTTCCAGTTAGCGAGGCGTCTACACATTGATTTCTCTGTCTGCTCTGGTCAATATTTATGTGCATTAATATTGTTTCCAGCGTCTAACCAATAAGGACATGAATCTTCAGGCAGTTCCCCTACACTCTCCCTTTTGGGTGACATTTTAATTCACAGGCACCACCTGTTAGGGAACGTTTACTTAATATTAGGTAAATGTTCAGCAAACCGTGGGAAGTCTGGATAAACAGAGCTGAATAAATCTTCCAAAATACCTCCCTTCTTTCCATTTTTCTAATCACGAATGTTGTCATCTCCTTTGACAGATTATTAATGCTACACACAAGCGTGCTATAGAGATTGTGTTTGGTTTTTTTCTTTTCGTTCGGGGATTTTTGTCCTGATAAACAGGCTGGAGTAGACAAGTCACCCCAATCGCTGCACGAACGGTTGCCTGCAATCTCAGCCAAATGTGTGAGAGCCCCTGGCCCCGAGCCGGCCGACCTTGTCATCGCTCTTGGCTCCTCCTCTGCCATCCGTCATCCCTGGCCAACCGACCCTGCAGCCACTGGAAGAAATGTGGCATCTGGCGCGTGTTTGCATCCCAGCCCAGGTTCTGGTGTCTTTCCTTTATCGTCCCGTGTCTTTCCTTTCTCGTCCCGCCTGGCTCAAAGCTGCTGAAGCAGAGCGCGAGCTTTCTGTTGAATTCAACAAGCTCTGGATTATGCTTTTCTTTCCTTAGATATACCCTCTTTCTGTTTATTTTTGACGTTGTTTTGCATGAGGGAACAAAAGTTAAGCTTGTCTCCGTGTTTATATCTTTACTCCATCTATACTATCTGTTGTTTTTAGTGATTATTTATTTCTAGCTGTTTATCTTAGATATTCCTTATCCTCAGCGTTCCTCATGTTATGAGATGGCTTGTGAGGGCTGGTAATTTATGAGATGTGGAGCAATTCACAGCTAAGTCAGCAGTTCAGTTAAGCTCGCTCAGTAGTGTAAGTCACAAAAATCCAAGCTTTTGGGCTGCTCTGGGCCAGGGCTCTGCACTCTGTGTAGCCGGGGAGGAGATGGTGTGGGTTGTGATGTGATGATGTATTTAACTTATCCATTCATTTGCCATAGTTTGTTTTATATTT
Organism: Pampusana beccarii; assembly: GCA_013399365.1. NCBI lineage: Eukaryota > Metazoa > Chordata > Aves > Columbiformes > Columbidae > Pampusana > Pampusana beccarii. Next base: position 202,438 of record VWYH01010889.1, on the reverse strand, counting down.
AGTTTGATACGGTCTAGAGGTTGCAGTAATTTTCTAACTCATTGGGTGATTATTTTTTTTATATTCTCTGAAGCACCTTCTCTGTCACACAAACCCAATTTTCAATCAAGAGTACAAAGCACCCACTTGCAGGCAACGGACTTTATTTCCTGTGAATATAATTTGGCAGCTTTGGATACATTTCATATAAATACATTTGAATGGTGAGGCCGAGTTAGCCTTTGACTTTGGGTGAACGAAACTCCTTTCCATGCAAATTCTTACAGAAGGGAGTGACCCCTGGAGCATCCAGGTTAAATACACTTTTGCATAATGGTGCGTGCTGCGAAACGCAATTAGAATATTTCTACTTTGCTGTTTCTTTCTTGCCCTTTTACATTTTTTTTAAAGGAAAGCAATTTAAGTAAAGTATTTGAGTGTTTGGGGGTTTTTTGTTTGTCATTTTCGTGCATTTCAAGCCGTGGTGCATGCGTTGCAGCGGGAATTGCCCTGCTGGCCGCAACAGCCGCTGAGTCTGAGCAGAGCTCCTGCCCTGGGTCAGCCTGGCAGGGAAAGATGCTGTAATGCTGCTTTCCTCCCCGTTTCTCTTCCGCTGAGTAATTTATTAATTACAGCACGTCCACTGGAGAACAAAACCTTGGCCTGATTTTGTTTTGAGTGTCATGGGCTGAGAGCTTGTTTAGTGGCTGGGAGTTGAAAGACGAGGCTGGAAGGGGACAGAAAAGGTTTGCAGGGGTGGTGTTTGTTTGCTTTCATTTAAAAATTTTGATTTGGCTTACCAGGAAGAGAAAGGGACCATTTTTCAGGTCGGAAAATTGAGACGTGGGGGACAGAGGTGGCTTGGTGAAGGTCACACGAGAAGTGAATCACTGCCCGTGATCTGCTGGAGGTTTGATTCTCATGTTCAGCTGATTTTCTGGCTGTAGATCATAACTTCAAAGAAATGGTGAGAGAGGATGGAAGTCTACAGCCAGTGTTGTATGGGAGCAACAATTTTGGACTATTTTGGCCTCAAAAATCTACAAATTCGTGAAGTGACTTGGCTGGGGTGGAGTTCAGAGGTTCTTGATCAGCCCATCGTGTAATCCAACTTGTGAGACTGGTGTTTCATTCCCAAAGTTGCGTTTAGATACTTTCAAGGAAAATTAATTTTAAATGTTGTCAGATAAATTATTCATACCAGTAGTTACACCCAACCATAGCGCAAGAATAACATCATAAATAAGCAATATAATCAAAACAGTTTATATTAGTGGCAAACCAGGGATGACTGAACCACTGGTTTAAAAAGAAATATATTGCTAAAGCATGTGAGAGAGTAGATGCATCAGATAGAATCAAGATTTGATCTCGGAGAGTTTGAGAGAAGAAAGAAACTTGCAAGGAAAAGCAATTTGATCAGGTACTTCTAGCAAATAATGTGCTGAGCTCACCGGTGTCCGTGTGCTGCAGAGGAGCACTTAGAGCAGCGGCTCCCTTTGAAAAGGGCTTGTGTGTTCAGCACCTTGTGCAGAAAGAGGTTTCCGCTCTTGTCAGTAAACACTAAATAAATTATAACAATAATTAAGAACCTGCCACTTTCCATAAAGCCTCCGCTTGCTCCGCTTTTCCAAAGGTGAAAAAGTCAGCGGCTGCTGGGGGATGGAGGCGTCTTGTCTGTGGCTCTTGGGAGTTTTGAGCATCGATCAGGTCATGGACGCGCGGATCAGTGAAGCCCCCAACCAGAAATACCCCAGCCAGGGTGGTTTTATGAGTGTGGAGGAAGAAACAAGCTTTTTTCTAACTCCTTAAATGCCCGGAGGACACATTTCAACTCCCACCTGGTGACAGAAACCCAAGTACCTTGAAATACCTTGAACGCAGCGCTCAGCCTTTGGAGAATTTTAAGCTTTACCTGCTAACCTGAAAATTCGTTTTGCTTGCCGTAATGTGGAACACTTCACATTCCTATTGTTTCTGAAATCACTTCAGCTGACTCCTTCGAGCTGTCTTTATAAGCCTGGAAGGTGTTCAGATTCACCCAAGTATTTACCGCGCAAAGGCGTCCCTGCCTTCTGCGTGGGGAAAAATAAATTGGGGCTTTCAGAAGCAGAAAATGAGGTCAATGCGTGACCCTTCAACTCAGGAAGGATCCAACGCTGGGAGTTTAATCTGCCTAAAACTGGCCCGGTCTGAAATACTGCGTCAAAATTGAAATACAGCTCATCTAATATGTATTGATTTTTATTTTTTATTATTTTTTTCAATCCAAGCTTGTCTAGGAAATGCAGAAAAAGTCTGGGATGGAATTCATTCATTCTTTTGTTTGCTAGGAAACATGAGTGATAGATCTGCTCTAATTTCAGTGCCGTATTCTTTCTGTAAGTCGAGAGAAAGCAAGAGCGTTTGCAGTCCAAGTAACGCTGGATTATTTCAAGCAACTGCTTTCCCAGAGCTGCTTATCTTTTCTTATCTTGCTGAAGAAAATGTATGTGGGTAACTGAACCACGAGGATTTGTTGGTTCACCTGAAATTAGTTGTCTTATTCCTCCAAGAAGGGACAAATTGGGTTTTAGTACCACTGATGCCTAATCAGTAGCTGAGGGTGTTCAAATCTATGGGTAAAGTGTTTTCGGAAGCTGCTTATTGAGAATCAGAGTGAAATTTGTAATCCTAAGGTACAGCTGTGAAAAATTTACCCGTTCTGAATGACGCGGGGAAAGGTTTTATTGACCTCAAGTGGTTTTGGTGAGGTAAGCGCTGTGTTTTATGATGATATCGCCTTTCGGCAGCCCTCCGGTAAGGGGGATTCTGTGTGGGCGCAGGCTTAATGTGAATCGAATCCCAGGGAAAGAATTCGTGCCGTCGGGAAGCACTTCCAACAAGGCTCGTGTGGTTTTTGTCGTGTGCGTATTTGAGAGAAAATATTTGCGGTTGTAATCGCCAGCCTCACGGCAGCCAGATCTTCTAGCTCCAAAAATGATAGAGCCAAATGACGTTAGCTCTGAAAACGTGAAAAGCAGGGAACACTGAAACCTGAGCTCCAGCCCAAGCAGAGAAAAGACAAAGAGCTGGCCTAAGGTTCCTAGAAACCCCCGCGGTGTGTTAAAATGCGATGTGTTGATTCGCACCAGGTAAGATCCAGAGCATCAGTTGTCTTACCAAACCCACACAGAAATCCTGCCCGGGGATATTTTCATAAAGAAAAATGCTTCTAATAAATTGGATTTCTGTGTAGAAAGATAAGACCTTTGAGAATATTTTGCAGCATGTTCCTGCAGAATGTAAAATTTCCTCAGACGGGAAATGGTGCAGCCATCGTATTTAATTAATCTTCTTCCTCAAAGAGGTTCTTATCCTCCCACCTTTGTAATGCAGTTCAGGTCACTCCGCTGGGGTTTCCCCCCCCCGTGACTGGCATTAATTCCAGTTCAGTGCATCGGTTCAGGTGGGAAGATGTGGGAGTTCAAGCTGGAGGTGAGCAGGGGTGATGCAATTTGGAAATGCAGGAGGTCTTTTGCTGAATGTAGATACTACCTCCTGATTCAAAGTCACACAGGAGCCCCAGTCCACTCATCCTAGAAAAAGGCAGCCCTTGATCACACCGACCCTTGCGACGCTCACTCTGCTCCCTGCAGAGCGTTAGTTTGCCCAGCCTTGGATGTATTTCTTGGATATATTTCTTCCAAACGCAATACAACGTACAGAAGCAGAACAAATGATGAAATGTTTTCGTGGTCTTTTAAATTTCTTTTCCTATTTTTTTACGTTCCTTCCGTTAAGACTCCCTCATCTTACCCCCGCAGATCTCGCATGTGCGGTACAGAGAGGTGTTTCCAGTGGAGCGTGTGCTTGGTCCAGCGATGTTTCCCTTTCTGAGCCATCATCCATTCAGTACCTGCATCCCAATCTGCTCTGCCGAGCCTCGGTCTGAAGTGCATTAGAGTGATGGGGATCAAATGCAAGGTTTGGATTTGATTCACATTCTGAATCCGCGCTCAGCTGGGGCTATTCTTATCTGAGCTTTTAGTTAATGCATTAACACGAAAAAAATTCTGCTGCGGTGGCTGCTTTCATCTGTATAGCAATGGGAACTTGCAGCACTACAGACGCATCTCCTTGATATTGAGTTGCCGGTTGAAACCAAGTCCCTTTCTGTCTGTTCCGAGTTTCCCGGTCGTTAAAAGAAGGTGTAAATTCAGTATTTTGCTGGTGCGTGTTCCAGACAGCGTAGCTGCTCTGTAGCCATCAACCACCACATTCAAACAAAGCAACGCTGGGCTGATTCCTCCTTAGCCTGGAGCAGCGTTTCTGGTTTAGTGCACAGCTCGGCTCTTCCAGCCTCTCCCCATGCTGGAGATACCCGGTTCCTTCTGCAGTAAGGGACCCCTTAACCAACGTCTGCAAGTCTTTAGGGTTTATCTTCGCTTGTCTTGATTTTTTTTCTGGGTAGATGGGACAGGGAACATTTAATTTAACAAATCTTTGTCCTCAAGATGACGGAGATGGTGAAATGCTAGGAAGAACCCGTGTGCCGTATCAAGCAGGCATCTCATCCATTTTGCAATTGAATTTTTAATTTTTTTTCTGGAAATAGAGAACGCCCTTCCACACCCTCGGTGCTGTCTCCTTCTGCAGAAACAAATGCCTCTTAAAAACCCCAGGGGCTTAGCAAACTAAGAAAATCAATGGACTTCTTTTTCCCCACCAATATCTAAATAGACGGGTTTATGTGTTTTTACATAGCTAGCTGTTGAACAAAAGGTCACTACTGATTTGAAGTCAGGCTTTATAACCCAGATGGCTTTAAAAAAAAAAAAAGAAAGCCATTCCTTTGGTTTTTCTTTTATCGGAGGGCGAATAAAAAGAGAAACAAACATATAAATGTACATATCACTATGCTACGTCATTGCAACAGCTCTATAGTAAAAGTCAAGCTGTTGACAAACTCAAGTGCAACCACGGCAATGAACTTGAATCGCGTTTGACAGCACAACCTTCCCGCTAAGTCAGTGGCATTGGTCTATAAATTGCAGAGATTTATGGGCAAATATTGTAAGAACAATAACCTTTCTCCCGTGTAATATTCACCTCTTAGTTTGCATTGTAGCAGTGGATTTCTATCACCAGCTGTTCTTGGGAAATGTGGCTGTCAAAAGCAATCTGCTGGAAGCACTCTCCAGATTTCAGCTAAAATTAGAGAATCGGGCTTACACTGAAGGAGGAAGCAAACCGTGGTGCAGTTAAACTGATCCTACTGCATCAGAGGTATCTGCTGTTAGAATTGCCCCAAAATGAGTTTTACATTTGTGAACAAACCGTCTGGTTATGCACCACGAGCTGAAAACATCTCTGGAAGCACCGACGCTGGAGGGAGTTTTGTGTGCAGATTGCATTTTCTCCTGTTGCCATTCCGAGCAGTTCCCAGCCTTTTACACCTGCTAACAATTTAAAAACATCTACCTTCTGAAGCAAAGCTATGTTGTGTTTCCAAACCGATGTTTGAGGGTCAAACAAACAGGAAAACCTTCCAGCAGGATGTTTTCCTGGTGCGTTTTCCCTTTCATCTGAACAGGGAGACTTTGGGCTGTGTTTTGTTGCTCTGTTCTGGTTCGGTTCAGCCAGCTCGTGGGTTTTGCTTTGGCTCTTGTTACTGGGGGAGGCTCCTGCAGATTTGGGGGTGCCCCCCCGGCTGGGTCCCTCCTGGCCCCTCTATTGGCATTCACCAGCATCAGGAACAGAGGCGCTCTGCAGGAAAAAGAACTGAGTATTCAGACCACTTGTAATTTAACAAATGCATATTTTATGTGAGCAAACAAGTGCTTGGGTGGAAGCGGAGTGGGATTCATGACACGGCTGAAATCGTGGCGCTGCTGGAAAAAAGGATATTTTTCCGCTGACTCCAAAACAACCAGAGTACAACGTTAGGTTTTTTTAAGGGATGGGATGCTCATCCAGCTGCAGAAATAGGGCTGGACCCAAGCAGGACCAAATCCCAGTAAACATGTCTGACAAATCTGTGTCTAACCAACACTTAAAGACCTTTGGGGATGGATATTTCATAGGCTCCACAAACAGTCCCTTAATAAGCCACAAAATGAAAAGCAAATTTAATGAGGGCTCCAGCAGCTCCCAAATCAAACATCACTTTAGAAAGACAAAGGAAGTAAAAGAATTGATTTACATCTTTTGGCAGGAAAGTGTAAATGACTAGATGGAAAGAGAGGCATGTGGTAAAACACACTCTTTAGTATGTAGTAAGGAAGGGAAACTGGTGCAGCGCCAGGTAAAATGTGAAAAATCCCAATAATCTTGTCGGAAGTATCAGATACAGCTAATAGCACCTGGTATGGAGTTAGAGGAATAAACATCAAAGAGGCTGCACAAAGTCCAGTCCAGAACACACACAGCCACATCCATGGGCCAAGTGGCGTCTGTCTGCATGGGACGGGGGGTGACTCTGTGTAACTGCTCTTTAGAAAAAGTTTCTTGCAGGAGAAAAAAAAAAATCAATTATTTATTGCTTTTATTTAAATTTTTTAAAACCAGTAAGAAGTTACGACATTAAAGAGACAAATGAAATTATTCTTTGCAAACAAATCCATTTGTGACATCTCAACGTGTCCTAAATGCAGTGGGCTCTGAGATGCGCCGCTGGCTCACCAGCAGAATCGATGGCATTAATCACGCTGGCGATGGGCAGCGATGCTCGGGACTGGCTCGCTCCAGTATGAGCGCTCTGTCTGGTGGGGAAAAAACCAGGTTTAACGTGACATCATCAATCTAAGACCAAGAATGGGATAGATTTTCTGATTACAGGGTTAAGTGATGCATCAAGAGAGAGCAGAGCTTGGTCGTTGCTAATCATTTAAATTTAGGAAGACTGAGGACCATGACATTATTGGCTGGCATTAAAGAGCAGCTCTTTGATACCAGCCATTTGTATGTGTCCTTTGTTCTTCATTACTGTATTTATTATCCAAGCAATAGGAAAATAGGCTTGAGGAAGCCATTCTGTTCAGTCGTTTGGTCTTCAGATCTGGCTGGCCGGTAACGGCATCGCGATATAACCCAGAAAGCTGATAAATGCTTGTGCAGGCCTGAATAGAACAGAGGTTTTGCTCTTGGATCAGTGCAATCTCAGTGAAACCACAGGAGAGGGAATTGTATCAGGCCTAAAAGGAATTTTGGCACTACATTTGCAGACTGTTAACTGCGGGCTAGTTCAGTTCTACGTGTCGCTGTTCTCATGTAGAGTCAGGGGCTGGTTTCCAGTCAGATTTAATCTGTATTATGCGAAACAAGGGTTGAATTTTTTAAAATTTATTTATTTTTTTTTTACAGCACTAACATGAAGTGCTGAGCTTCCCTGACCTCGTTTGGTATCAACAGGAGCTGGAGTTTTCCTCCTGGAAGTTATGGGAGAGGTGATGCTGGGTTGGTCTCTCTGTACCGAGGTGGGGAAAATGTTGCTGGGATCTGGGTGACTTAAATCCGCTGGTATTTAGGAAGATGCTCAAATGAGGCTCTAGACAGATCCTTGAGGGAACCTCTTCTCTCTGTCTGCTCATGAGAGCAGCTCTCAGGTCACACAGCAGCGTGAAATCGCTGTCTTCACTCGCCGCTGTTATTAGAAAGGTGGTTTTATTGGTAGTGAGATGAAATAACATGAAAAAACCCTCTGATTTAAGCTTCTGCCAAGCAGGGAATAAAGGGAGGGACATCCATCTGTACACAAACCAGGCTGGTCCTCCCTTGTCTCCTTTGCACGGTTTGTTCTTTATACTCTACTGGTTCAAAATCTGGCTGCAGTCCCCAATAGGCTGCTCACATCTTTTTTTGGAAGACCAGGGCAAGACCCAGATGAGCTGTCAGGACTTTTGTCTTATTGCTGTGAGCCCAGCGAACAGCCTGGGAACAAGGAATCCTCCGAGGTGTGATTGTCCCCCGTGTTCATTCTACATTGGGCTTTCTATGTAATAGAACTTCCTTCAAACCAGTCCAACGATTCCCGTTAATGCACATTGGTTTGCATTTTCTGAAATGCCCTCCCTGCTCCCACTGAAGCCTCTGGTCGTCAAAATTCAATGAAGTAGGCAAATCAAGGCAGACTGTCCCGCTGAGGTGTTCCTCCTGGCAATAATGCCATCATTGAACCGCTGCCGCCCTGGTGCAGAATATCATCTCTTAGCGGAGGATGAGATTCCTCTCTCATAAAAGAAAAAAGAGAAAGACAAGGTTGGACCCTCAAGAGTGATTTTTAATTATTTCCAGATCTTCTGGATCATTAGGAAGATGAAAGATGGCATCAGTTAAGATGCAGGGCACGCCGAGAGAATGTAATTGATTTTTACATATATTTAACTGATGATTCATAAAATGTGATGTGGCTGAAGCAGCACAGCCTGAAGTGCAGTCTGAATATGAAAAGTCTAAGCTCTTAATAGAGAGATTACTGGGTCTGCCACTTCGAAAGGTGAGAGCCCGAGGACAGGATTCTTGACATTGATCATCATTATCCTTATTTATTATTTGCATTATAGCAACGTCTAGAGGCTGGATCCCGATGCCGATTGTGCTGGGTGCTGCCAAGCCCACCACCTTTAGATAATTTCCATGCGTTTAGATCATTCCGATGATTCTGGCAGCCAAAACTGGGGGTGCTCCCAGGCCCCCCAAACCCAGGAGAGCAAGATGGGGGGACACGGGTCCACGAGCTTTGCCGTGGGATTTCGTGGGGCAGAGGCGCAAGTTAAGCCCACCTTAAGTAATCTGTCTGGCAGCCGGTATTTGTCAGGCTGAGGATGCTGAGGGTTAGATCTGACAGCCAGCCTAGAAAACTTGTGCGAACCTTCCTCATCTACGAGATGTTCCAGGCTTTGATAGCTTCAATTTTTCATTTCGGGGACTTATATTGATTGCTTGAAGAAATAAACGCACACATATACACACACACACAGAGAGTGCAGGGAAATCAGAGCAAACTTTTTCCCAAACAGTCATATCCCAAAGGACTGGGAAGGATTGATTTTTACAAGTTTGGCTTTTAGGCTCTTCACATCTCAATCCAGACAATTTTCTTTCAGGAGAGTCCACTACAGTCCACTTAATTGTATTTTCTAACCAAGCAGTGGAAGAGATTTGTTGGCTTTACTGTCCAAAGAAGACACAAATCTTTTCTTCCAATTTTTTTCCCTTGAGTTGATAATATAGTGAGTGAATTTCTGACCCTAAAAGCAATAAAATATCAAATTGTTGAGTCCAACACCACAGGGAAAAGATTCGTTCATGGAGGAATTTAAAGACTTGGAAAGGAGAACCTGGCTGTATATTTTTCTATTTTTTTATTAGGTAGCAATTATTCTTAGTATAACTTTCCAGTTTGGTCAGGACAGTATGCGACCTTTGATTCTGTGCTTCGTGTAATAACTTGGAAAAATAATCCCAGTACGGGCATTAGAAAAGCGTACTTTTATATCTTTTCTTTGGCTCCAAATTTAATAGCTGGACATATTCTACATGACCAGGTTAGGTATTCCAATGGCATCTTGTAAATTGGGTTAAAAATACAGTTTTGTAATGCCTTCTGTTCAAGTTTGCAGGTTTATTGAAGTCTGAGATGCTATAAAATAATCAGTTAAAATATATCATTTTATTTGCAAACTGCACCACACCTCCCTTACCTTGGGAGCACGAGGCACAGGGCGGAAAGGTGCGGCTTTGAGGAACAGCCACCCAAAGACAATTAACTAATTATCGGAATACTTTGTTCAGCTGAAGAATTCAAGATCCAACCCACTGAAACCAGGGAGGCTTCGCTTGGAGCTGGGCTAGTGTAAAATTGATTATTCTGACCTGATTTCAACAAATTCAGAGCGCCAGTTCAAGTGAAACTTTTTCCTCTGACTTTTATGAAAGTAGGTTTTTAAAAATATATATATATATATTTTGGTCAGAATATTTTGCAGTTCAACTAATCCAGCTCTGTGCTAGACCTCCTCTCGAATTTCCCAGCTGACTGAGTAATCTCATTCCATAAAAGAGCTCCCTGAAAGTGCCCCCGTATGCAACTTGCTAAAAGGAATAGTAAAGTTTCAGCCCATTTTGTTTCCCGAAGCAGAAGCGAAACCCCTGGGGGGGAGAAAAATTGGGGTGCATGGAGCAAACGGGCGCTGACCCTTAAATGCTACGTTGCACGCGTGAAGCTGAAATAATAGTTACTGCGAATAACTGTTTATTCCATTCCGGCAAAACAAGCAAATAAAGTGCCGATGGTGGTTTGAAACTTCATACAGTGTAATATTCCTGTAATGGAATGCTTTTAGAGAGGAGCAATAAAAATAAATTGAAAACTGCTTTGCTGCTGGATACAGCTGGCATAAGCACCATCTGAGCAAACAGGATAAGACGAAGCTTAACGAAACATCTCTGTTTTTATTACTGAGAAGCGACAGGTCTTATAATAGTATAAATTAACTTAAAAAATGGACTTTTTTAGAAGCCCTCTGTGTTAATTCTGAGCAGTATAATTACAGGTCTTTTTATGATTTAGGTTAGAGACCAATTAGCTTGATTCCGAGGCTCTGCAGACTGCTCTCCCCCTTCCCTTGCAGGTCTCGCTCTGCTCTGGATTTATACACACGAAGCAGTAAAGTGAAATTGTTCATAACCAAGGGAAGGAACGGTATCCGTTGGCTTGGCTTTGCTTTAAGTACATTTGCTGCAAGTGGGCTGTCATAAGAAATGCAGATTAGCGACAGGGCGCTTGCTTCTGTAAACCAGAGTACGTAAAATAAAATGGTGGTGCGATTCTTGGGGGTGATCGGTGTTTTTCAGCCATCTCGACTGTCCCTGTCCCACTTTGTCCTGGTCACAGGGTGATTCCCAACTCTTTTCCAGGTTCTGTGCATTAAAATATATATATATGTCTTATAAGTAGTTATAGAAAGGGTTGGTCAAGTTCATAGATCTGCTTGCTCTGACGTTTTGCATCTCTCACCAAAAAAATCTACGTGTGGGTTGCAGAATGGCCTTACCTGGTGGTTTCAGGGCTAGCTCAACTTATCCCTGTAAAAAATGGGAAACCTGTCTTGTTATAATGACTACAGAAAGACAGAGAGGATTTCCAATTGCTAATCATGCTACTAAACTTTAAGCCAAGACTTTAACTGGTAGAAATTAGTGATATTCTTTCCCTACTCGCTTTTCTTGCTGTGCTCACTGTCACCTGCTAACGGCTCTTCTAGCGGCAGCAGAACCAGAATGGGATTCGCGCTTCAGCTTTCCCTTGAAAAGTGCATAAAAAAGAGCCTGACCTCGCTGCTTGAAGTTGCTCTTGCAAATAAAGCCTTTAGTCTTTCAAATTTCCCTTTGGAAGGTCGTAACGAGCAAAAACTGTGATATAGCCCAAGGAAACTGCAGCGCTACCAGCAAATTCTCTTGCCGCTTTCTTTACGAAGCAGCCGCGTTACACTTTGTTTTCCTTACCTCACGCTTGATTGTACTTGATGATAATCTTAATTTGTGTCGTTCTTTGTATTCTAACTAAGGAAGACTTTTACATCTACATTAAGGGAGTTGCTTCATCACTGCAATGCAGGGTTCTCCGGGATGGAATTCTCTGGTTGTTTAATAGCACCTACAGACAACAGCTCTGGACACGAAATGACAAATCTGTTGTTAATATCTGACTAAGTAGCCCAAGGGTTCGATAATGCCTTTCTCCTCAAGGTCGCCAGTTCAAATGCAACACAAGCTGGAAGCTGAAGTTATTACTATTTGATGGCTTTTTGTTAGTCTGTGTAAAATTAAGATTGCACATTAATGGAATTTCTTCAGGATATGTCTTAATGTGGAATGCCTGGAAGAACTACCAGACACGCGGGATGATGGTCCTTGAGCAAAAACTTCCCTCTTTGCTGGTTTTGCAGAATTGATGTCAGTTATTTGCTGTTTTCTGAGGCATAATCCTGATCTCTGTTCTGCTGTCTTCTCCATGAGTTACGTAGCTTCTGCGTATGAGCAGGTTATCACAGATATAGTGACACGGTATTTTATAGGGAAATACAAGTTTGCTTTGTCCGCCCTCTAAGCATCTTGATCTGGAGGCTGTATCATCACAGTTAACCTAAACTAATAATTCTACCAAGGTTTAGGGCTCTGGGATGCGCTGATACGCATCTGCTGGTCATCTTGAAATGCGGACGGTGTTTGTTTGCCTAACTCCATCGCACCTTCGTGATGGGGATGCCAGTTTCCCTTTATCGCCTTTAATCGGGCGTGCAGCTCTGGCGATGGGCTCTTTAATACATGACAAACATCTGATCTGCTCCCCGCTCCTCAGACCTGTCTCGTTGCCTTTCCCGTTCCAGCAGAATGATTGCAGAGCACTTTGTCAATAATCCAGCAAACCTATCATCCGGCCGATCAATGGGAGCTGGTTTTCTCCAGACTTGCCTTAGCCGTGTGTCTGCAGAGCGCCAAGGGGAGCAATATTGCTCTGCCACTTATCAGGAGACATTACCCTTACAGATATTCAAGTATCTTTCGTCTATATAAACCCTATTGTTGCTGATTGGTATCTAGGAGCGCCGCATAACAAGGAATCCCTCGGGTCCGCTCCTGCCCATCAAGATGGTATCTGATTAGGGCATTGGTGCGGGGGAGCTCTGGATGGGACCGTGTCCCATCATAGTGTGGGGACACAGCAAGTGACAGCCGCTCCCGCAGCACCCTTGTCTGCGTTTTGGGGTAGGGATTTAAGCTGAGATTAAGCAGGTGGTGGCCCAAGATCCCAGATCCCTGGGAGCAGCACTGGGCGCTTGCCAGGACTGAATTCCTCCGAATTTGCGTGAGGAAAGGTATGAAGATGGGTCCACTTGCCATGGGCTTTTCCTGCGCTGACCTGGAGCAGCTGAACTGGGAGCAGAGTTGCCCGTAAGAAAAACAGTGAGGAACTTCCAGAAGTTATTTCAGCCCATCTGCTTCCAGAGATGTCTTTGTGATGACCCCTCCGCAGCGATCAGCCGTTACATTTCTAACTTGGAAACCTCAGTTAAGTGCTTGACGTGAGGCAGGATGACTCCAAACCCTTATGTTTCCATTTTTTACTATTTTTTTTGTTAATCCTTTTATGAATCCAGGATCTTTGTGGTAGGGAATTGAGGCCCAGAGAAGCGAAGCTACAGCATTTCTGTTCGCTGAGAACACTGTGCTGCTGCCTTCCTATCTGCAAATCAGGAGGTGAAGGCTCTGATAGTATCTCCAGTGTATGTGCTGCTTGTTTAACTTAATAGACATTTTAAAGAAAAATATGAATGCAAAATACAGCGAGAAAGTACTTTTATTAGCTGGTAATTTGTAGAGGCTGCTGCAAAAAGCTCCAGCTGAGAAGGTTGTTGGGATTAAGTGGATGTTTCCCCAGCACAGAAGGCAGGAGGGAATTTTATCCCATTTGGTTATCAGATCAATTCTTGCTCGAAATCCCTGGGTTTGTTGCTGAGGATTTTATATTTTATATTAACTATGAGAAGTTGTTCCTCAAAGGGCTGAAGTCCCTTTCTTGCTGCCTTTGTCCTCGGTGCAGGTGGTGACCTCCTGTGCTTGCACTGCAGCTGCACAATCGTCCTCCTGCTTCCACGTTCCATCCTGGCCAAAGCTTTGCTCCTGATAAACCAAACCGGTGTGTCTAAAGGCTTCCAGTATAAAGTCAGGGGTGTCACTGGTTCTTTGGGGTCCAGAGAGAACTTGTCTGAAAGGAAGATGCGCCAAATTTGATATCCAGGGATGGTGTCCAAGGACAAAGCAGTTTGACCTGAATTCTTCCGTGTAACGGTAGGGCTTGCAGTAATGAATTCTGTCTGATCTGTGTGATGGGGTTATGATTTGCAGACATCAAAATCCGTAATTCAGTGAACGCTGCTCTAAACTTGGGAGGGCGGCTAAATAAATAAATAAAATTTGTCAATGCAGACTAATATGCTTGCACATGGTTAGCAATAGCCAGGCAACCGTATATCGCAGCAAAGAATAATGTCAGGTTTTGGAATCGGATAAATTGCAAATAACAATGCAGAAAGCAACTGAACCTTGAGGAATATCAGCAGCTAGACTGGATGAGGTGGCTGCAAAAAGCCTTTGTTTGGAAGAGAGAAATAGAGACCAGTAGGACAAGGGGAAAAAAAAAATGGGGAGGGAACGGGGGGCCCATAAAGCTGTGATCAAGTGCAGGAGAGGTGATAAAAGGCCATGGACAGCCCAGCAAAAATATTAAGAAGCAATAAAATGCAGCATCAGTGGAGATAAGATGATAATTTGTTATTCTCAGCAGAGCCATTTCTGCACTGGGGCTCTTTGTAGACTCCGAAGCTAAGCTGGGTTCTGCCTTGCACCTTGTGCAGTGATTTACATCTTAAAAATAAAAAAAAAGAGGAGGAAAATCCTCCAAGGAGCAGATAAGGGTATTTTTGTGTGTACTGAGGTGTGTGTGTTTTGGGGAGAGTCAGTCAAGTCCTGGCGGAGCTTAAACTTATCCTGAAAGAGCCTGGAGGTCGTTTCCAAAGCGCTTTGGTCGGTAAGGGGTTGTACATTTGTGACTTCAGTGCAAATGAGAATCAGACCCACTTTTCCCTTGGAAAAATGGCTCATCAAGGCAAGTGGAGCTGTGAGGACCAAACAGCCCGTAACAGCTGGTAGGAGCAGGAATACTGATCCACAGAAATGTGGAGAATGGTGCGTCCTACCTCAGCGACCGTCTTAAGGTCAGGTAAAGGATTTAAAGGGATTTTTGCATGGCGCTTTCACTGGGCACACAGTGAATTTGCTGGGCACACGCTGCCTTTGCTCCCGGTCACAAGCGTGATACGGTTTAAATTCAGCCTCAGTCAAACGTGGTAGTTCGAGATGCTTTTGACTCAAAGTGAGATATCGTTGGGTTTGGCTGATCTTTAGAGATGTGATGTTAAACCGAGCATCGCACAGGCACATAGGAGCTGATGGGTGCGAAGGTACCTGTGCTATGGGGCAGAGCTGTGGCCGGGGGTGCAGGAACCAGCCCCAGAGAGCAAGGAATTGAGCCCAAAGGTCTGGGAGGGAAGGCAGACATGGAGCTATCTCTCAACTCCATCTCTGCATCCTCTAAATGGCACAGGCATTGTTCAGCAGTTTTCAAAGATGCTGATAACAATGATACAGATCCCTGCTACTTATTAAGCTGATGGCTTTTAAACATTAAATCCCAGCTATAATTAAATTAACTGAAATTGTTTTTTAGGGGAAAAAAAAAAAAAAAAGAATTCTAAGCACTCCCCAGTAACATTTAAAAGGTGAGGGAATTGCCTGCAGGCCTAAATAAGCGTTTCTGCAGATTGCATCCAAAACTAATTCACTAGCTAATGACTGAAGCTGTAGTCAGGGGACTAGAGAGGATGGGGGAAGAGGGAGGAGGGACCAGTTTGGGGACTGGGGAGGATTTTTGTGATGGTGTTGCTGTTTTTCCTGGAAAAGGATTCCAGGCCATCCTCTGGCAAAGCCAATGAATTATCTGCAGAATGACACGATCATCCTGTTAATCACGAAGTGATTTCTTCTGATTATTTTTTTAATAAGTACCAAATAATTTTATGCAATGCTGCAGCACAGATCTCTCCAGCTTACCCTCCCTCTGTGCAAAGACAGTCTGATCAGGGGGGAGAAAAGCAATTAGTCACTTCAGAGCTTTTAGTACCTCCAATTTCTAATTTCTCATCTATGGGAGGGAAGGAGAGAGCGCAGAGATGGTGAGAAGCAAAGAACTGGGGTTCAGCTCTGCTGAGCTTGGGTCCAGTGGGGTCTGGTCATATACAGGGAGAACAGTTGGACTTGGTGATGCTTGTGGGTCCCTTCCAACTCGGGACATTCTGTGATTCTGTGGCAGGGAATGGAGCTGGGGTCCCTGTGCTGGGGACTGGGGATGCTGCTGGATGTGGTCCTGGGAAGGGATTTTCCATCCATCCCAGCACAGTGAGGTTGCCCTCATGTGGATTTCCCCAGGCTCTGGGGAAGGGAACGCGGTGCTGGAGCCTCTGCTGCCTTCATCTGAGTGTAGCCAAGTGTCAGGTTCCTGAGCAGGCAGCCTGGGAACTCTCATGAGCACAAAAATCCATTTTTAAAGAGAAGGACTGAAGGAAATGACAAACTAAGTTACACAGACTCTAACCCGGCTTGCTGTTCTGTATTTAGATTCGTTGTTATTGCCTCGGGCATCCTTAATTCATTACTTTTGATGACTGGCTGTGACGTGCTCCGTTCGGGCCTAGATGATGCTACCCAAGGCGCACCCTGGTTCTCCGAGTTCAGTAACACCCGTGAGGGTCTGACACAAACTCCAAGGCTGTTCTGCCCGACTAAGAAATACCAATAAGGAGCTTCAAGACAGAGCTTGCAGGAAAACAGCAGGTATAGGCAAATGTACCTAAACGTGAGCATCCCTGGGGATGCACACGCTCTGGGCTGAACCGGAGTTCTCCGGGATATCTCTGTTGCATCCAGCTCATGCTTGTACCTCCATGCAGGGCTGAATTTAATCTTTGCTGGGGTAGGTGAGAATAGAGGTGAACGTGGATGTCAGAATGTGCTTTTCATTTGGGGGCAGAGGTTCTGAGCTACAGCACGTGCTGTGGTCAGATCGTCTTTGCTGGGATCACCTTGGCAGGAATTGCTTCTACAAGGCCTTTAACATTTCTGTCTTGGCTTTGAAGATCTCATTAAACTACATTCTGTTTTGAAGGAATCGAAAATATACTCGTTAATTTAATAGATGGCTTCTTTTGGTTGCAGGATTCATCCCTGGTAGGGACACCATTCAAAAATTAGCTATTATCTGTTGTGGCTGCAATTCTAAGACATTTGGATTTGTGCTAATGTCTGTGAGTGGCAAGTCTCCGATTTCCTTTATACTTCATTACTGGCGTACCCCAAAAAGCAATCCTTTCTTAATCAGGGCTTGTTTCTGCTGTCAGGTTATTGTTCATCGTGAGAGATGAAGCAACAAGAAGGCATTTTCTCGATTTTCCTAAGTTAAGCTAACCATCCCCTGCTGACAGCCCTATTACACCAGAGCAAGTGGAATGTTCAAGTCATAGAGCTTTATATCAAATCGATCATTTTGACAGAGCAGATGCTTTTCCTTTCCTCCTACCCTCTGAATTCCTTTCCCGTTTGAACGTTGTAACCACCGCTCGGGGCGAGGACAGAAAGGAGGACGGGCAGACGGACGAGGTTGCCCTCATGTGACACACGGATGACGGACAGACACACAGATGACGGACAGACTGACAAGGTCGTCACGGACCAAACTCTCCGTTACGTTACGAGCTGGTGGGTTTCTGTTTCCTAACGAAGGTCAGAAGTGTGGCCTCCTTGGAAATTGCGCTCCTCCGTGTCCCATTTCATCCGCCGCTGCCCCTCTGGAGGGTAGCGACCTGCTAATTCACCCCAAAGCAAGCTCTGCAAAGATGAATCATTTAATATTAGCGCAGCACTTGGATAACCAAAGCGCTACACTCCTGCTAATTAACAGTAACTGTGTTTGGAGCATTGAAAATTAATGCATATTTTATTTCCAAGTGTGTGTTTGACAACACGGGCGAGAAAAGGATGGGAAAAGGGACAGGACACAAACTCCAGCCTCCTGCACTGACCTCAGGTGTCCGGACCCCCCTGGTTTTCTCTTTGGGCTTCCTCAGATTAACCTCTCGGCTCCACTTTTGCTGAATAGGTTATTGCTGCTGCTGGAAAGCAAAGAGAGAAAATCCTCTCTTGAGGTGATAGGTGAAAATGCACCGAAGTCGATAAAGATGCCCCATATAAATCTGTAGATGTGACCCAATAAATCCAAAGTGAGATATTTTTTTCCCTCTTATTGAACGAGTTTATTTTGTTCTTCGGGTGTGAGCATCTTTGCACTTGCATGTTGTAAGTAGGCATAATCTAGCAAAAGTAACAGATACCGATCTAAACTAGAACACATCCGGCACTTCATTTAGCATGAGTAGTAAATCAGTAGGGTTGCGGCATACGTCTTTGCTATCGTATCGCTATTCTGAAATGAGTCATTTTGACTTTCTTATCTATACCCTGGAAACCTGTGTCCTTACATATGAGGTTTATGCACTGCTGCGGTATGCCAGGGAAAAAATTAAGTCAAAATAAAAAGATTACATCTCTTACCCACCAGCTGGTGGTTTCTTCTGTGCTCCTGACCAGTTAATGCCGTGAAGTTTATTTCCATTAGTTGTATTATCGCTTTTTATCTGCTTTTCCCCAGAGCACTTACTGTAACGTCAAAGTACCAAATCTATTTTTATGAAATTGCCCTGTAAAAAAAAATTAAAAGGCCATCAAGAAAAAAAGGTGATGGATTGGATCTTGAAGCATCAGAACAGCACCTGAGACTCCTTTCTGTCATTAGTCTCATGCAAAAATGTTTCATTCCTTTGTCCCCTGGTTTTGCATGGTCTGTTTTATTATTGCTTTTGTTACAGCGTTCATCTAATGCGATATTAAGCGCGAGGCTCTTGACATACGCTTTGCAGAGGAGGTGCTGGGGAATCGGATGGGGGATTTCGGACCCACCTGCCACCGTCTCGCTTTGAGTTACAAATGAAAACAACGGTCCCTTTAAAACAACAGTGGTGAAATACCCTAGTGAGGCCTTTAGAAATGGAAAAACTAGCACCGAGTTTTCTGTCTCTGTCCAGAAGAAGCTGCTCAGCTGGCTGGTTGTATTTCACATGCAGAGAGGCAATGGTTTGGAACAAAGATTTATCACATGGTTTATTCCACCCCCCCCAAAACTGGGGGTTTTTTAGATATTCTTTCACCAGCCAAAGGTCACATTATCATGGCATCCCAAATAATAATCACATCCAAGAGGCTCAGCTGCGATTCCTCCCAGCTCCTCAGCACGTTAGATGCCAAGGAATGTAATAAATGGGGGCAAACGAACACGTGGATATTGAGAGTGGTTTTTGCACGGATTAGTTTTCTTTTGGACCGCACAGTTTATCTACTGCAGTTTGGCAAAAAAAAAACCAAGAAAAGAAAAATCATAAAAAAACCATTTCACTTGCAAACCGCAGTAGTGTATGTGGTTTTCCATTTATCCACGTTTAGGAGGTGTTAAATGTACTGGAACACCGCAATAACTCCAGCCCGCAGCTGTATCCCAGCCTGAGCTCGTTAAAGCAAAAAGTGCTAAAACCAGAGACTCCAGCTCCTTTCTGTGGGTCCTGGGGGGTGGTTTAATCCCGGTGAAGGGCTACGCTTTAATTTGAAACTGATACTCCTTGCTAGAGGTGTCCAGCCTGGAAGGGCTCCAACCACAGCGCGGTCTCAGCCTCCCCGTGCTCAGTTTGGGCCACCTCGCTGAACCAGGAGCATCTATCTCCGTGGGCTTTCCGAGGGGCGTTCGCAGCCTTGATTGGGTATCTTGGAAGTAAGCGATTGATTTTAGATGCGTTAAACTTGGCAGTCCAAACCCTATTGTACATCCTCATTTGATGTCCTTCTGCTGCCTTGGCTCCAGAATAGCATTAGTGTATTTTTTTTTTTTTTTTTTGTAAAATTATATATGCCAAAGGCTCGAGTCCTTAACTTGTATGGAACTGATTTATAGCGTTATTGGCACAGCATTATTAGAGCCGAAAGCTGATGGTGACATTTGGCCTTGTTTAGGAGCTTCAGAGCGGGGATTCTGAAAAGAGATGGAGAGAGATACCTTCAATCTTTTTTTTTCAAGTAGCATAAAACCATCTTAAAGACGCCATTAAGAAAAGAGCTATTGATGATCAAGGCCAATAAAGGTGAAGCTGAATCTTTATTCAGCTGGAGAACTGCAGAGAACCAACAGACTTTGGTTTGTGGTATTTTTTTTCTGTTTCATCTGAAAGGGCTGGATTTGTGGTGAGTTTGGCTGGAGCTGGGTCCCGTGTTACTGCTTTGGGAAAGGGGTAAAATTTGCCATAATGGAGTAGCCCGGCTGATGAGAGAGCGCTCTAACTGCATCCCAGCATGTCCATTTAATCAGATAATCAAATCCTGGCGTTTATATCCCTCTTAAAAATGGAGACAGAAGTTCAGCCAGGCATATTAACCCCTTAATTAATAATCCTGACACTTAAACTACTCTGCTGTTACTCATTAAGCTTCTACTGACATTGATGGAGTACCAGGACATGTTGTATGTGGTATCTTCAGTGGAAATGGTGCCTGGGTATCGCTAGTACGTGGCAGATGCTCTGGCTGGGGTGTCCACCTCCTTTAGCCATTTCCCTGAAAGTCAGGTTTATTCTGTGGTTCTTCTGCAAGCTGGGATGATGAAGCAAAAGGCCGTATGTTCTGAAGGGGTCACTGGGGTAAGTGGAACCTTCTCCTTGCTGAGGGACAGCAAAAAAGATGAAAGAGCCCATTCTGAAAAATGATGTCCCGTGCACTGTCCAGCAAAAAGTACAATATACAAATTCTAGGTGAACTGAAGCGTGAGCAGTGTGATTACTGATGTGGCTCATGACCTTTAATTGCTTTTGAATTTTTAGATCCTATAGAGTGTAACGCGATACTCTGAATGTGACAAAAATGTAGTGTTTCCTGTCACAAATGATCCAGAATATAGCCCGCCACATTCTTTTGCATTAGGGCATCGTACTGTGTTCTTGTTTGAAATAAGTAAAATTAAGTTGAGCCAAAGCTTATAATTCAGCTCTGCCGTCCAGCTTAGCGCCAGCCTGGATCTCTCCTTGGTATCTCAGAGCACCAAAAGCAGCAAGGTTACTCATGAGTAAGCTTTTACTTAACAGAGGAGGATGCTGTCAGTTAATATTTGATATCATACGCTTGATACAAGGGGGATTTAAGCAGCCTGTGCGGTATTTTTTTGAGATATACCTTTTCCACTTCACCTTCTCTGATAAGTACTTTTTTTAACGTGTCATGCCATTACTTTCCCAGCTGAAGTACTGGGAGGTGAGGAGTGTGGTGTCCCTGTTCACGTGCAGTGTCAGCGAGCGGGGAGCATCACTTCCTAGTGCAGGAGCAGGAAAATTCATGCTGGAAGGAAGATATTTTCCTCTTAGGAGATACGGCAGACACAGCTTCCCAGAAGAACATTGAATTGCAAATGCAAATTCCTACCCAAACCGCATTTTTATGCCGTACCTTTCATCTTTTGCATAACTCTCGGTGTCTGTCCCTCTAAGAAACTGATGCTCTCTACCGTTCACTAATAGCAGAGAAAGTCAGGGGAACAATAAAGGAAATCCTTTGTTGTCTCTAAAAAGACAGTCGAAAGCCTGAAAGAGTCACCAGTGCTCCTCTTCTCTAGGTCTTGAAAACATAGACTTCTAGCTCAGAAAAATCCATGAAAATGATGGAAGTGTTTCTATGGACTGAATGCAATCCCCCCATTAGGGTGCTGTAGTAACCAGAAATATCTTGACCTGATCACTAAGCTGGGTTTGGGATTAGCCGCAATGTAGAATTCAGTAAATAACCTTGAGCATAAAAACGAGATTCCACTCCAGAAAACTGTTTAATCTCCCTTGTTTTTTATGGATCAGCAAAGGTGTCGGGAAGTTTGACACTCTAGATAATTGAGCTGTTGCATTTAGAGCACAGCCTACAAATAATGGCAACTTTGCTTTGAAATAGTCTTTCTAAACTTTGGTTTGACAATTAGCATTTCAAAAGGTTGCAACTATGTAGCTGCCATCGCCTAATGCGCAGTTTGAATCAAATTGTAAGGATTAATAGCACAGCGCTAAAAAAAGCCAGGAGATCTACCTGCCTTGGAAATGTTCCTGTGAACGCAAAGAGATGAAAATCCCAAGTCACGTAGCCATGACACATCTGCCATCCCCGGTGTGGGGTGAGAGGAAAGAGACGTTCACCCCCTTGTTCAGACCAGGCCTCGCTGNTGCAACTTGAGGCCGTTTCCTCTGCTCCTGGCGCTTGTTCCTGGGGAGCAGAGCCCGACCCCCCTGGCTCCAAGCTCCTTTCAGGCAGTTCAGAGATCAGAAGGTCTCCCCTCAGCTCCTGTTCTCCAGCTGAACCCCCCAGCTCCCTCAGACACTCCTCGTAAGACTTGTTCTTATTCTTTCAACCCCAGATAAGCGCTGCGAGACGTGGACTTATTTGTATGAGAAAAGCATCAAGAAGTTTCCCATCACAAGACAACTTTGGGTGTTGTACGGATGGTAAAACAGCAGCTCTGCCTCCCTCACGTGTATGTGGTGCAGGCACAGGCTGAATTAGCGCAGGAGGGAGCTGATCGATTTTCAGCAAAACCCATCATTTCTGCAACTCTGAGCCCACCGAAGTCAGGGGCAACGTCTGGTTTGGCCACATTGAATACAGAGCCGTGGGTTTTATCAGCCGTCTCTCATGTTGTCAAGGGGATAGTGAAGAGGCGATCCGAACAATGGGAATTCTCAGTGTGCGGAGGAGAGCAAGAGGCAAACGAGATCCGCTCAGTCCCACGCTAGCCAGGGATTCAAGGGTTTCTCCTCAAGGGCGTTCACCAACTCATCAATAAAACAAGCGTTTAGAAGGGAGAAGCGCCACCCGATCAAGGCCGAAGCCGCCCCGTGTTTGTGCGTGGAGTGCATGGGGTGATGAGAAACCGGTTGTGTTTTGTGCTTGAGTGTCCCGGGGGTGGAATCCTGCAAAAAAACCTGGTCCTGTGGGAACACAGAGCAGTGTCAGAGCAGAATTGTGTGCCCGACACCGCTGGGAGGGAATTCTGCTTTTCACTATCGCCTAATGCTGGGGAGAAACATTCTTATTAGGGGCTTTTCTTCCCCCTCTCCTTTAAATGAATGCAAACAACAGGGGTTTTTCTTTACAGCGTGTTCTTTAATAACTCGGGTTAGTCATAATGAAATCTGTTCTTCGGGTAGAATTAATATGAGATAGTAATGGTGATTAGGTAATTAGCAACTACCAAGAGTATTTAACCTTCCTGGTGACAGCGTGTCTGACATCACCTGAGCTCGTGCAGACTCTGTGAAAAGAATTAACAATTTTAAATTACCCCATTTAAGTTATTAATTATGAAATACAAATGGGCCCAGAAATAATGGCAGTGGTGCCCGGTATCCTGGTGGTTTTTCCGCCTCTGCATATCTTAAATCTATGTATTTTCTGTCTTCCGTTTCATTATGAAATTGAAATAGGATTGCAGGCATCAAGGGACATCTGCTCTGGTAACCATTGGCTATTGGCACTGTTATCCCTGCTCCCATGAATGATCAGGAAGGAAATTTTCCTTTTCCGCTCCCTTCACCTGGAAATTCCGCTTGTACTGAAAAGCCACAGTGCCCATGTGTTTTCACAGAATCGCACAGAATCACAGGATGTCAGGGATTGGAAGGGACCTCAAAAGATCACCCAGTCCAATCCCCCCGCCGGAGCAGGAACACCCAGATGAGGCCAATATTTTCATTTGGAGCAATATTCATTTTAGTCAGTGATGTTTTTTCCTCTTCACATGTGTCCCTGCAAGAGGTTGCTGAGCTGCAGTGATACCCGGGTTGGTTTTTTGGTGTTGTGATGTCCCGGATCCCACGCGTTGCACCTTAACCAGGCACCCGGGATGATGGAGCCGTTCTCCTTCTGCAGAGAAACACAACAAACCTGAGCTGCCGATGGAGAGATTGGAAAGAGGTGACTCTTACTGAGAAGTTCCGAAAGCAACTTGTTGGAGATATTAATATACAGATATGAAATCCTCTTCCAAAGGAAGTTTGCGAACATTTGCTCCCGTAATGCATGTTTACAGCTTTGGAGTTTGCTTTCATAAATTTTCTATGTAATCACTACATGGGCTGTAAACTTGCATATGTGAGTACATAAATCTGTTTGCACACACCCACTGTACCTATAGGTCTCTGTCTGTCCCATCTGGGCTGACCCTCTCTTTTTAATCCACATTTATAGCTCTTCTCCATCTTCCTCACACTGCATTACAGTTTCTCTTTATTAGCAGCCAGTAATGTATTAATGCGTTCCTCGGTGGGAAGTGTGCTCCTAACTATTACCTTGGACACTCATTTAGTTGAATTTGATAGTGACAACACATTGACATTGGTAAGGTTAATGATCCAGTACTTTATTTCATTGAACAAGTTGAACAACATTTAGTACATTGTTCCACAATGTCCTGGAGAGCTGTCTGCGCTATTACTGTAACGCTACTATGGCATCTTTGCCCTTTAAGTAATTGGCACCGTGAAAATATTCTCTAGATCCTGTCACAATTGATTAGTATTGCATTGAATTACCAAAAAAAAAAAATAAAATTACTTTTATTTTCCTTTTTCAACCTCTTTTCATGGAAGGAAGGCAAAATTTGATCTCCACGGATGGGAAAGGCTGACAGCACTAAAAGAAGAGCGAAAAGACAAAGTCCTGGCTGCTACCTGAACTTTTTGGGCCTGGAACCAACACAAATCTCTGCAGAGAGCACCCCAGCGTCCCCGCGGGCTCCTCAAAGGTTGTCTTCCATAGGACATGACTGATTGTGCTCATCTTTTTAGAGAGAAAACAAATTGGGGGTTTAAATTGACTGGATGATAGATTGCAGCACGGTTGACTCCGTTTGGCTTCCACCGCTGGATGTGGTGATGTGGTCCCATTGCGTTGTATTTGCCGGGAGTCGTCATGGCTCAAAAGCAGGGAATTCTTCTTCCAAAGAGGCTGGAAGATGAAAGATGCAGAGGATGAATTCTCTGTTCAGTGCAAGATCAGTGGCACAACTCCGGAATTTCACCATCTGTAAAGAGAGAGGTGACATTTGGTGGTGGTGACGCAGAAGACAACCAGTGGTTTTTGTCTCTGGGACTTGAAGGTGCAAAGTAGAACATCATTTTTGTATTTGTAGCGACAACAAAAAAAAATCTCTCGACTTTGGATTCATTTTGTCCTTCTGTCACCTTCCCCCTCTCTTTTAAATTACCCTTGATTGTACAACATCTGCTCCCTTCATGCCTGCATATGGCTGTCTCCTTAAATCTGCTTTTCTGTCTAGGGGCTGCATACAAATATCCAGCTGAAAGTTTTCTTTCAAAGGTCTGATTAACCAGCTTTCTCTGGACAAGAAAAATTAGTGTCGGCATAAATAGAAAAGGGAACAGTGGGGAAGGGGGTACCTGTGCAGAGGAAGAGTAATGACAAGTGTCAGACAGGGACACTGACAAAGACCAAAGATGAAACAACTGAAGGATCAAACCCTACATCTTCAGACAGGAGGTTGCATTTTATTCTTGTATTCAAAAAAATAAAATCCTCACAGATGTGAAATTCTGAAACATGAGAGGAATGTCTTTTTTTTTTTTTTTTTGAGGCATACAAGAAAAATTCCTAATTGACATGCTCAGAATGTCTTCTCACCAGACATTTGCTACCCAAAATACTCACCAAAGATTTTCAACAAAGCTCTGGGTTGCAAGTGTATAGGATGGCAAGATAAAGGCGTATCTGCCTGTAAGCTCTGTCTAGTAAAAAGCTGTCCCTCTTCTGGTTTTGAACCTTAAAAAAATAACTATATGAAAGTACAGAACTGTCCTCTAATCGTCTATATCTGCTTACAACATCTTATGTAGCTTTTTCTGCTGTCTTTGTAGGATGCAGTACATGGCTTTTAGTTTTATGGTGGAGAATATAGATCTGTATCTATATGGCAGACGGCTGAATTTCAAGGGTTAAACCACAGAAACTTTGGATTCCTTAGTGACTTAGAGTACGCCTGTAGGCCACTTAATTAACTGCTCGTTGCCTTGACCTCCGATGTGAGAAGTCATTCTGTTATCTCCCTTCTTTTAAGCCCGTCGCCATGGCATCTAACGGAGCTCTGGCACCTCTGCGTGAGGTCGGCATGGGGAAGAACGCAGGCAATGGCCCGCGGGGAACGGAGCACAGAGGATGGACCGCGGGGAACGGAACACAGAGGATGGACCACGGAGAACGGAACACAGAGGATGGTCGAATCCACATGGGCGGCTCCGGCGCCTGCTGTAGGTCAGTGACATCCAGCATCGCAAGGTGAGGCAGAAACATCGATCTAACGCTGCAAGAGAAAGGTCTAGTTTGATGAACAAGTTTATTCAGTTGGTTTTTTTGTGCTTTTTTTTTTTTTACTAACCTTCCTCCCTTCTGCCTTCTCTCCCTGCAGCCCACCCCCTGGCCCTTTTACCTCCATTCCCCAGCTGAGCCTTTCTGGAATATACTCTATATTTGTCTCCTGCTTCCCTGAACACCCATTATTATGTAGAATAATAATGCAGGAGCTGCTCGGCACCTCTGCTCAGTGGCTCCAAGTGGGTTGAATTGTAGCCAGCGGCAGGGGGTGATAAATGTAGCGTAAGATGCCTTTTCCACAGCAAACTGCAAATTGCCTCAGCAGCACGGCCCACAAAAGGTTCCCGCGGAGCAAATTTATCTCCCATTGTCGACCCAAGGAGGAAAGCAGAGAGGACCAGGCATCCTATTTTTAAAAAGTCACATTTGATCTTGTTCAGGCTCAGAGTCCGGAGTATTTTAAAGGACTTCTCATGGAAAATGCAGGCCTGAGAATGCAGCACAGATAAAGGGATTTATTTTTAACTGCAGCCCGGGTTCATGACCATGTAAGCATTTCAATTTTAAGCCACTCAGTTTGAATAATATATTTCGCCAAAGTGAATGTTATGTCATCTAATAACTCATGGGTGGGAGGGGAGGGATGGTGACTGGGGAAGGGAAGAATAAGACTGTTAGAGAGAAATCACCCTCTAAAGATTTCCATACACTTCCTAAAAAAAAAGGAGGAGGGAAGGACAGATCCTGGCGGTTTATCTGCCCACTCAGGAGTTCACGCTGCGCCTCCTCCCATATGGTCCCGTCCTCAGACAGCAGCGTGATGGACATTCCTGAGGATTGCGAGGTGATGGATATATAGTTGGAAACCTCCGGTGATGGATGACGGAGGACGGGAGAGGGGGGCATTTGGTGATTGATCGATAGCAGCACAACCGCAGTATCCACAATTAATGGTGTGAGGCACCTCTGATAGATGGTCATGCTAAATACCTTTGTGTTTGACGCTCGCTTGTCATGTTTCTGCTATACCGTCTTCTCAGTGTCAGTTAATGAATTAAATGTGGGTATTTGGTATGATATTTGGAGCCGTCCCCGCTGTTCCTGAGCATCCGCTGCTGCAGAGCCAGGCTCGGGGTAGAGTCTGGGCCATTCTCCACCCATCTGAGCTGGATGATGGGATTTATGAGGATGTTTCCAGGAATAAATGCCTGACCGCCTTTAATTGTAGCCTTCATTAGTAACCTAGACTTATTATTTGTATTACATAAATTGTTGGTATCCACCTCTGAGATCGAAGGGATCCCTCTGAGAGATGGGCAAACAGAGAGCAGAGCAGCTCCTGAGCATCCGCAGATGAGAGACAGGGCTGGGAGGTAAAATAGAACGTACTGGGAGATGAGGAAAGTCGCCTGGGAATAGCTGGTGGGTGAAAGGAAAAGGCAGGACTTAAACCCCGGCATCCACACGCTGCTCCGTGCCTTCCTGATGGGCCAAATCCCGTGAAAAAGCGTTTTGCTTGTGGTCACTTAACTTCCAAATCACGTTGGCAATTTCAAAACCTGATGTGCGCTCTTCCGAAGCGTGTTAGTGACTGCAAAGGAATTATTCGGGCATTAGGAGCGTGTCAATGGAAGTAGGTTAGCTCTCCTTGCCTCAGTGTACCTATTTGTGATAGAACGTTAAGTAAATACTTTAATGCTTGCGTGAAATCAGGCTTAATTTATCAGTGTCGAGCCTAATTGACATTTCAGGATCTTTCCTCAGGAAGAGGATTATTAGTAAGAATAATACTATTATTCCGCTGGTGTTGATTTTAGCTGGACTCATATGAAGAGGTGATGGGTACCTCTAAGTCAAGCAGCGATGATGGTTCCACCCAGCCCAGGAGCCTCGTGCTCGGTCCTGTGGACAAATGGGCAAAGGGTTTGGTGAGAAAACATCTGAACAAACACTATATATTCATTTTCTCTTCGCTTAGTTGAAAATAGATCGACCTATTTGCAATTCCAAGTTGAATTTGAGGGATTAGATCCTATTTTTTCTGTGTTAACATAGTGAAAAATAAATATAAAGCTGTGGGTTTCTTTCAAATGGCCTTTAAACTTAAGGTTTATTTATACACTATCTGTTTGCCAAGGACAGAAATAAAAAATGTTCGCTCCTCATCTTCATCTAAGATATCTTCATATCTTTTCCCATGAAAATAATTCATGTCACTGAGAAAAAAGTCTTCTATGAATCACTGATGAGTCTTTGATGCTTAATGTGCTGTCCAGCATGCGCACAGAGTTCTCTTGGAATTTAGTTTAACAAGAGAATCTGATTTTCTTCCCGACATCATTAAAGTTTCCCCTTCAAATTTCACTTAACAAGCAAATGAATGTTCTCCTAGTGTAATTATAGTTTCTTTTTTTGCATTTCATTTAGAAAAAAGCCGGCCTCATCCATCCTGTGTTTTTGCACAGGAGCCCAGCTGGCTGAGCCATGCTGGGGATTATTTCCAGTGCGGCCAGTAACGTGGTTTAAAACACGCGCCTGACGGGGAGAACACGGCAAAACCGTTTGTGTAGGAGCTTCATTGCTTTCCAGTTTTGTATAGAAAACCACGTCCTGCTGAGTCAGCTTTCATCTGTTTTTGCTCAAAATTTCAGTGAGTGCTCGTTCGGGATGTCTTTGAGTACATGAGCGTTCTGGCATGACCGATCTTTACTCAAACCTCTCCGTTTTGCTCTGCAAACACCATAGAAGCCTCTTTGCTATTAACACATTTTAGTCTCTGCCCATCACTGATTGCTTTTGCGTGCTAAAACTTCTCCCGTGCTTCCCCTCCAAGAGCAGAGGCGGCCAGTGCGATGCAGACCTGTCAGTACGTGCTTTAGCAGCCTGGATCACCCAGGTTATTTTTTCCACGTCCAATATTTGTTCGTTTGCTCCTTTTTTTCACTCCCTCCTGCATTCTCGACGCTGCAGCCCCTGCTTTTCTGTTTCTTTCTGCTGTGTGGGCTTGCAAATCATTTTCCTTTGCAATAAATGGCATATATCCCCACCATCTGAACTGGCAGAACGTGAATAATTAGAGTCGAGTGCAAGTAATTTTTGAGTCAAGGCCTTGGTGTGTCATGGGTTGTAAAATTTAATCTGCCAGCAGCTCCTGGCCTCATATCAATTACATACAGTAAAATGAGGGAAAGTGTCCCATATTTCTGTGCAGTTATGGGAAATGCCATCCTGGTGTTTCAACATCGCATATTATCTCTGCTCTTAGCTGTAGTGCTAGGTCACTTAGCCAGAAGTGTTGGAAATGGTGTCTGTTATATGCGTGTAAGAGTTATCTTTAAAAAAAAAGCACCCAGAGGGTCCCTCCACCCTCATCTCTGCTCAACATTTGTGTTTGTGGTTCTTCGTTAGCGATAACGGAGATTGCAGGCAGGTAGAGGCCTGTCTGCCATGTGCAGAGGAATTAGGTGCCATACACAGGGATTCTGTCTCATTAGACAACTGTGCTGCGTGTCATTATTAGCGAATAAATGACTAAAAGGGACAGTCAGCGAATGAGGTGAGGATAACGGGCAGCAACGTGGTCGTCTTTTGACTGATGGGATCTCATGCTTCGCTGTGTGCCGCCATCAAAATAAATAAAAAATTAGAAATATAAAGAAAAATGCAGAAATAGAGGCAGATGGAGTGGGCGGTGCGATCCCGCTGGCTGGGGCTGGGTTTCCCACCTTCCTCCTGTCCCACTGCCCCCCAGCTGTGGGACGGGGGTGTCCCCCAGTGCTCCCGTCCCAGCCAGGGGGGTTTTGGGGTGAATTCCAGGTCCTGGGGTACAAAAGCACAGCCACAGGTGCCTCACCTGCTCCACAGGAACTCCATATATGCGTGTTATTAGCTCGTTAAATTTAAGGGACCTTAATCCTCTTTCCCCCGGGGGCGCGTTCCCTCCTATTATGTTGTATTTGCCAGAGGTAAAAGTTTTTACGTGAACGTTTGCTTTGGAGCAGCTCTTAAGTTTCAAGTTGCTGCTGCCCGGTGTTTGCTAAGGCTGCAAATCCGGCTCTTGCTGTGTGGTTAAACAGTGACACTATAGTGCAAACAAGAATAACGTATACAGTGCATCTCAAAGTGCCGGAGAGAGAATGAATAATTAGCCATATAATAGAATACATAAACAGAAGCTGCATTAAAAAGAGATGAAAACATGTAGGGAACAAGCCATTGTTAGAGTTCTCCCCCATCTGAATGTCTGGGGATGCTTAAACCCTGCTCTTGAGGGAAAAAAAAAGCCCTTCTCATTTCTACTCTATTTGTATGCTACTGTAGCGGTTTTGAGAAATTAAAAATAATTGATACATTTGAGAAAGCACAAGCAGTAACTATTTCATATTTTTAAAAGCTTTGCAGATATGCAGGGAAAAAAAAAAGTGCTGTGCATGCATAACGCTAAAGCTAAAATCTGCTCCGAGTGATGCAGTGACGGCCTCTTTTATGGGAAACTAACGGCGACCGTGTATAACGAACTGGTACGTGGAGGGGTTTTCTTGCAGCTGTGCAGAACCTGGAGTGGTCCCCGGGTTTAAATACTTGAGCTCTTTCTCTTGGGCTGGGGGAAGACTTTCCCTTCCATCCGCGGAGCTGGACGTCACCCGTTCTGCTAAATACGGCCTCGGCGCTGGCCTCAGACACCCTCATTCTGCAGTGACTAACGCCTTAATTACAAGTAATTTGGAAAAAGTCTTGATAGCTATGCGTGCGTTAAATGGAACAGATTAAACCCGGGCCGAGGCGTTTGTGTGTGATGCTCCGACAGCGGTTTTGCAGAACATTTTTGATGGATATCTAACGCATCGGTGCCCTCAGCTGTGTACGGTGTCTGCATGAGGAGTAATCACGCAGGGTGGACCTCCGGAGGAGGCTGTTTTATTAGGTAAGAAGGGAATGAAGCACAGAAAATAGTATTAAAGATGAACAAACGGCTCCATTATTTCACAAAATTAAATGCACTTTTCCAAGTAAAGAAGGCAAAAGTCAGTCATTATCTGTCTGTAATACATCGCAGCAGATAATAAAGAGAGGTTTATGATCTCTGAAAGCAAATTAGAGGATATTTAAACAACACATCTTTCTATGAAGGAGTGATAATTACAAAATCGGGTCAAAACGCAGAACAATCCAACCCTGCCCCAAGCTAATGTGACTTGAATAAGCCGAAATCTCCTATATTCTCTCACACAAGAAGGATTCATTTGGATTGCAGCTGTTCTCATTATTGTTTATCATCTGGACTCATAAACCCTTGTTAGAGTGTGTTGGTACTTGTCAAATCCAAACCCTGCTGCCGAGGCACAGAGCACAGCTCTCACCTCCTCAGCTTCTTTGGGTAGGAAACCGGTCTTTCGGTAGCTTAAGCAGCTCCCCAGTTCCCACCACCAGTATCCGTACATCCCCGACGTTCAGGAACTGACCAAATGCTCATTCAAATCCGGAGATAAAGTTGCATCAAATTCAGTGAACTTTGCGGGCGGCCCTTTGGTGCTTTTTTAATTTTTTTTCTGCTGGTGTGTCCATGTTGCTTTCCTTTTTCTTTGTAGGGATTTTCATTAATACATTTTCTTTAACATGCAGCTTAGGCTGATCTTTGGAAAGAGAGAACCTGTTGTGATAACCTGCTCTGATACAACTCGTACGTCTCTAGGGCTGATTGTCCTGGGTAGCTTTGCAAAACCCAGGAGGTGCTGGGATATAAGTCCGGCCTGGACCTAAATCTGCTGCCACTGGGTTTTTTAAACCAATATGGGTAAGAATATCAGCACAGAGGACATCCAGGGGATGGATTCCATGCCCCACGAGTGGCAGATATTACAGGGTTTTGACAGACAGAGGGAATTAGGTTCTAAATCCTTCAGTTATCTTTTGCAAAGTTACCTGTAGTCCATCTCGTAGTGATTTTAATGACTTTTCTGGGGCAGGGACAGCTGCCTGCATTGCAGGGGGACTGCGATGACAGCCACATTGAACCTTGCAGGAAACACGAGTAATGATCAGTCCTTGTTAGCAGCAGCTGTACTATCAGAGTAAAACAAGCCTTTCAGATTCAGGACACCTCTTTGCTATTTCCCTGGCATATGAACTCTGAATTATCAAGCGTTCAGTAAAATACTTTTAAGTTTCCTGCTGCTTTAGCCTAGAACAGAATTTTGCTGATAAAAACAAAGGATGAGCTGATTCCCTAGACTTTCGTCTAATCCTCTGTGACCCACGCTATGAAAATTGAACTGACTAAAGCACTAGAAAACCTACTGTGGGAATCCTGTCTGTATTTACCCCCGAGGGAAGAGTGGAATGGCCTGCAGGGTCTTTTCCCCGCTCTAATTTTGGTGATATTTACGATTCACTTTGCTCTGCTGTGGGAATAAAAAGGAAAACAAAAAGCGAAGCACCTGGACCAATTGTTTCTGGCCCTGGATACTAATGGGAAGAAGAACGTCAGGGTGGATGAAGATGAGGTGGATCTTGCCGAAGGAGGACAGGCCATGGGGTCAGAGCTCTGTCAGCCTCTCATTAGCAGCAGGAGGAGACCCCAAGAGCCTCATCACTCCCAACAAACCCAGCCTCACTCAGCAGAGGAGAAAATCTCCCTCTCCTCCTCCCCAGGCCCTGTGTTGTTTTACCTTCTCACCAGGAAATGGGAAAATCAAATTTCGAACCACCTCTCGGTCTGGGTTTGTGTATCGATTCCCTTCGCGGAGATTTTTCTCGGACATCGCACAAACGCATCACAAAAAATACCTGTCCTGGGATATGGTTTGAGGCCTCGCTGCCCCAGAGGTGGCTTGGGCTGTGATTCCCGTAAAGATCAGTTATGCAATGTAATGAATTTAATGAAATCAAGCGCGTTCTACACGATAAAGATGTTAATGGAGCTGAATCCTTGGAGGGACTACAGAACAGTCTCTAAACAAGCAAACTTTCCAGCTCAGCTTTGCTCCCAGGCATCTCAGGATATGTCCGCAAACATTAAATTCCAGCACTCGGCTGTCTGACAGTTTGGTACGGGGAGCAGGTCCAGAGCAGACGCAGCAGCTGATCAGATGGGTGATAACTGTGTAATTTATGGAACTCTTTGCCTGCGTTACAGAAAAAAGAAATAATAATAATTGCAGCAGCTAGCGTAAAATAATGAGATATGTTTGTGCCGCGTGCTGTTTTCTCTTACTTTTATGGCACCTGCCACCCAGTGTGTGTACTGGACAGCAGAACGTTATTGAAAGAGTCATTCGTTATACACTGTGCATGTGAGAAATGCGGATGAGGCTTGAGTTCAGCTGGAAATTGGAAGGAGTGATGCTCGGGGTTGTTCCGGGGCCCACACCGGCCTGTCGCACCGACAGAGCAATAATGAGGGAAATGGGATTTAACTACTGGCCTGCCCGGCCGAGCCAGCGCCGAAAACAAAGAGAAGGCCGGAATTTCAGAGGGTTCGATGAGATTTGGAATTTTTCCTAGGAAAGGCAGTGGCTGGAGGCCCGGGATTGCGCTGAGAACGGGTTATTGAAGGCTCAGAGTCGTTCGGAATCATCCAAAACCAGCGTTAAGAAACAGGCGAGTGCTGCGGCGAGGCTGTAACAACGCCAAAAATAATTCTTTCATTAGGATAGCGGTTTTTTCTGCTACCCTTTTAACAGCTCTAGCTGATCGAGGCATCCAGCAAGAAAGTATATCTGCCTAGAAAATTCCTGAATGCCTCTCTAGCTTTTAATTGAATGGCTTGCTTTCTAGGTAACAGCCATAGCAGGTATCGTTTTCTCCATTAAACAGTGTCATTTCTTGTGATTAATTTTGTTGGCCTTATCAGGTGCGTGCACACCGGTTACTTGTTTTTGAAGCCTATTCCCCTACATATGTCTTTTAATGGATTTCCAGGGGAGGGAGGAAGGGGAAAAGATTGACCACTTGAGATTCCTCAGTTTCCCTTATAACGACTCCAGAAATTAACGTTGTCATTAGAGATGATGTCCCAAAATCTACAACCTGTTGCCCGGCAGCACCAAAGTCACAGGGCTTTGCTACAACCTCGTATTTCCTTCTGCGTCTCTCCAGTTAATTAGTTATGCTCTTCTTCCAGTTAATTAGCTCAAAGAAAAACAGCCCTTTGTACTGAGCCTTATAAATTACAGTCTTTTACTGTCTTATAAGAGGTGACACTTTCTGCATTTTCTTAGCAGGGTCACATTTACAATTCTTAAAGGTTCTGTGCAGCGCGGACGCGGGCAAAGGCGTTTCAAAGTGACCGTGCTTGCTTTTAAAAAATTATCAGAGGAACCGGGAGAAAAATTTGTGAGGATCAAAGGAAATGAACTCTATTAAAGAAGAACAAGTTAGGAAAAAAGTTACTGAAAAAGAAATAAATGCATGAAAGTGGCGAAAAAGAACTTCAGATGTTCAGAAGATACCATCCGAAAAAAACGGGCGAGGATTCAATTAGCGGGATGGAGGATGACAGCAGGTTGCTATAGTCAGTAGGCATCGCTCACAAAGGTACCAGAGCATCTCCATATGAGTTTTTAAGAGAAAAATACAAGTAAGTCACAGTATCTATGGGAGGAAATACTCAAAGAGGGGAATTCAACAATTTGGGGCTGTAAATGACAATACGATACCAATAATAGTGTTTGGGAGAGGAGTTTGCAGAGAGAGATCAGTTTTGCTGAAGCCACGAGTGTTTCTTCATCACCCATCAGCTCAGAAACCTGGGATCTGCTGGGCCTGTTCCCTCCCCGTGCAACACATCTCTGTTTATACATATATATTTAGACATATATCTTACCACTACAAACACACCCGGCCCCATACATAACACAAACCGTACACACAGAAAATTCCGCGTTAACAACGTGTCACTGAGTCAGCGAGAGGATAAACACAAACGCAGCTTTTTTGCAAACTTGACATCAAAGTCGGTGGGTTATTTTATTTTTTTTTTCCACCGCTCCAGCCAGAAATGATGGTAAGCAAGAGGCTCCCCGAGCTGTGTTTATTGTTACAGAAAATAGTTCATGTGTTTTATCATCCGTTTGGACCTTTCGAGTTCATTTTTGGGGACTGGACGTTGATTTCCTCGGTGCATTCAGAGCGCGTTTCTTAAGTGCGCCGTATCCTTTTACGGGGTTATCGTGTAATATTAAAATAGGAAGTTTGGGCTTGTGGTTTTGGTCCTTGGAGCCGAGGCACGCGGTGTCACATCATCACTGAGAGCAGAGCCGCACATCACGCTTTGCCTTGCGCTGGTCTTAACTGGAAATGGGGAAAATCTGCCCGAGAGGGAGATAGCAGAGTTAGGATGTGTCTTCTTGATTGATCTGCACAACAAAAGTTGAAGGAATATAAAAAGGCAGTTTGGATAATACAAAGGCAGACGTTTGCAGCATCGACTTCGGGTCACGAGGAATTTTATAATCATAACTTTAACTCATCCGCTTCGCTTAGATTTTGTAGCGCTGGATGAAATATGATACATCAGTCAGAAAGCTCAGTGGCAAGCAGGACAATGTTTTGAAAGCTGTGTCCTTGGAATATCGTCCCCTTCAAACAAAGTGGAAAACCAGATCATCGTGAAGTACATTTATCTCTCTCTAGACTCCGCGCTGCGTCCCCAGTTGGTAGGAGAAGAAAAAAGCCCTGCCAGAGCGAGCAAAGCTGAAGTTCGCCATGAAAAATTCGCTGAACAGCCGATCTCACCTTGACGTCTTCTGCGGGTACGGCCACATAAATCTGAGCGCCCGTGGTTTAGTGCTCGGCTGTGGCACCAACACTTGGTGAGAGATGAGATCAGAGAGAGGGAGAAAAAAGATTCTGAAGCAGTCAAGATCTTCATCCCAGCAGTGAAAAGAGGCGAGAGGTTTCAGAACAACCACGTAGCTACGAAGTGTTGGGAGTCGTGGGCCCGTTTCTGATTTCAGTTGGGGTCAGAGGAGCAAGGGTGATGGAGCCGCCTGCCCGATGATGGAGGAGGGTGCAGGCAGACATGGGCTGCTCCTCCAGACCTTCCCAGCTTACAGCACTCGGTGTTTGGAAAGGAACTGTTTCCAAAACCCCTCATTTTCCCAGAGGCGCGTCTAAAAGTTCAATAAAGGAAAAAACAACACCTTTTCCTCGCCCGTCTCGGATTGAGCACCAGATTGGGCATCGATCCCCGTCAGGGTTTAATCTCACCTTCGGGGACATAGGCGTCGTTCGGGTCTTTTTGTCATTTAACAGCAAAATTCTAGAACTAGGTAAAAATTTCACCCTGGGATTTTTGGCTGTGAGCCCAAGCTCCAAAATCCACATGGTTCCATCTTGCCTAATTACAGCCTGTCTAAAATACTAATGGATCCCAGCAATGCAATATTCATAGCAGAGAATTATTACATTGTGCATACTTTACAGTTAATCTAGTTGTCTAGGTTATTGGACAAAAAGGGTCAAGAATAGGAAAACAACCTGCTATTGGCTTGAGTTTTGCCAGATTATTGCTTGAGTTTTTTGGTTTAATGCAAGGAGACGGTTACATAGTACAAAGCGTATTTTAAGCATCTATTTATTAAAGCTGAATTGTGCTAGAACTTTGGTTCAAAAGTACACCTGACAGCTAAATGAATAGCAAATTATTTCACATCAATCCGTGCTATTTTCTGTTGTTTCTGCGCAGCTAACTGCTGCGTGTACTGTAGGTTAAAAGAACTCTCAGTCTTCTATTTAATACAATAAACTTTGTCAGGTGGTGTTATTATTTTCGCTGAATGCCAAATGCGAGCGTAATATATGCACAAAAGCCTCATTGACTCCTCGAGTAGTTTAAGTCAGGTGGAAACAGGCAGCAGCAATGAGGAGAAACTGAGTAAGGTGGCTTTTATTTAATCTGGTTCAATCAGTACATAATGATAGGCATTAAAAATGCCGGCGAATCCAGTAAAACAACATTATTTGCGTTCAGCAAGGACAACTCTTGCTGTTTTCTCTCCGTGGTGGGGAGCAGGATGCTCTGGACAGGAGAAGGGCTCTGAATGCCTCAATGCGTAATAAATGCAATAATAAATCCCACGGCCATGGCATCAACAGGTCCACCAAGGAGGCAGCACCCTCAGATTTGCAAGGAAAGAGTTAACAAACCCATGTTAAAGCAAACCCAAACCTCAGCACCAGCTGGAAGGAATCACCAGCTCCCTTGGGAGGTCCCACAGGTCCCCAGGTGGTGACAATTGCCCTGGATTTTAAAGGCCAGGCTGGTCCTCTCCCACATTTCTTGGTGAGGTGATGTTTTTGCAAGAAGAAATAGCGATTTGCTTGAGGTTTGATCAGGTTGTACCACCTTGTCTCCCTCGGCCGAAAAAAGGTAGGAAAAATGACAATATGGGACAAAAGAATGATGCTGTGAATGGCTGCATGGGTGCAGGAGTTCACTGCGTGAGATACAAAGTGCAAGAAATAACCACTGTGCGGAGCGTAGAGTTGATTACATGGAGTATTTGGTCTTACCTGTGAAGTTGAGAGGTGACTTACAGGAGTTAATTGCTCTGGATTTGGGGGTTTTTTGGTGTGTTCTTTTTGTTTTTTTAATCTTATTCCATAACTTGAAGTACCCCGTTCTCTGTGAAATGCTCCTGTTGCAGTTTGCATGTAGGAAAAATGACCGTACTTGCTCTGTGCAAGCGCCTGTAGCCCTGCACCATCCTTTATACAGACAACTCTGCCTTGGTTGGTGCTGAACATTTGTGGTTTATTTAAAATCAAAGATGTTCGGAAGCACTGAACAGGGGGAGGGAAGGAACCGCGAGTTTTATGCACGGTGGGTGGGGAAGCCGGTCCTAAAGTTTGACCTGATTTATTTAATTTTCTGGGAATAATAATAATAATTCTTCCCTGAACTGACAGTCTGCGTGTCAAAGTTTCAGCTCAATTTGAAATGGTCGAAAGATGAATTCCAGGGGAAAAATAACGCTGGTTGTGTAGTGGACGTGCTGACAGTTTCTAACCCAGGTGTTGCTCTCCACCTTAATGCACCGCAGAAAAAATTATAGGCTGGCAAAAAGAGCTGCATTTCGTGTGATTACGGATTGTTTGCGTTGCTGTCCATTAGGAAGTAAAGAGGAGAAGAAGCATTGTGGTTTTTTGGTAGTGTTTTGTTGGGGTTTTTTTAAGCTTGCACTGAAAGCGGTTCAATCTGCAATAAGTGAGATACTTGCAAAAATAATAGTTTTGATGATGGTGTTGCCATTTGGGGGGAAAAAAAGAAGGTCTGCACTAGAAGAATTTAGCACTCTGACCTTATAGTAGTGCTGCTTTGAAAATCACATGCATGATTTATTATTTTCCCCGAATCCACAGCCTTTTAAAAAAAATTAATGAGTTCTGGCTCTAATTTTCTTTGTCATAGGACCTTTAATTTTCTTTGTCATAGGACCTTTGAAAATCAGATGCACTGATTCACTTGCTGTTCGCTCTCCTTTGTGTCCTGGTGTAATTTATCACACGAGAGCAAAATGTCCCGTCTAAATCACACCTGAATACCTGAAGAAGGCCGCCAAAAATGATGGGGACCGTCAAACTTTTCTTTTTTATGATAAAATGTCTAAGCTGTTCCTGCCAGTATACTGGGTATCTTTAATAAAAGATCTAATTCCAGGGACTTGAGGTGCGTTTGGGTTTTGGAGGTCTCGGGGAGGGTTGGTTTATGAGAATGAGAAGGATTGTTGAGAATGAGCTGCCAAGATAACTTTCTGCAGCTGCTAATCTGGGATTGCACCTGGCGGGAACTTTGTTGCCTTCTTGATAATATTATAGTGTCTAAATTCAAACCAGGGTCTCCTCATTGGCACTGGGTTTAGTTTATTTTTTTTTAGGATGCAGTTTTGCTGTGTTTCTTTGGATTTCTTTGTTTTCTTTGAAAAGCTAAATAAGATTTGCGGATTTTATATCCGCCTTCCTATTGATGCGAGTGTAAATCAGGACACTAGCCTGCCTAAGCTGAGCTCCACGAATGGATAAATAAGGAATTGAGATGTGTAGCTGAGATGTGCCTGGGTAGCTCAGGGGACTGTGGGCTGGAGATCTGCTCCTTCCCATCTCTCCTTTTGTGCCATCTCATCTCCTCAGACCCTGCGCCTCTGAATTTCTCTCCATCTCTTTTAAACTCTGCACACACGGCTCCTCGCTGTGCCAATACAGTTTGCAGCGTCAATACATTTGTCCTGTAGCAGCATTGCCAAAAGAAGCAAGAAACAATCAAGATTGGATATTTATTGAGCCCTCCCTGCATGCATGCAAATGTTGTGTGTGTGGAAGGAAGAGATTTTGCAAATGTACTAGGAACAGTAATTAAACTTGCAGCTCGTTATTATTGAAACGGAGTTAGGGGAATGTTTCTGGCCTCCAGGGTGATCTGCCCATCGTCATCGCTGCATTACATGGAGCTGGGGGCTTGGAGAGAACAGCAGCATCTGCGGTGACACCACCAGAGCTCTGAATAACGGAACGTTGGCGATCGGAAGGGGCCGATGTATGAGACAGGAGCACCTTGTCTGCTCCACAGCAGAGCCCGGTGGGGAAGGGACAAAGGCAAAAGTACGTTTCTCAAAGAAAACGATGCAAATGAGAAAAGAATCCCTCTGGTTAGCGAAGTTATTCCAG
Source organism: Pampusana beccarii (assembly GCA_013399365.1). Classification (NCBI taxonomy): domain Eukaryota; kingdom Metazoa; phylum Chordata; class Aves; order Columbiformes; family Columbidae; genus Pampusana; species Pampusana beccarii. The sequence goes on along the minus strand of VWYH01010889.1, from coordinate 162,685 downwards.
CAAGTGGCTATATAAATGTCTTTATATTGTTATTTCCGATATTAGTTTGTTGTTCCTCCATGAAAGCTGATTTATTTGAAATGTTATTACTCGAAACACCCTAATCTTTTTGTAATAATTCATATACTGGAGATTACAGTTTTGGAAGGCAGCCCAGCTCTGGCTGGAATCCTATTTATGGATTAAAGGATTTGAACAGCATTGCAAGCTAGATCTCCGAATAGCAGGATAATGTAAACCTGGTTCCATATAAAATGCTTTACCTCTGCCATAGTAACCCCATTAAAGGCAGATTGTTGGAGGACGTTGGACAAGAGGACTTTCATTACAGTAAAGCAGGATATCTTCCACCCCTGAAGAGCAAGGATTTGCAGGGCTGACTCTTCCCCTTGTTCAGATGCCCCAAGTTGCATTTCGTATCTCTCCTTTCTTCTGGAAGCCATCGTGCCAACTAATTATAGGGTCTTTGGGGTAGACTCGAACAGACTTGGTGATGAAAGAACCATTGTTTCTGGGGGAAACGGAGCCGCCACAAAAGGCAAATAATGCGCCCCGGCAAAGCGCTCCTGGTAATGGGAGGGAGGCAGCTGGGAGCTGGGATTTCCATATAAACAGCGGCATGAGAGCCCACCCCAGGATTCATTAGTGTTATTGGAGGGACAATCCCACCCCGGGAAACTCCGCGCTTTTGGGAGCGTTGTCGTGAATTTCCTATTTAATGTAATAGCGCGTGGGGAGCTCGGTCGCAGGCGGGGGTGCCGTTGTGTTGTGCAAAATCCGAACCAGAGAATGGGCAATGGCATAATTTAATTAGAAGCACGCTTACAATCTTTGAGAAGATAAGTACAGAGCTAGTCTAGAAAATAATGGCACTAGGAACCAGCATTAAAATTAATAGTTTCAGGACAGAGGCAATCTAACTGTTGTCGAGCCTTTTTCACACATTGCAGCAAGTGAGATTTTTTTAGACGAGATTTGAAGCGGAGCGGTGAAGTGGCTTTGTGGATGTTTAGAGGTAGTTTTTAATATAATCGATGGGGGATAGAGCCGGGCACCCCAGGCCAAGCTGAACAAAAGGTAGGCAAGGGAAGACAAGCTGTGAAAGGCTCTGAACACGGAGACAACCTGGGTTGGGTGCAATTAGGAGGGATGAGCCGGTGCAGAGGTGCATGGGAAGGGGAGATAAAAGCCAAACCTACTGCTGTTCTGAACAAAGATGCGAATGATGTGGTTGTTGCAATAATTAGGCAACGAGATGATGAAAAACCTGGGGAAAGTTAGCTGTGTGCCCCAGGGAAGGCTGAATTGTAGAGATACTATGCAAAAAACGCACAACCCTACAAGATTTATCGGTGCTGTGGATGTAACGCCCTGGAGAGACATTGGAATTGAAGCTGATGCTCAGCTTTTTGTAGCATATGTTCCTTATAGAAGCTGAGGAAGGCACTGGGGAAGAGTGCTTAGGAGAAGATGAAGATCTCTCATTTGCCACGTGGGTGCAACGCTAACATTGAGGAAGAGGTGGGGAGGAAGGCTGAGATCAGCTGCCCAGGATTGCAGGAAAACAACATCGCAGGGATCACCTCTTCCAGGAAACCTCACCTTGTTATGATTCCAGTGCTTGTCTGCAACCATGGTGTGTTAGCTTGTAATAACCAGTTACAAATAGGGTCCCCAGTTTGTGTTTATCTGTGGGTATCACTTGTATCCAGCCACCTACGTGTGGTCTGAAAGCAGGAGCCTGGGCTGTGGAACTGGGAATGGTTTCAGCCTCCCACTCCAGCACTGCCCTGGGCAGAAATCATTTCGCTGCTCTGGATCTCCGCTTCCTTTTCTGTGGAATGGGGTAATATCATGTGCATCTCAGAGGATTTGAGCATTACTTACTATTTCTATAGGGATTTGAAGGTTAATAGCTTTACACAAGCCTAATTAATTGCTATTATTTAGTTTAATATTCTATCCGAGTACTTGTCCATACAAAGCTTGCTCTACCACCCTCCGTGTAAGAAGATTTTGAAGCAGCACGGTGTGTATAAAAAATTGGGAGGCTATTAAACATCATCATACTCGTATATGCTATTTATAACATATCACATCGGTTGTTAGTCAGAAGGCTCTGATGCAGGCAATGGGAGAGCAGCTCTTCGGTGGAGACAAACTCAGATGGGACAACAAAATAAATAAGGATGATAAACCCTTCTGCGATGGAAATTGTCTTAGCTCCCTTCACATTGTTGGTTGACTTCTAATAAGTGAAGATAGGATTGAGAGGCTGATAGCTCAAGTGTTGTTATTTTTGCAAGGGTAAGATTTCATGCCTCTTAAGACTGTTTTCAGAGAGCCCAGACGCTTTTGCAAGAAAACTCTTGTGTTAATGCTTCTGAAATAATTCATGGAGGCTTTTGATGTGGTCATGTTCTGGCTGACAGCCCTGGTGTTTAATGGAGTCTGAGGCTGAGCTTTGATGGACGTTTGCACAACTTTGAATGCTTTTGCATGTAAACAGAACCAGCGTGATCCTCGCTGCAAACGACTTCATTTAGGGCTGGGGTAGGAAAAGCCTTGCGGAGAAGCTTTCCGTGCCAGTTTGCATGACCCTGCCCTCCTGGCGCTTCTTTCTCGCTGGGAATTGTGGCTAATCCTGAAATCGGGACGTCCTTGCTGTCCCTGCAGGTGCTTTTACTGATGCCACCACGCAGGGTGACGGAGGGGCCATAGCTCTCATCTGCACCGGAGCAGTTTGTCACCTCCCCTGGGGACAGAGCGTGTGCTCTGCTCCTGCAGCCCTAAACCTATGGCAGGGAAATACAGAGGTGTTGGCGTGCCCCTTGTCGCAGCGATGCACAAAGAAATAGGGTTGATAGTGATGAAAGAAATAAGGTTTTCCAGCCTGTGGGGGGGATTTTGGAGGGTTTGGCTGTTCTCGCAGGGCAGAGCGGTGGCAGGAGCTCCATCACTCGCCAAAGAGGAAATCAAAGCCCTTCTCTGCGGCATCTGACAGGAACCGTGGGCCGATCCCGATTAAGTACAATGCGACGTTAATAACAAACAAAAAAGATAAGAGCTTTCATGTCAGTCCTTAAAAACCCCGCGGTAACGAATAAAGACTGCTGCAGCGTAATGTCATTTGCGAGGGGACACGTGGTGCCCCTGAGAAGAAAGATGGATCGCATCCATTGTGTGCCTGACAGTAAAACTAATAGCTATTGGATGGGGTGTTAAGTATATCATAAAATCAGTGTTGACCGCGTTCAAGAAGATGCTTTCAGAGTGTTTTCGCCTGCTGACAGCAGCCCGGGGAGCCCAGAAGTGAATATTGTAACCCAAGGAACACCAGTGTAAGAAGAGGAACGCGTCCACGCAGGCAAATCGATAGAGGTGGACACAGGCTTGGATCGCTCATACAAAACTTCCCGGTGGCTCTGCAATTAGCCAAAAATCCCAAGTCCTGTTTGCTCCAGTTCGTAGAAGGCTGATGTAATGTTCAGCTGCAGTCTCGTGGGAGGAAAACAATGGAGCTCCTGGGAAGTCATGGAGCTGAGTCTGGGCTCTGTGCATCTGTTTCTCTCCTCCGAGGACAGTGGTGTTGCCAGGTGGCCAGGCTGTGTGCTGGGCAGTGCAATTAGGGATTTATCTCAGTGCTCATGGGGCAAAAAGATCTCAGTTATGTCGTAGTTAGCCCTGTGGGTTCACCCAAAGTCTCTTACTGGGGCCAACAGATTCATGTGGAGTCTCTGGGATTTTCTGGAGGTCCATCACTGGCACTCAGATGCTATGTGATGTAATTTCTGTAACAGATGACGGGAGTTTCAAAATGCAAAGAAATAAGGAATGCTCTCTTTTTCCGGAATGTCACACGAACACCAGCTGAAGATAATAGAAGATGCTGAAAGCCTGACTCCAGGTCTCCTCCTTATAATTTACTGAAAGTGAGAATTCCCCCCTCTTTTAGGGCACGCAGCTGCTCCTCTCTCTGACTCCGCATCCCCCTGAAAACACTCAGGGTCTGCTCACATGCCTGTGACACCTTTTGCTGCTGAATTGATTTTGCTCGGCGGCACAGGGAGGTGATCACAAAAGCAACGAGGGCTTCCAGTAGCACAATTGCCTGAAAACAGTGGGCTTCAGCATCTTAGTTCTGGACTCCATCTCTTTCTCCTTCAACTCTGCAGCTCCAAGTGAGTCAAATAAGTACAGAGCGAGCCGAGTGTGCTCCTTTGCTGTGAGCTGAGGGAAGGTGGCTTGTGTTTTCCTTGCTGGAGAAATCCAGGCAGGTTTGTGACAAGCAGCGGAAGGCTCTATGGACACACAGCGCTGCCAGGCCGAGCTCAGACGTGGTCTTGTCTGCTCGGATCCTTGGGCACGCAGCCGGGCTTTGGCCGAGCTGCTCCTGCCAGGAGCTGTTGGGGGGGCTGCAAAAAGGAAAACGCGTCTTTGCAAAGCCCGGTGTCCGAGCTTGTGGTGCTGGGCAGTGCGTGGGCATGGGGCCCGGTGTGGGGCCGTGTCCTGCTCAGCGGGGCAGGTGGGTGTTGGAGCCCGGCAGCAGGAAGGGTTGGTCTGTGCCAGCTCGCGGTGCGATCGAGCAGACGTGGACAGCTTGGGCTTCTTGTCGTCTGCCCAAATCGGGGCATCGCCGTCCCAGCAGTCTGTGACTGTAACAATGGAGGGGCATCTCTACAGTGAGAGGTGTTGTGGACGTGCAGTGGATGGATTGTGCAGGGACCAGCTGTGCTAGGGGGTTTGCTCCTCACCGGTTTCTCCTCCTTTCTATGTTGGGCACCTGGATGGCAGGACAAGGGGTGATGATTTTAACCTAAAAGAGAGAGATTCAGGAGAAACTGTTGCTCTCGAGGGTGGTGAGAGCCTGGCCTAGGTCACCCAGAGAGGTGGTGGCTGAACCATCCCTGGAGCCATCCCAGGCCAGGCTGGACGGGGCTCTGAGCAACCTGAGCTGCTGAAGATGTTCCTGTCATGGCAGGGGGGGCACTGGATGAGCTTTGAAGGTCCCTCCAACCCAAACCATCCTGTGGTTCTGTAGCCCCGGCACTGGGTGCTCCGGTTCCTTGCTGTGCAGCAGGATGAGAGCCTGGATAGCGCAGCCAGTGCGGGCTCCCTGCTCCTTGAAAAACCAATTTGGGGATGCATCCCAGATCCTGCATCTGGCCGTTGTGTTTGCTCAGGTTTTCTGTGAGGTGGGAGGAGGTTCTGCAGGGGAAGAAGGCGCTAAAGCCCTATCTGTATAGGAGAGATGGAAAAGAAGGGGGGGAATGTGTCCCTGCCTCGGGCTGCTGCTCCAAGCTGTCCCCACCACGTTCAGCCGCCTCCTCCCCAGCGTGTGCATCTCCCTCCTGCTTTCAGCTGGCGTTTCCATGCTGTAGGGAAATGCAAATATTAATTAATCCGGTGCATCCCTACAATTCACAAACTGCTGTGAGAGAGGCTGGGAACATGTTCTAGTCTGTTCCTGGCCCGCAGCAGAATCTGTGCTGGTGCAGCATCCCTGGCATTACTGGAGCTCATCCTGCTCCGCGCAGGCACGAGAAGCGAATGCTTGAAGCTTAAAGATAGGATTTAATAATTATATTTAAAAGTCTACCTGGCTCTATAAATTTTTTATGACAAATTAATTAAAAGCCCAGTTGTGGAAGCTTTGGAAAGGAGACATAAATATTTAATATTGATTAAAATATTCATATGCTACAAGTTTTTTTAATCTCGACTAAATATTTTTTGGACAATCAATTGCATTTTTTTGTTATGCTTAAAGTTTGCGTTGTAAATTCAACCACGATTGATTAAAAAAGAAATGTGCTACCTATTAATTATGTAATAGCACATATGCTGCTTGCGCCCTGGAAGAAATACATATATCTGTTTTCCATAACCAGAAGAGTTATCAAGGTAATTTGCTTATTGAAACTAAATGAAAGCTTTGATTCATGCAATTATGGCAAGATCTCTACCTTCATCTCCATGTAAATACATCTTTCAGGATTCTTTCGTAATTCTTCCCTTCAAACGAGACGTGGGAAGTCAGGACTGATCCTTCACAGGGGGCTGGGAATGCCTGGGAGAGCTGGGTGCAGTTTAGAGATGTTCTATCGACTGAAATGCCCAACTTAACCTTCAAGTCCGAGGCTGGGATGCTGCAGATGTTGACATCTGTCCAAGCACAGCATGGGGAAGGGCTCGCGGTACCCGCAGCATCGCACTGTTCAGTTTTCGCTCCAACCATTCGGGGTTTTTTTGCAGTTGTCATGGAAAGGAGTAGTAATGACTAAGGAACTAATTTACCCACCCCATTTTCAGGGTGTTTAGGACTATTTCTAGTGCTTCTTGGACTCTTTGCGTTCTCTGAATGAATCGCAGCAGCACAAACGGTTTCAAAGCAAATGGTACTCGGTGCACATTTTTCTTAATGAGCTGAGATGGAAGCGGCAGCGCTGACCCTACCGTCTGTGCCCTGATTTATAAGCTGCTTCATACTCTGTCACTGAAGCTTAAGGATCCCTTAAGTCTCTTTTTCCTCTGCAAGACAAATAAAAGGCTGTTATTGCAAATTAGAATGAAAGGCAGAGCTGCTAAAGACACCAAAACCAAAACAAACAAAGGAAAAATAAAAGGGTTGTTTGGAGGGTTTTGTTGCTATTCTCAGTAGAAGGATTATTGTTGATTTTTATGTAAAGTTCATCCTGGAGGCAGTAGGCAGTTGCATTACTTTAGCAAGATTGAGCTGTTTAAAATTTCAGGGTTGTCCGCCAAAAAAATAATAATAGGAAGTTGTATAGAGAGGAATGTGCTGACAGCAGTAATGTTTGGGTAATAATTCATGTGTTGTAGATGATGCTCTGGAAAGCTGCCCAGCTGGCTAATGCAGATTGGGGATGCTGCCGTGCTGACGGCTGTACCGTTGATTGGCGTTTCTGCTCCATCATGAAATCCGCTTGCAAATGAAATGGAGATGGTTGCAGAGGGTGGAGAACTCCAGCGAGCGGCACCGTGCGCGGGTCAGGCTCCGGTTTTCCGAAGGGAAACCCCTCTGTTGTTGGCCTGGTTGGATGGGAGCCCCTCTGCCCTGCTTTATTTGCTCTCAGCTGAGGGCTGCGGGCCGTGGTTGGGGCTGAAGCACAAGCCGATGTTCTCCAGCAGCAACAGGGCTTGTGGTTTCTCCCAGGAACACGAACTTGAGGAGTCTTTGGTGTCACGCCTGCCCTGCAGGGTCTTCCTTGTGGTGTAAGCACACAATTAATCTGAGCACAACGAAGCTCTCGGACCCGTTGGTCCCTTCTCTCCTGTCTGTTTGGGGCTCCACGCGCTGTTACGCTTCCTGATCGTGCAAATGGACCTGGTGGAGATGCCCTGGGGAGCAGGTTGTGGTCCAGGTTTGGTTCAGCTCAGTCCCAGCAGCTCCCTCATTCTCCCACCACCGTAGCCTGGGTTTGTGCTTCTTCACAAGCCCCAAAACAAGGATTGCTCATTATTAACAATTAATGAATTGCTCTAAACCTTACTAAGGGGACCTAATACAAGACAAACCATCTCTTGGTGATATTATGGTGTTGAAAAATTATTTTCTTATGGATTCTTTCCTTGAGAAGGGGTTCAAACGACAACTGTTGTGTTATTTTAGGTGCGCAAACAATGCTTCAAAGTCCCAATCAGCGTGCGTACAGCCGACTTAAATGCAAATTGCGCACCACCAGCAACTTTATTACACATGAAAAACTAATTTCACTGAGCTCGTAAGTTTTCAGAGGGAGAACAACTGTCTGTTCTCACTCCTGAGCAGGAACACAGGAGCAGACAGCACCCTCCTTGAGAGACCTGGCCAGCAGCCATGCTGCAAAACAGGCTCTTGGGCACCTAACAGCGTTGTATGGAGCATCTTCATTAACAATTAAAAAATAAGCAACACCTGAGGAATAACTAAGTGCGTTTATTGACACAAGGGCCTTGCTCTGTGTTGTTGCATGTCGGCATTAACCTCAGCCAGCTGCATATTGTGGCAACTCCTGCACGAGGCACTGGACCACGTGGATTTAAAAATAAGCGTTTGCTGCAGTGCTGGGTTAGGGAAGACCCAACTGTACCTCTACAGTGATTTAAATGCAGGGTTATTTAATAGCATCTGGCCCAGCCATGTGACTGAAATCTCATTAAAATGATCTTTGTGAGGTTTGAGGTGAGATCCTTCTCCAAAGGCAGCATCTATTTAGGTGTGAATATCCCAATTTGGTGTGGAACCTCAGCACATATAAATTATCTGGGGATTAGTATTTTTTTCCTTGCAACTATTTGGAAACATGATTGGGATCGGTTGCAGCTGTGAGTGTCTAATTAACCCTGCAAATGGCTCCTCCAGAGTCCAAATAACTTTATTCTGGCATTTGTTGGTTTCCAGAAACTACAGGCACAAAAAGTGTAAGGCCCTTTAAAGCTTGACTGAAAGCTTGACTTAAGCCTCTGGAAATAATAAAAAGAAAGTAAAGAGCACAGTAAAGCTGCAGAAAAGGATTAAGAGGGGAAAACAGCCAATGGGGACAAGTAATTCTGGCTATATGTGATGGGTGATATAGTGCTTATGCTATCACTGGAGCCAGGGACTGCTTCCAGGTCCATACACAACCTCTTCTTTTTAAATCTAAGCCATTCTCCTATATTTGTGTGCTATGCTGGCGTCGTTTAAGAAGGAACTAAAGTTTAACAGCAAAGATGATTTTTTTTTTTCTAATCTATTTCCCAGGTGTATATTGTATGTAATAAAGAGGCTGAAAATGTTGTGCTGCCTCTGAAGTCCTCGCCAAGAACACAGGCAAACTCTCAAAAAACAAAAGCAACCGCTGAAAATGTGGGTTTGGTTTGGGTTTTTACAAACAGTTTACACTGTTTCTCCACCGGTGCCCCCTGGAAGGCGACCAGGGGTGTAACTGTCGCTTTTCATCATGAGCATCCCTGTTGTTTCTCCCGTTGGAAAAGGATTTTGTCCCCCGAACGCTGCTGGTGACGATGACAGCCGAGGCCTCTGCCCGGCCTGCTGCTCCTCTCCAAATCGGAACACGTTCCCCTGTCAGGTTGCATTAGAAAGGTTGTAAATTCTTCTGGCAGGAGCCTGCATTTTAGGATTGATGAGTGTGATCGGCAAACTATTCTAATAAAGTGTGCTTATTATTAAAATCCTGGTAGGAACAGGATGACACGCAGAGAAACGAATGCAAAACAATTTCTCCTTCATTTCTGAGCCGTACCCAGTTTTAACGTAGGCTTAATAACGTTTAGTTTTTGGGGTACATTGACTGCTTTTGGGTTTGTGTGTCTCCACAAGTTGGGATACGGCTTGCGTGGGAAGTGGCCATACATGTATAGATGTACACACCGTGCTAGCCAAAGGCGTTGGGACACCGTGCAGGGCTAGGGTTTGGAGGCTAAAATGGAAAAAATCTAGCAGCTTTCCCATTCCTAATATCTGCGTTTTTATGAGCTTGGTTGTAACATAATTCCCGCCTACTGGGATGAGTCCTGAGCTGTTTGTTCAATATTTATCTGGTTCTGAGTCAGGCAAAACTCCCAGATCTCCAGGCAACATGAATTACCATGAATCTGTGCAGCAGTTACGTGATACCAGTTGCACAGCACGTGTATCCTAATGTTAGAATAGGATTTAGCTCCCGCTTTTGTAAAGGCAACAAAATAAACTAACGCGTTGGGCACACGATGCAGCAGCAAAAGTCTGCAGAAGCAAACCTGGAGCGTTTTGCAGCAGCAAGGAAAGTTTCAAATATTTCATCTAAACAGAGCACGTGGTGTCTCGTGAAGGGGTTTGGTGTGCAACCAAAAGAAATGCTTCCCCCACCAGTATAAATGTGTCTGAGCTGGGGGCTGCGATAGAGGGAAAGCCCCAGTGGTCACATTAGCTTTTAAAAAAAGTCTCTCTAGGTGTTTCTGGTACATGCTGAGTGTCCTTCAGTTCTGTTTCAACCTTTCAAATTTATGGGCTCACAGTTCCTGAATGGCTTGAGGTGTTTTTGCATAATTGCAGTAACAGGAAAACCTCTGGCCAGCAGCAATTAGCCAGGTACCAAACCAGGGCTCCCAGGTGCCTCGTCCCAAGCCAGGGTTTCACTGCACGCTGGAGGATTTTTGCCTGGTTTTAGCACAGAAATCACGAGAAACATACAGTGGAGATCACAGTTTTCCCTGGATAGGTAATTTTTGATGCGGTAATAATCTGTTTCCTGAAAAAAAACCAAAACAAGACAGAGAATAGACAACTGGGGAATAAAATGTACTACCAAGTGTGAGCAGAACTCCTCGGAGCATCCCAAGGAAGCTCCGGGTCTCACCCTCACATCTGCGTGCAGCTCTCGCCAGCACACAAACCCAGGTGCTGTCTGATTGCTGCTTTAGTCCAAGTTTGTAGTTGTTTTTCTTTATTTAAATGCGACGTTTAAAAGGATGAAGCCCCATGGCACAAGTTAAGAGCCGTCGTTGCTGGAAGGATGATCCAGCAGACGCGTTCCGACTGCGGCTTCTTCAAAGATGATGGGCACTTTCGTAGAACTCTCCCCACTTATCTGCAGAACTCCTGCAGATCAAGACCTATGAATTATTAGCGTAATGAGATTAGGCACAAATTTATGCTACATGGTCATAAGTTGTTTTAAATTCCGAAGATGAGATAGGGTCAAGCAGGAAAGGGCAGCGTGGCAGAGCGCCGGCGGCAGACGGCGTGAGTGACTTGTCTTCCTATTAACGTTGTCACATCCCTGTTGGGTGCGTTTCCCATTTCCCTCTGTCCCTGGGAGTTGGCTGGGAAACAATCTCCAAAATTGGCAGGGAAAATAAAATCACGAGCGCTCAGAGCGCAGGAGGAAGGAAGGTGGTTGTGAGGAGAAAGGATAGAGGGGAACGGGAGATAAAAAATGAATAGGAAAGAAGATAAAAAAGAGGGGTAGGGTGGAGAAGGTGGTGCTGTCCCCACTACACAGAGAGAGCACAAGTGCTTTGGGCATTTTGTCCTCTTGTAAAAGATTTCTGTAACCTCAGAACATGGACAGGAGCGTGTGTATCCTCACCACCCCATAACACTTCTGATTTTCCTTCCTGGAGAAGCGGAGATGGAGAGACATGGGAGCACCAGTTTTCCTCTCAGTAGACACCATGGCTCGGAGGCTCGTGCCATGGGGTTCCCCAAGGTCCTTCTCCCCGTGATGGGATGGAGCGCGGCCTGCAGCTGCCTCCAGAAATAAACAGCCTGGAGAAGAGGAGGCTCCAGGGAGACCTTGTTGTGGGCTATCGATATTTAAAAGGGGCCTATAAGAAAGATCGTGGCCTGGTTGGGGTTGCAGGGTCCTCTGTAGATCCCCCAGCCCTGTGTTGCAGGGTCACAGAGCAGATCACACAGGATCCCAGGCGGGTTTGAATGTCTCAGAGAAGGAGACTCCACACCCGCTCTGGGCAGCCTGGGCCAGGCTCTGGCACCTCCCAGCACAGAAGTTTCTCCTCATGTTCACAGGGACCCTCCTGTGTTTCAGTCTGTGCCCGTTGCCCCTCACCCTGGCGTTGGGCACCACTGAACAGAGTCTGGTCCATCCTCTGACACCCACCCTGGGATATCGATCCCATTGATCACATCCCTCTCAGCTTCTCCAGCTGAACAGCCCCAGCTCTCTCAGCCTTTCCTCAGCAGAAAGATGCTCCAGACCGCTCAGCGTCTTTATAGCTTTCTATAAAAGGGAAAATAGCTACAACAGGCTCTTACTGCCACTATTTTACCTACCAAATGTTAGCAACTTTCACCGTGATTTTGCTTATTTGCAGTAGCGTGGTGATTTCTCATCCTATTGCCTTGGTTTCGGCCAGCCTGGGAAATAAGCGTGAGAACTTTCAGTTTTCTTGTCCTCTGTTCTCTGAAGTTATTCACCTTGAACGGGAGCGCTCCTCTGGTTCCCCAATTAAATATACATACTGCAGTGTTCTTGGAGGGATGCGTAAGGGGGGTGACAAGGAGGGAAAGCATTTTAAGATGAATTATAGATCAGGATTTTGATAAAAACAACAATCACCATATGCTGTCTGGTTGCACAGGCCTCTGTCTTGTGGCCCTTGCAGGGTTAAAGCCGATAACCTCTTGCCTGACAGCGAGTCCGTTCACTGCCTGGCAAATCTGTCTTTTCCAATGGTCCACATCCTAAATCAGAGCAACCACAAAGAAAAATGGAAAAGGCTTAAAATATAACAGCCTCAGGGATATTTTGGTAAATGATCATGATGTAAAATTGCGTAGAGATGGATCGGTGAAGGGATAGACAGTTATAAAGTTAAAGAAATGGTGTGTCTGAAACTAATTCTGAATTAATGACCCCTTGTAGATCTTTACTGACTTCCATCTGAGGAACGCAAGCTGACAGACCGACATTTATTAATTAGAATTCATTTTACAAGAGAACAAGCTGAGGATGAGAATGGAGAAGTCACTCTCGGCCCATCATAACTCAGACATCGGGGTTGGAGGCAGCAATAAAAACAAGAACGTGGGTTCCCAGCAACGTGCTTGATGCCTCTGGGTGATACTGATCAGAAAGGCAGGAGAAATAAATCCTGCGCAAAGGTGAAAACAACACTAGGGTCAAGTAAGATTGATTTTGCTCAGAGTTGAAGTCAATGAGGCTCTTTGTGAGGGAGGAAGGAGATAACAAATTTGTGCCACAAAGAAAAGCCCGATGTGAAAACCCACACGGGGTGTAACCCTGTTGCTGAATTAATTACAGTAGGATGAGCTCTGCAGATACACCGTGCTCTGTTCGTTTGTCTAAATTATCTCATACAGACTATATTTAGTAGATAACAGACTCTAATCTTCCCTTCCTTCGTGTTTATTTGTACCTGTCTACGGATTTAAATAAAACCAAAACATTTTAGAATAAATGAACAGAAATGAGAAGTGCTGAAGGTGAGAACTGTGAGAGCAGAGGGAGGGCTCTGCACCGCTCCTGGCTGGGCTTCGCTTGAGCCATCAGGTAAAATGAATTTTTAACAATGTAGACTGTACAGACTCATTTCTGTGCTGGGACCAGACTGGATTCTCTTTTTTTTCTTGATCAAGTTTTAACAAGATAGGGTTTAAATTGGGATTCCTGAACTGAAGAGATAGGACATTAATTTAAACCGTTACACAAGCCAGAAACAAAGTACATTTTTTTGTAATGATGAAATAGCTTATCTGCTAGAAGATATCCTCCCGGATTGACACACTACCCACAACTGAAAGTCTGCATGAAATTAATAAAATCATATTGGGGGGAAAAAAATTGCAGATTGACCCAAACTGTAATTAGCTTCTGTGTCCTGTTGGGATCGAACTCTTCCTGGTGAGGTTTTTTTCAGTTAAACACTGTCTTGATGGAGAGACCAGTTTTCCAAGATAGAAATTGAATCTAATCTATATAAATGTTAGGGGTCACCATTCTAACCATTTCGGTTCTCAGTTCATTCTTCCCCAAAGAGTATTATTTGGTAAAACAAAATAACTCTTAATTAACCACCTGCCTTGTTCAAATGGGACAACTGCTTGATTGTGTGGGAAGGATCAAACAGCAAACTTGATTTTAAAATAAAAAGGAAAAAAAATTGAATAGCCTGTAATATGGTTAACCAGATTCTGTCCTCTTCTGCACTGATGGCCCTGATCTCAGTTACCCACTGATTCCTGGCAGACCGGGGTAGCGTTCAGCCAGGTGCCAACCTTCAGCATTAAAACGCAACCAAATGAAAGTGAAATATTAGTTTCCCTTCTCACATCCAGCCCCAGTCTGCCTTTGAAGAAAGCGAGCCGTATAAAAAATGGATGAAAAGGTTCCTTGGGAAATGGCAGCGTTTGCCTACAGCAGAGTCTGATATTTGGGGACAGAGTGACAAAAGTATTCTGGCACTTGGAGGGCTTTTCTAACTCCCTGTGTAAACCAAATGAAGCTTTAGGTGCCCACCTAACGAGGGCAAAAATGATCGGTCTCTGTTATTCTGGCTCTTTGTCTTTTGCCTCAGAACCTGAAGATCAGATCGGAGCCCAAAAGCCCGTTTTACCATTTAGCTGAATTGTGACTGTGCTCCAGCAGCAGATGGAGAGTCCTTGGGCTTCTGGAACCTCACTGTGGGGACGGGGATGGGGATGCTGTGGGGCAGGGATGCTGTGGGGATGCGGATGCTGTGGAGCAGGGATGCCATGGGGATGCGGATGCTGTGGGGCTGGGTGACCAGCTCCTGCCCTGCTTGGGAGGAACCTGTTTAAGGAGGAGCCCTGAGGATCATGCAGAGATTTATGTTGACAGATACACTTTTTTTGGCTTAAAAAATCCATCTTGTCAGATGCTCTTACCCAGTCAGGCGTCACCATGTGTTTATCTTCTGGCTGTGCAATGATCTGGGAGCCCAAACTGGAGAGAACGTGTGGAGTTTGGTGTGGGTTTTTTTATTTGGTTGGGGTTTTTTTTTTGTTCTGTTTAGTTTTTTTCCTGCTGGGAGTTCTACAAGTGACGCCTTGATTTGCTGTGGTGGGCTGGAAAGGTCCTGCGAAGATCCCACCCCCCTTTCTTTTTGGGAAACCTGAGCAGAGCCAGCCTTTGCAGGCTGATTTTTCAAAAGGATGAAGCCTCGCTTCTGCTATGTACATCTATGAGAAAAATAGCCTGTCCCCTTCAGAGAGGGGCTACACGAGGGTCACTCACCTTATGAGGTTTAAAAGGGGATTCAGTTATCTGTCCTCCTCTGACCTTAACATCTGAAGCGGCAGAGAATGCTTCCATTCGGGCGCCTGGGAATAGCACCGCATCAGTGTTCCTCCTGTGGGGTCTTCTGCCTTGCCCTTTTTATTGTCTGAGATCTTGTTCAAACCCTGGCTCTATCACGTATGATCAGGTTCTGCTTTGCTGGAGTCACACAGGAGTGAAAACAAACAGACCTCTGTTCTCCGGTACGACCGCCGTGCTGCTTAACACACGCTCCTTTTTTGCTTCTCCTCCCGTTGCCGACCCCTCGAGCAGCGAGTCCCTGTGCCGTGGGGATGCTCATCCATCACCTCCCTCCTCTTGCCCAAGGGCTGGACCACTCAGACGGTGCTGAGCCGTCCCCATCATGTCCAGTGAGTTTGTAATCAGACAGCCCCTGTCGTAGCCCTCATGTTTAGCTGTGAAGTGTGTTAAAGCTACTCGTGTGCCCGAGAGCTTCATTGAGGCTTTTCACAGCTCTGTGAACGTTACACAAATTGATTAAATACTGTAACTAATCTATGGCTACTTAGGCGCTTCATGGTTGTCACTGTACCGCAAGGCACAGTTTGCTGGATCTTGCTGTGGGAGAGGAACGATAACACAAATTCACCATTCCCAAAACAGGGATGGACTCGTCCTACGCAGAGAGAGGAGATGGATGTGTTATTCAGTTTTCATCCCTTCCCCAGCCCACCCCAACGTAGAAATGTGGAACTTGGGGTTTCAGGGTAAGAACCAACTTGTATTTCTATATTGTTCTTCATCCTGCAAGGTCTGAACCAATTTTTGGACCTGTTCTGACAGTAGTCATCTTCAGCATGAAATACGAAACAGAAACACCTCACAAAAACACAGAAAAAAGAAATCACCTTGCTTCTGACTGTAGTTGGAACTTCGTGGAGCAAAACATCTACGTGATCGAAAAATTTACCGGGAGTTCATATACCAGGTCACAATCAGGACTAAGAAATGTCGTGGTCAGGCTTTGGTTTAATGCATAATATTTCATTTTAATGAGGAATCTGTTGTACGTATGCTCCCCTCGTATACCTCACAGACTGCGTCAGTTGTAAGTCTTTAGCTTGATTTTACGTAATTGGAGAAACCTCAGTAATGTAAAGCTGCTGTGGCATGCGGGGAGATTTGCTTACATGCTCAGACTGCTCTTGGAGATGATTGATCGCATTGAAGTATTGGCATCCACCTCACCTTCCTGCCTGATGGCAAAAGCACACAATGTTTTCTAGGCTACTTTCCATTTTCCGTATTAGCATCCAGGGAGAGATCATGCTTAAATGAGTTTGTTGGGCTTTTAGTAACGCTTTTGAATGTCTCTCAAAATCACGCCACCGCTAGTGGCTCAGCGGTGTGTTTCAGGCTTTGATTTAAATGTCCTTCCATTTATTTGGGGTCAGATTAGATCATTAGCAAGATGCACATAGCATTGTGCACATAGCTTACCATTTCCATCTTGGGGAAGATGCACCCGCTGGGGACCGGGTTGGCCAGAAATGCAAACAGAAGCGAGCGTGCGGGTCCTGTGCATCATGATTCATTTGCAAAAACACACTTTCTGTTCCACGCTTTGCCCCGTCTGGGGATGGTTTTACATCGTCTGAGATCCCCGATGAGATTTGGGCATCTTACTGGTGGGAAAATGCAGGGTTCTCCAGTAATTGCCGCCTTCTGGTTATCACAGATTTAATGGATCAAAGGTGGAAGCTGACAGGCATCAGAGCTGCGGTGTGTGCGTTGCTGATACGATGATTTAGCCCACGTAACCCCATACGATGCTGTTGCCCCATTCTCAGCCCGTTGGTTCCTTTTCCAGCTCGGCGTTTCTCGCTGCGCAGTCCTGCTGCAGACATTCATATCTAAGAAATGTAATCAATGACCCTATTTCCATGCTATAGGCGTTCCCTGTTGCAATCCCCTGCTCAGTCAATTAGTAGGACTGCATTTCATATTACTTAACGTCTATACTCCTG
The DNA here is from genome assembly GCA_013399365.1 of Pampusana beccarii. Classification (NCBI taxonomy): domain Eukaryota; kingdom Metazoa; phylum Chordata; class Aves; order Columbiformes; family Columbidae; genus Pampusana; species Pampusana beccarii. The sequence continues at coordinate 145,932 of VWYH01010889.1, read as the reverse complement.
GAAGGCAGGAGATTCCAGCATCTCCATCTGTATTTGCTGGGATTATTGCTTAAAGGTGGCTTAGCTACTAAGCCACTGCTGCAAAAGCTCCATTAACTTCTTGTTGTACACGTGAGCTGGAAGGATTTCAGTACCGCAGGTCGAATAAAGAAACCTGACACCCGTTCTCCGAGCAATTAAACTTTGTAAAGTAAACTATGCGTATTTCATTAAGGAAATGGGTCCATCAGCACTGGGAATACCGTTTATGAATATTTCCTTGTAATGGAGAAGTGAGCGTGTTGACAGGATGAATTATTAGACATATTTACAAACAGCTGTTAAAAAGCCTATGTGCATGTCCCAGCTGTACTTTTTTTCCCTTTTTGTGCAGGGTTTATAGCAGTTCTACTTTGAAAAGCCAGCTTGATTGGCTTTCTTGCAGAGAGAGGTAAGCTTGATTAATTTATTCACACTCCACGAGACTGCAGTCACAACTGGGGGAGCAGTCTGTCCGTCTGCAGCCTATTCCTGGAATAAACCCAAGGGCAGACAACCGGTCCAGAGCCTGCGTGGTGTTTAATTACCGCTGTTGTGTACATCTGATGCTGGAATCAATAGCTCCGAGTCTCTCCCAGTTGTACTGGTTTCTTACGGAATTCTTCTCCTTTGCCATGGGCTGCGGGAGGAGAGAACCGGGGTGATCAGTGGGAGTTTGACACCAGGGGATGGGGTTTGGGTCTGGGTGATGCTGCAGAGGGTCGGGCACGGTTCACTGGCTGATAATCCAGGCTTAAAGGGACATAGGAAAGAAGGATTAAGACAGAGATATTGCCACTTGAGGTATTGTGAATGCTCCTTCGAAACACGTCAACTTGGAAGTTCGAGGAGATGTGAATCCCATGGCATTAGATTACAAGTACAGAATATGCAATGAGATTATTGCCAAGACTTGCAGATTTTTCTCCTGTCTGCATCCCCTCCTGCTGTCACTTCCCCGCCTCAATCTTTTGCTTTTCTCTCAAAGAAACAGATACAGAGGTGCAACCAGGACTGGGTATCGCACCCAAATTGCTTTGGGACCATGGTGTATGTGGCACCATACAGGGAAAGCGTGACCTGGAAGCAGCCGCGTCTGCTCCCCGCAGTGACAGTCCCTGGATCCAGCCTCTCGCAGATCCTCTTTTTTTCTCCTCTTTGACTAGACGCCATGTGGAAAGTTCCTTGTGTTGTTTCCATCTGACTGCAGCAGCATCTGCTGCTGCTGATAAAGCTGCGAGAACTGGGGAAGGATCGGGCTCGGCCTGCGCGGTGCCACCTTGTCGGCGGGTCCCCGGTCGTGGTGATGCTCTGCAGCCATCGTCACCCTCCTCGGGGTGCCCCAGTCTGTCCCTTGTCACCGCAATTACCACCTCTGTCCATCTCTATTCACCACGGTGGTGCAGCATCTCCTGGAGATAGCAGAACACCCATGCTTAAATATAAGCACACGCTTTAGTGTGTTTTGGTTTTGGGGGGATCCACCTCCCATCTGTTTAAAGCTCTCACGGCCATTTTCATCTTCTCTGCTCCGGTTTCTCCAAGGAAGAGGCTGCGGAGCTGAGAGCTGGTGGAGAAATGGAGCACTTGGGGCTTTAGGGCTGTAGGAAACCGCTTGGAACAAGCTTAGTGTTTTAATGATGTGTTTGCTGAGGTCGGTTTTCATATTGCCTGAATCTGGGTCTCCATCTCCTTCCCCTGGCTCCAGCAGTTACCCCTTTGCTGTATAGGATTGCAGGAAAAACATCGTTCCTGTAGTGCAAAGTGCAGAGATGATAACGTCATACAAGCTGTGCAAATTACTTGTATTTATATCCATAGTTTTTACAAATTTATTTAAACAAATAGGCCTAGTCTGAAGCCAGCTCTGTTTTCTTGTGTTGTGATTCCCTCTGAGTACGTGGGGTCTCTCTGAGCTAAACCCGTGAAATGAATACAGTTTTTTAAAGAAGATTTTAAAGATAATTAAACAAAATGGAATTATATACTTCTAAAGACCTTATATTTGGCACAGCATCCATATATAACGCACCTAGTTTGGAAGGAGGTCTAGTGGAAGGACACATCCTCTCTCTAGGGTGCTTAGGCTGATGAGAAACCTATTTGTAAGGAAAATTGACTTTGGAAATGGTTGAGAGGAAGCTGCTGCTTTTTTTAAGTCTCTGCCAAGTGATTGATTTGGTCCATAGGTTCGTCAGATCATTGCTTCCAATGATATAATTTTGCTTATTTATTTTATACACGATCAATATGATAAATATTGCAGAAACATGGAAGTGCCAACTAGATTGTTTGTGGCTGTAGCGGAGTGGCGAGGGGCACGCTCCGGCGTACACTGTGTGCCTTGTGAAGCAGAAAAGCAATTCAGTCAGACTAAAGGCTACAGATGAGGCTGTATGTTCTCGGCAATAAATGCAAATGATTTGAATTCATTTCACTGGTAGGAGAAGAGGGGAAAAAAAAGAAAAATTAAAGCTAAAGATGTTGCAGATCAAGGAATTCAACTTTAAAGAGACGCAAAATTAACATAAAAGAAAACATGGCAATAAAGAGAAGGGGAAAATAGATTTCTCTAAAATAATCTGTTTTAATGAATAGACCGTGATCTATTTCTGAAGTACCTCTCTGTGGTGGTGTTTTTTCCATGTTGGTTTTTTTTTTTCAGAGCATGTACAATAGCATTATGGCCTAGCTGCAATCAGTCTGCTGCGAACAGCTTGTATATATTTGGATGTTCACTGGCCCATGAGAGCAAATCGTCCTCCCTTACCGTCAAAGACTTTCCTTTCCAGTTCCTTTATTAGGTAACAAATGGTTCTCGTTTCTTTTGTTCTTCAGCGTTAAGCACACTCCATTTTTCTGGCCCTGTCTTCTTATTTTTGTTTAGATTTGTTAATGACTTATGTTTCTTTATTGTTTGCAAGGGACGGTGTCGTAGTCCCTTCTGCTTTTCGCTAAGAAATACTTTGTAGTGAAATACAGCCCAGAGCTTATCAACACGGAATATAGACCCAGCTGGGATGAGGCATTCACTGCAGCATGTTGGGGTAATTTTTCTAAAGCCTCTTTAACAGGAAGGTAAATTCTTATTGTTCACGGCAAGTACCAAAACTGCTAAATGAGTACCCAGCATCTCTCACGCTTGGTGTCCAAAGCTGCAGAAGAAATAAATGACAAAATGATCTTAAGATGCTCAGATCTACATATAGTCTGCTTAAGTGTCATCTTATTTAAAGTGGGTGCCCAGCGAGGGGTGCCAGCACCTCATCGCCCAACACAAGGTGAGGGCTCTGCTCGTGTAGGAATTACCCCATCCGACAGAGAAACGGCTTCCAAAGCTTAGTTTTGGAGTCACCATCAATAACCTGAAAAGCCACGGGAAGTGGAGCCTGAGGATGCTGCTCTGAGAAATTCAGAGATGTCGATCAGATATTAGCAGATCCACTTATTTGGCTTCCCCCTGCCCCTTTTTCCCTCTCCCTGAATTAAACCTCTGGCCCAGGCAACTTCAGAAATCATGGAACAGAAAAATACGAGCATTCATAATCAGAAACAGTCTTTTCTTTTTGTCTCTCCGAGTATATTTAACTGGTCCAATTCTGCTGCCAACGCATATTTGCCAAGGAAAACTTTCTCTTTTAAACCTTCCACTTATCCAAATAAAAGAGAGAGGAGCTGCAAGTGGGTCTTGGCACAGCCGTGGAGTTGGGAAAAATAATAACATGCTTTGGTGTCCTTTATTTTTGATCTAGTCCGTTCCTATCAGCTTGAAATCCTGAGCTGCTTGGGTAAATAGCTGACCAGCAGGTGCACAGCTTGCAAACCACATGGACCCGTTCCTGGTGTCAGTCACGGCGTAAGAGCAACGCGGGCACGTGGATGGGTGATTTATTAATTCTGGTTTTTTAATTCCCCGGTACTTCATCATAGATCGCAGTCAGTAAAAATATACATGGCCACCACCTTGAGTGGCCTTTTGGGAGAAAAAAATGTTCTTTTGGTCCTTCTGTAGTGAAAAAGAAGCTTCTTAAAACCAGACCAGCTTGCTAAGACACCACCCGCTCAGCACAGACCACCTGGGAGAGCTCTCGGGCCTTTTGCTGGGGGAAAACTCCATGTTTTCTTCTGGTCTCGGTGTGAATTGGAGTGGAATTCTTTGGGTTGTGAGCCCAGCACGAGCCGGGACTGTCCACGCTGGAGCAGAACGCGGTTTCATCCACTTCTCAGCATCTCCGAGGCCTCATCCCGACCCCGCCGGGGGCAGCAGGAGACAGGCGGCAGAGCTCCCGTTAATTAAGGCAATGCAAATGGGCTGCGAGGGAGAAGGCGCCAGGGAAAGTAACAGAAGTTCATGAAAGGGAGCACAGAAAAGGGAGAAATTATTCACATAGCCCTAAAATTTACTTCTAAAAGGTCTCCTTTTTTTTTCTTCAATTTGGTATATTTTCCTTGATCATTTGAGAGAGAAGATCCGTCTATAGACAGATCTCCAAAGAGATTATTATTTTTTTTCAGTGTTGCTATTGCTTTAATCCGTGCTCTCTTCAGACAGGGAATGTTTAATTGGTGCGCTGGTGAAATAAAATGTTTAAATAGATTGAATGGCAGACTTTTTCCCTCTGTTGCGACATTAATCCCCCAATATTCCCGGGCCCCGTGCTGGGTATTGAGGCAAAGAAAGGAACCAGGGGAGGTCCCTCTCTATACATCTGTGATGTGAAAACTCCCTGGATACGCTTATCATACATGATCCAATACATCAATTAAGCCGAAGACCTTTCTGCAATAATCGCATGAAATAAATCACTCCGTATGATGCATTTTTTCTGGCTCAGGGCAGCGTTCTCTGCAGAGGAGACGTGATGGGGGATGCAGGAGATGGGACCCCAGTTCAGCTCGGCCACTGGTCTCCAGCAGAACATCTCCCTGGAGGTACAAAACCCAACACATATGCACCCCAAGAACTAGAAGGAGATGCTGGAGAAGCAGATTAGCTGGAAAAAAAAGGCATCCTGCCAAATGAGGAGGTAAATGAAAAGGTTGGTGCTCTTGAAATGTTTTTTAGTTTGTTCGTTTTGGCTTGTTTTGATTGTATTCTTCGTGATTATATCAAGATTGATAATAAGAATATTTAAAATCAACCTTACGTGTTCTGCCTTTCTCTGGCTTCGGCTGAACTCCCTGAAGAGAAAGGAGTTTCTATAAACTTCGGAGTTTGTGTTGGTGAACATCTCCCTCCCCTCTCTTTCCTGAAAAACTCCAAAGAAATACCGAAAAGAGTATGAAATGGTGAGTGGACTTCAGGCTCCGCATTCCTCCGTCACTTACAAAATGCTTTGCGGGACTCGCAGCTGCAGATCAACACTCAAAAACCCACAAATCAAAGGATTTCCAGCTCCACCCCCCTCCCACCCATTATGCAGGAAAAAAAATCTCAATCTCCTCAGACAAGAGGGAAAAAAAGAGATAGAATTAAGGTTTAAAATAATTTAGGTTTGCATTTAATTGAGTTTTGCATTGTCAGTAATACATACTGCCTGCAGAAAAATTAAAAAGGATATTGTAGAGGGAAAGGCAGAGCCACAGCGTGTTTGACGACGTGCTCCGTATTTTATGTTCATTAGGACAGAGAGCCTGAAATACTCATTTCTTTATGATGAAGGAACTAAAGATTTCCAATGAACACGTTGCAATGAGTGTGCTGGGGGGATTTATTGCTGAAACGGATTGTTAATCATGGTGACCACCTTTCAGGCTTCACAACCGGAGTCACTAAGTTGTGTAGATGCTTTTCCCCCAAGACAACCCTTCAGTGAACCCTGCAGACAAACTTCAGCCGTCCTGTGGAAATTCAGGTGCAGATCTTTAGAGCAGAGCTTTTGGAAAACCGGCGTTACATCTCGCTGTTAAAAGCCCTCCCCTTTGGGTACCCGTCTCTTAAAAACTGGACGTGTGTTTTACAGTGGGCCCCGCTGCCGTTTTTGAGGATTTCTCTGCAAATCTCCTACCCGTGGGTGCTAGGAACATCAAAAACTGCCCCGAGGGCTCCCCAGCGCCAGCCTGGGATGGAGGTGATGGGAAATGGGACCGTATTGACCACCAAAATCTGGGAATAACGCCGGTGATGTGCCTTGGCCTGCGTGTGTCCGGACTTCAGAGTAATAAGGGCTTTTTTTTTCGCCTGTTAATAGAACAAACACAGACGGGAAATCTTCGAAGGCTGCCTCAAGCACAGTGGGTTTGTTTGTAACTGCGTCATTAGTAAATCATTAATAACGTAGACAAACCAAGGACAGGAAAACCCATCGTCTCTCGTGCTGCGTCTGCTTCAGCCTCTGAGGACGAGTAAGTTGGGAGACGGACCAGGTGCGGTTGGTGCTGGTTTGCAACTCAGAAGTAACCCCAGAACAGGGAAATGTCCCTTCGTTGCGAGAGAACCGGCCACTGATCGATAGCGAAGCCGGCGCGCTCGTGTCAGAACAGGATTTGGCCCTTAGGAAATCATTACGCTGTAAATTCTCGACGTGACAGACTGGAGCAGCGCCGGCGTTCTGTTCCCTGTCAAAGGCTATGCGGAGACTCCTTCGTTAGAGGGTCGATAATTGACTCACCGGGCTGTAATTGCTCACCCCACTCAGGCTGGGGGTGGAGGCTCCAGCAAAGCAGCTCCTGATCTTGAGCATCACTCGGGCAGCTGGAGGGACCGCTCGGGGTGACGGATGATGGATGGATGCCTCATTCTGTGGTCCATCTCTGGGGAAGGACACTGCTCCCTCCTTTGGGCACCCACCAGTCCCTCTGTCTGTCCTGGAGCTTCTGTCCAGCTCTGCTTGATGTCGATGGGCTCGCAAATCACTTGGATGGTGCTTTTGAAAACAGCTGCGTTTCAGAAGGAGAGCGGGGTGTTGCGGGGAGTTGTCAGCCCCTTCAGATGGCCTTTCTTTGGACAGTTTGCTCAGCTTGTGACTGAGATGGAGAACCTCGCCCTGCTGCTGGCAGTGCGTTCGAAGGGAGATGTGCAGCCCCAAGAGTGTGAAATGCAAGGATGCAGCAGAATATCTAATTTAGAAAAAGAAATGGGAGCTGCGCATGTGTGGACCTTGGGTAGTCACACTACGGAGCCAAAGGAAGGGCTAGAAAAAGGTGACCCAGTTACCTGCTGGGTGTGGGCCAATATGACCAATGTTTTCAGGTTGCGTTTTGATTTTTAATACCACTGAATGTTACTGGTGTCTTTTGTAGAGTTACTTCAGTGCTCTTCCCGTTCTGATCCCCTTTGTTTCAGCTGAGGCAATTCTTAGCTGTAGGAAGACGATTAAAAATGGCATATTGTCTGCACCTTGAATTTCTGACACAACCTCAGCACAGACATTGTCGGCAATTGTGTTTTTGACAGTAACAAGACACTGCAACTCAGGATTCAGAGACTTTCTGTTCTTCTGCCCTTGCACTTAATGAAAACAGAGTTGGTTTTAGAAAGAAAAAAACTTTCTGAGCTAATTTCAGCTCAGTTCAAACCAGGGGATACAGAAACAAGAGCTGAAGCTCACATTTATGAGAAAATCTGAGGAGAGGAAAGGATAAGGTGCGTTAGGGAAAGAAAAATCCTTTTCATTTTCCAAGGAGGTATTATGAACAGTAGAGAGAAAAAAAAAATTACTTGACAAGGTTCTTCTAAAGAGGAAGAATAGCATAAAGTGCTGGTTAAATTCCCATTGATCCTTCACTCAGCTTCCCATATACATGTGGGTTTGACTATTTGATATTTCCTTTCACTGTCATAGGTAATAACTGAGCGGAAACAATCATTCCTAAATAACTGCCTATGATTCTTCTATTGTAGTGATTAGTGATGAATAATTATTAGCTCTGCTGAATATTGCATGGGTAGATATGATGCGAGTAACTAGAAGCTGTCAGCCGCTGGCATCCACGCTATCGACTGATGCTCCCGTGCCTATAGCTGGTGCCTATAGATGGTGCTCTTCCCCTCGCACAACTTCAGCAGCTGCTTTAAGTCAGTCCTAGCGGGGCATCAGAGGCCTGGGCTGCGCTTTCCTGAACCCAGTGGCTTGTCCTAAATGGACGCAGGGAGAATAAAAGGAAAAAAGCAATAATTATATATATATTTTCCTTCTTTAGAAATTAGGGAAGAGCAGAATCTGTTTAATTACTCTGGGAATGGCAAAGGCAGAGCAAAAACTGACATCAGGTGCTGCTGCATCCGCAGGCACCAAGGGAAGTGCCAGAGGCGATGTATAAAGCTGTGTTATCTGGGACTTTTAGCGAATACGAAGAGCCGGGTGCTGGCAGGATGGAAAGGCTCGTTGCTTCCTACGGCTCAGACAGATTCATGACCCCTGTGCTCTGAAGCAAGGGAGTTTATCAAAGATGAGGACAGAGAGAAATTGCGAATCCAGAGGCTAGCAGCAGAGACCGATCTTTCACTGATGTCTTGCTTCACCAGCTGCTTTGTCATCTGCGGTCCCGATCCTGCCCACAGAACAGGAGTGCTTGGCGTGGCTCCCCGTGTCAGAGCGAACGGGGACAAGAAGTCTCCTGCCAAGAGTTTAAAGATGGCTTTATAGTCCATCTTCCCTGCTCGGCCAGAGGTTGTCGAGCTCCTGGTTTCTTTCCCAGCACAGCTCAGAGCTCTCTCTGCCCACGGTTTCTTTGGCAAAGCCAGGGGTGCATGTTGGTGAAACGGATGCTGAGGATGCAGCGGTTGGTACCCAAATGGGTCCCACACTGCCGTATGCCTGCACGGTCCAAGGGCCCTTTCTGTCCCCCAGCATCAGGTGCCCAGGTGCGATGAGGATTGTCAGCTGTGGGCTGATATTTGTGTTCCTGGCTACTTGGTTTGCATCTCTGTGGTGATGCTGCACGCGTGTGTGTAAATACGAGTGTGTGCAGAGGTCGTGTGGAGTTTTGTGGACATAGGTTGTATGCTTACGAGTATGTGCATCTCTACATCTGTCACCATATGTATTTGATTGAATTTGAGGCAGGTTCTTTCTCCTGTTACCGCTCCAGACCTCGATTCCAAGACTTAACACTTCTCACCCTTTTCAGGAAAAGGCGAATGCAAACATCCACAGAAGGATTTCCCCAGCATTTGTTTCAGCCAAGAGCTTGCTAATATTTAAAGCACACAGACAGCTCGTTAGCCCAGCAGCACATCCATCACCTGAACAAACTCAGGTGAATCTCCACCTGTTTTGTTTTGCTGCCCACATGCTGGAACAGCCCTTTGCTCACATGCCCTGTGCATTCAGCCGGTCTCAAGGCTGCTCCCCAGCTGAGCAAGCCTGTAATTAGCTTGAGACAGACTCTCCATACAGGAACATAATTGACCATCAATAAATAATAAACAGAAGACAGGATGCAGACGGTCCTGCAAAAGGGAGAGAAATAGTTGTTGAGACACTCTGACCTGCCTTGTACGGCTTCCTGCAAAAGGAGAAATTGCATTCGTGGGATGCACATTTAACCGGGGCTGGTGTTTGTAACGGGATTTAGTACCCTTGCCTGTGAATGCGTGACACAGTGAGTGTATTAGGGACAGAACAGCGAAAGAGAGAAGCTTGCTAAGGAACCAATGCTGCCATCCACTGAGTGTCTTCTGTTTCCTCTGCTGAACTAAACAGCTACAACCTGTGTATCTTCTCAGGATGCCAAAATGCCCTGCTCTAGAGCATCCGGGGAGGTCGAGGGGACCCTTATTGTGGAGCGGGGCTGGGCTCTTGGCTGTGATGTGAAGGGCACTGTGTCTGTGCTCCACTGATGGCCGTGCAGGCGCTATCGGAAAGGAAATCCTTTTCTGCAGGATGGTAAATGTGGTGAGGATGGGGAGAAACGCAGGCAAGCTAACCTGGTGTTTTCTCCCTGGAGAGGAGACAGCGCAGCTCTGTTTCATTACTCTCTTGGGGTGGGGAAAGCACAGGATGAGGAGCTGCACAGAGGGGTGGAGCAGCATTCCCTGCCAGACTCCCATGCAAGAGGCTCCTGAACCTGGTACATGGGGCAAACAGCAAAACTGACAGTGCTTGTGTCTTTTTCCCCAGGAAACTGCTCTTCCAGGGTCGTGCTAATGCGTACCAGGCGTGTCCCTCCATGAGATGAACGCGGGGGAGATGAGCGAGGCCACTTGTGTAGCCGTGCGGACAGCAGCGGAGGTGAGAGGGGCTGGAGGGGAGCTGCCCTGTGTGCTGCTTTCCAGAAGGTAATTGGGTTGGTTTAGTCAGTTTATTGTGGAAGAGGCCCAGGACGCTGGCTATCATTTTCTCTCGCAAATATTCCAACGTGTAATAAGTAAATTGCTAAAAAAATCTCGATGACAAGAAATGTAAGACAGCAATCCATCACGTTATTGATTTCCTCCACCACTTGCACTCCTCAAAATTGCTCCCGTGTCACCTTGTTGGGACAGGCTTAGCTAGACCGTGGTGCTTCTGGGTTTTTGGAGCAGCGTGGCCGCGCTGTCCTGCCGCAGCGCTGGGGGTGGCTTCGCCTCCCTGTTTGCAGGTGCTCCCAAGCCCTTGTAGGCCACTGCAGGGAACCAGCGCTGAAGATGCTCCTCACTTTGGGCGCTCTACAGCTTCCAGGTGCTTTTCAAACACATGTGCTAGGTGGTGACTCTGTGGTGAGCGACTCAATCCCAAGGAGGGATCCCTTGGTTCCCAGCAGCAGGTGGTCACGGGGCTCCCTGTCCCAAGTGGCCGTGGCTGCTGTGGTTGATCTCTGCCAGCTCTTGAGGGTCGGTGGCTTCAGGGTCACTTTGGCACACGCACAGCGTCTACTCTGCTGGAGGTGACACGGCAGAAAACCGAGTTGTCAACTCCATTTTATGACTGGGGAAGATGGAGAGCTCAGGTGTCTCCCCACCAGAACTGGGGACAAGGGATGTACAAGGGATCAGAGCTGGGAAAAGAAACCAGCAGCCTCCTTCCCAGAGCTGATGGGGTGGTGTGACCCAAGAAATGCAGGACAGCTGAGGGCACGGGCGAGGAATCCGTTAAGAGGGGACAGGTGAGGCAGTCATTAGCTTAGATCTAGTCCAGCTGCACCATTGCTGTGCTGCTTTTTGAGGTGAGACAGCCCTGCTCCCCATTTTGCTTTTGGGCCTTGTTTCAGCNGCGGGGGCGGGCCGCGGGCGGGGAGCGCGCCCGGGCTCGGCAGCGGCGGCGGATGCCGGGGAGGGCGCAGGGGAACCGGGGCTTGGCGGAGGGATGAGCGGCCGGCGGAGCTGAGCCGAGCAGAGCCGGGGGAGGCTGAGGGGCTGCGGGAAGGCGGAGGAGACGCGGGCGGCCGGCCCCGGATTTCCATGGTGTCGGGGGCCGTGTGGATTACCCCGCCGTGAGCCGGGGAGCCGCTACCCCGAGGAGGCGGGCGGCACCGGAGCTGCGAGGTCTGGTGAGTGCGCTGAGGATGGTGAGGGGGCTTCTCCCCGCGGGCACCCCCGGGGTGTGGGGTAGCACTGGGGTTGGGCATCCCCGCTGCCCGGGGCGGTGCGAGGAGAGGAGGTTTGGGCTCGTTCCCCCGTGCCCGGCGCGGTTCTGTTCCCCGTGGGTCGCTGCGGAGCGCGGGCGCCGCTCGGCCGGGCCCGGGAACCGGCGCGGCGGGCAGCGGCTGTGCCGGGAGCAGCATCCAGGGATGCCGCTGCAGAGGGGCAGCGCGAAATCCCTCCGAACTCGCCCGTTCCCGGTCGTCTACCTCCCCCTCCTCCCTCCCCGTGCTGTTTTAGGTGCGTACGCACGTTATGCATATATGTATTTTCTCGTTAATTCCGTGGTCATTCGTTACCGCTCGGTCACGGTCTGGAGCAGTCGATGCACCAGAATAAACTGATTTCCATAAAAAAAGTTACTGTTGGCAAGGAGGGACTTTTTGAAAAAAACACCCTCGAATTTTGGAAAACGATCCTCATTAAAACTTGGCTAAATCCTCTCAAGACCCTTTTGGAAAGGCGATGAGGAGAGGGGATGGCGAGTGTGCTTGTGCTCCCTTCGGGGGAATCCCAACTTGTGTGCGCTGGTGCGGGGCTCCTCAGCCCCGCAGCGGGTTGGATGGTGCGTGGATCGCAGTGGGGGCGGCTCTGCGGGAGGGCTCGGTGGTTCCACGCTGTCCTCTCTTGTCGTGACCTCCGTATAACCTGGCCCGGTCGGGTATTACAGGCTTTGTCTCCATTCAAGCTCTGGCCAATGCTTCCACGTTCCTGGAGGCGAAGTGAAAGATGTTCAATTAATCTGTGTTCTAAGGGGCTATCAGCAAGTCAATAGGTTAATGTTAAGTGAGGTGAATAGTAAGTGGCAGAGAAAAAAGAAACTGCGTGTCTGTGACCTACGGTTCAAAATAGTGGCTTGGAGGTGAGAGAATGTGGAGTTAGCGGAGTGCCATGATGTGAAAACCTGCTGCTGACAGGGTTTCCCTGTTATTTGCTGAGCACTTGATGCTTTGCTGGTGGCTTGAATGTGTTTAATAGATCTCGGCTGACTTGGGGAGATGGTCTTGTCTCTCTTTCTCTGGATGGCTCCATCGATAGGGTGTCTAAAAGTTAAATCAAATGACCTACTTTACAGCTGAAAGACAGCTGCCTCAGAAGAAATCTGTGCCATCTTCAGAACAGATGTTTAGCTTTTTTCCTTTAACACAGAGGTGTTAGATCCTTTAAAACGCTTTTTTTTCCCCCCCTGGTCTTTATTGCTGTCCTTTTGCCATTTGTTGTCACTTCGAGGACCCTCAAAGCTGAGATGCGATGTTTTGGGGTGGGGCAGGGAACTAGATAAATCAGCTGTGATTTAAGAAACTTGGTGCAATGAGTTCCACGAATGTACGACTCCTGTTGTGAAACGGCTTATCTAGCAAGCCAGTCATCTTTCTCAACTCTTCTAACCATACCCGCAGCGCTTGTTGCGAGAAGATAAAGTAACCCAATTTACTTTTCATTGTCTTTATAGCGTTGCTTGATGTAATTAATCGTGGAGTTCCTCCCCGGCTTATAACAAGTTTTTGCGGTGGGAACAGGTAGCAGATGCTGCACGAGATCTGCCCACAATCCACCAATATGATGGAAACGGCTTTTCCCGGTGCTCTTACCACGCTCGGTCTTGTTCTTGGTGTTAACCCTGAGCTTTCCCTGCCTCTCGGCAGAAAGGAGATAGAGCTGGACGCAAAAGGGAAAATGCAGATTCCGGCTGGTAGTGGGAGCCTGGAGAAGAGGTGGCTGCTCCTGCCCCGTGCTCTTTAACTCTCTTCAGCAAATTGCATTAGTATGTGACAAATTGGCTTGCAAAGCAGCTAAATGGAAATGACATTTGGAACAGTTTGCTGTGCAGACCTTGTGGTGTCTCGGGGAAACATGTGATTTGCAGCATCTTCCCGAGATCTCCAATTTAACAAGCGCTACGAGGCTTTCCAGAACTTACTTTGGGAGCTCCTGTTGCAGCTAAATGTAGGAGTCTAGAGCGTGTCTTGGAAAAATTGGCCGAAAGCTCAGGCAGATGTAGGCGCAGACTGTCTCATGCTGCAGGCAGCTTATATGAAGAATCGAACTAGGCAAGAAAGCAAAAGCCAACACGCATGTGGCAAGAAGGCTTAAGGTGGAAAGCTGTGCTTGCTATTTGATGTCGGTGCGATGCTCTCCTGGGGGAGCTGGGCTGGCTCTCACGTGTACCTTTGTTCATGGGAGGTGGTTTTAGTGACTCTCGGAGGAGCGGGCTGCGCCTACACCTGCTTCTCACCCCGCTCCTCCGAGCTCATCCGCGTCTGTTTGAACGCGGCGCCGACCGGGCTGTTTTAATTGGCCCCTCTGCAGTTTGAACGATAAATATGTAATGGGGGAGAGGCCCCCCCGCCTCGTCCAGGCTGTCATTCCTGACGGGGAAGCGTGTGCTCGCCGCTCGCCCCGTCGCTTGGCCACCGCGCTCACTCCAGCCTCTGGAAATTGCGCTCCCCCATCTGTGTTTGACATCCTTAAAAAGACCAAAAAAAAAAACCTGAAGATGAACCTCAGTGCTCCTGAGACAGGCCCCTTCACATTTCTAAACACTCTTGATTATTCAGCTAATCTTTATTTCATGGGCCTGTTACAAGAAACACAAACGGGGGAGAAAATAGAAGGCGGTGACACATTTAAAATACACAAGGAAAGTGCTGGCAGGAATATAATCGTTCTTATTCTGGCGATATGGAATATTTATGGGCCTAAGTTGTGGCAAGATTCTCTGCCCCCCCAGCCCCCCCACCTGACTCTGAAATGGTTTTTTCCCAGTAAAACAGTAACTGGGGGGTGCTGGCTGTGCTGCCAGCGGAGTCCCGAGCCCCCAGCTGTCCGTCCGTCTGTCCGTGCCCGCGGAAGGGGCAGGAGGGGCGCAGCGCGCTGGCCGGAGAGCCGAGTGTTGTGTTACAGTCTGTTAACTCGAAATAATTCAGAAGCGTCCCCTTGGCGAGCCTGTGAAAAGCCCCCTTTGAGTTGCCCGTGTTTTGTAGGATCCTGCTGCTCCCCCGGGGCATTTTGCTATTAATTCATTAGATCTGAGGGGTTTTTTTCCTCTATTCCCCCCTCTTTTTTTTTTTTTCCCCACTTCTCTCTCTCTGGCAATTCAAACAGTGATGAATGGACAAAAAATCCCTCAAGGGAAACATTTTTTCACTTAGTTACAAAGATTTCATGGCTAATTAGAGTAAATGTGGTTTTTAGAGTGTTAATCTCTTAACCAGCTTGGCTGGGAGGCCACCACTGCAACAGCAAAGGGGAGGGCAAGGGGAACCAGGGAGGAAAAGGTGCTACCAAAGTTCTTCCCGGGGCTGAGCCACAGACATCGATGGCTGGACCTGATGCTTCGTTATCACCAAGAGCATCCTTAGCTCTGCTAATTGGGCGCCCACCTTCCCTTCCAGGGCACTGCTTGGCCGTGCGGGACTTGAAGGCGTTTTGGTTTGAGGAGGCCACGAGCTCTTTGTCTGCAAAATCGGTGCAGAAGGAGCCCCCGGGATGAAAAGCGAAGCGGGAACAAAAGCAGAATCGAGGGCAGCGTGCTGGCCTTGGGTGGCAGAGACGACTGCCCGGGGCTTGTGTGCAGATTCATTCTCTGGGTGAAAATATAGGTATTTACTGTGTGGTTTAGTGCCAGTGATGCAGATGGGGCTGCTGCAGGTGCCTCTGGCTGGGTCCCCACGTGCTGCTGCACCATCGTGGTTGTGGGGTGGCCACGATGCCTCCAGCGGGCACTCGGGCTCGCTGGTGAAGTGTGTGGTCCAGGTGGCATTTTATCACCAAAGGTAGATGTTTTGCTGATGGAAATCATCCCCCCTTTGCTGCTGTGAAGGGGAATTTATCCTCGATGTCTCTCATCTTCTTCCTCCCTCCTCTGGTCCTTCCCACCTACGCTGCCTCCCCAGCATCTGCCTTTTCAACCTGGTTTCTGTACTTCTCCCCAAATGGCTCTGGCACAGCGGGGCGAGGAGTTCGTGAGCCAGCTCCTGGCTGCAGCCCACCCTGATGCAGAGAGATGGGAATGGGATGTGGGCTTGAAATTCCTCCTCATCCCACTAGAGGGGATCCTCCGGATCGGGCTGGCGGAGCCCAACTGAAAAATGAACCTAAACCCAGCGACTGGCAAAGCTGCTCCGAGCTGGGGCTGGAGTCCCCGTCCCTGCGAAGGGGAACGTGGGTTCTGGGAGGTGCAAGTCTCACCCGGCGCTTTGCCGAACGCAGCAATTGGAGCGGGGGAACTGCAGGATTTTAGTGCTTTGTGGAAATTCCTGGCTGTGGCTGCCTCTCCCTGTTGCTTGTCCAGGAAAATGTGGCCCCCCTGGTGTGGCTTGTGGCTTCTGAAGCCACTGTGGTCTGAGCCCAAGCTGCTGGGGTGGGGGCAAGGCTGCTCCAGCAGAACTTCACCGAGAAAGCGCGAGTTTACCAAACACACGAGTGCGACATATGTCAGTGATGTACCTAATCTGTTCTCTGCTGGGTTCTGAGTCTGAGTTATGATCCATTTGTGCGTTCCGAAGGGCCCGAGCGATGCTCTCAGCCTGGTGTTGGGGGCTGCCAGGGACAGGGTGCTGGGAAAGAGGTGCCCTCCCCTCCGTTATCAGATGGAGCCCATCTCATGTTTCTCACCGTAATCGCTGCTTCTGTTTGGGCGAAATCGAACTGGGAGGTGGTGATGGGGTGGGGGGAATGAAAAGCAAGATAAATGTATCATATTATGAAAATTTAATCCTGCTTTGCCTGGGCTAAAATTACATTCAGAGCAGGAGATAAAAGGCATCAGAGTCACGTTATGAAAAGAAATCCAGATCATCTCCAAAGGCAGAACGATAACGGGCCTGGGACCAGCCCTGACCGTGACCACGGACGATGCTGCGTGCAGGGAGACACGCTCCGTACCGTCTCACCGCTTGGCACGGGAGATGGTTCTTCCAAGAAACCGGTCGGCCGGGGAAGTTTGGTTACCAGCTGATGCATTTCTGTGTTATTCCCCTGCACCGTGTGCCACGTCTGCTGTGGCTTCCTTAAAATCTCGGTGTGGAGGGACTGTCCGTGGTGTGATGGGCTGCTGGCTGGCTGCGGATCTCTTGAAGCACAGGAGAGGCTTTTTGCTCTTTAGAGGTCTTGCTTAGCCCAGCCATTCCCTCTGTGCACTGGGGGAGCAGATGGCAGCGATGGTGGGGACAGCCCAGAGCCCATCCCTGGTGTGTGCGGTTTCACTGGGGGTCCGATGGGAGGCTCCTGGGTCTCCAGAACCTCCCTGGAACCAACTGCACGTTGTACTTGGCGCCTCAGCCGCTTCCCGGGCAGGAACGTTCCCTCGCAGCCCTTTTCCTGCTCCGGCACCGCTTCCCCACTTCATAAAAGTGAAAGGTGACGTCTGAGTAAATATTACACTGACCTCTCACCTCGCCGCTGCTCCTTTCGCCGGGCTCATTAACGGGGCTGCGCTGCCGAGGAGGGGCCGGGGGCTCGGTGCTGGAGCACGAACCCGCTGCATCGCGGCCGGGAGCTGGACGGGAAGGGCAGGCTCGTTCCTGAGCGCCCAGGGTGAGCCTTGGAGCAGCCTTCGGGCTGGGGGGGCGCGGGGGCTCTGCCGGTGCCGTGTGGTGCTGGAGCTGCACTCACAGCCCGGCCGCGGTCACTGATGCTGCTGGGAGCAAGGGGAGATGCTGCGTTGGGGTGCTGCTCTGTGGGGACAGTCACACCAGCAGAAATCTGTGTGAGCGAATTGTTCGGAGGGGTGAGTGCAGGCAGGAGCTGAGCATGGACCGGGGTTCTGCATCTCTAGGGGGACCAAGAGGGTTCCACGAGGGCTGGACCGGTGTCCCCAGCTTGGGCTCAGCAATGGGATGGCTGCGATGTGAGGGGCAAAGCCTTCGGAATGCACAAGCATCTCAGTTTTCCTAGGGAAGCAATGGTGGGATTGGGGAGTGATGGTTTTTGGAGAGGTGGATATCGGGGAAGGTTCAAGGAAACTGCAAACTTTGCTTTCAGCTCCTGCCTGGCTCTTAACAGCGCTTGGAAAACAGCGGTTTTAATTCCTGCAGCAGCTCACTGTCAGGCTCCGGAGCCTCGTTTCCCTGCCCCGTGTCTCGGGAAGCCACACGGCAACCGGGGAAAACAGGAAAGCTCCGGGGCAGCGCGGCGCTGCCGCTGGCTCCGGTGCTCGTGACGTGCGCCGGGAAGGAAGCGCATCCACCGCGGCCGGTCCGGGAGCTGCCGTCAGCCCTGACTCAGCGCGGAACGAGTTCCTCGTGCTGTTTCCAGGCTCGGTCAAGCCTGAGAACAAATGCTTCCCGGAGAGATTTGCATGTGGGGTTTTTTTGTATTTTTCCTCCGTAAAGGTTTCGTGTCGTCGGTAGGAGAGCTCGGAGCCATCCCTGGTGCGCGGTGAGCCGGAGGTGGTGGAGGAAACTGGTGAGAGGAGGGCAGAAATGTGGAGGTGTGCAGGGTTTTCCTTGGTGTTTGTGCTTAACGACACCCCTTTGGTTTGTTAACCTGGGAATGAGCTTCCAAAAAGTGAGTTTAAGCTCCAGTGTTTTGAGATTAATTATGATAGTTAAACTAAAGGCTTCAAGTTCTTCTTATTGGCTTTCCAGTTGCTGGGCTTCCAGAGTTTGCCTCACCACTTTTGTGGGGTTTTTAAATTTTTTTTAAATTATCGCCCAAAGTGGCTGTTTTTACCCCCAGGAGTGGGAAGCTGAGGTTCTCTAGGTTCTGGGAATTTACTGTCAGAAAAGCAGATGCTGTAATGAATGTATGTGCATTGGTAGCAGGGTTAAAACCTCCCGAGTCACGTTACTGAAATGGGCGATTTCCCTCTTCTTTGAGAATATTCCGAAAGCAGCAGCAAGCACAGCAGACCGCAGCGGGCTGGTTGCTCAGGTAGCCAAATTTGAGGGGTTTGCATGGAGCTGGTTCACGTGAAGAGCTTTGTTTCCCCGTGGCTGGGTAGATCTATTGATGTGAGAGCAGAGAAATGGTGAGTTGGCTGCTTAACAGGGATGTTACCGTTCAACTCCATAAAACGCACCGGCTGTCTCCTTTACTCATTCATTTGCCAAGTCCCCAAAAAGTCTCAGTGACAGGAGCAGAGGATGAAGCGCTGCCCTCATGACCGTATTTCCTGCCTTTGCTGGTTTATGTCACAGCCTGTGATGTTATTTGAGCAACAACAACAGAAAAAGCCTGTGAATTTCCTTTTGATTTTTAGTGGAAGTGCAAAGAGGTGGGGTGGGGAGGAAAAGGGAGCGCGCCTGTCGGTTTCTGAACCGGCTGAATTTCTCTTGTGCTGAAAATCTGCCACCTCACAGGTTTAAATGCGTGCTAGGGCAAAACTATGGGAGCTCCTGAGGATCAGGAGGGCCCAAGTGTGGTTGGGATGCTGTAGCTCCCAGCATTAAACCCCTATCCTGGAGCTTCACTCCTGCTGCGAAGTTATCAGAGAGTTCTGGGGCAGCCGGGTGTGACCCTGTGTTCTCTGAGCATCTCGGTTCCCCTGCGTTTTGATGAGAAATGGCTGTGTGGATATAGTAGGCACTCCCTTTATCAGAATTCACACGGGCACTGGTTTGTCAATGTATGTGGATGCGGACGCCACCTGCGATAATACGGGCACCCAAGGGTTTATTCTCCTGGTTTCGTTGCATTAAGTGTTGGTGCTGAGGGTAGGGCACAAGGAAGAACAAAGATGCCTCAATCCCTTCCTTGGTTCAGCCATTGGATTGGGGACACATAGGGCGGCCAGAAACTGCTTGAGTTGGCCTGAGAGCTGGGGTTTCTGTGTGCTTTGGGGGTTATGTTTGGGTTTGGTTCTTTGTTTTGTTTTTTTCCCTGAGTCAGTTTGTTGTATATTGAGGCCTTTCCAAAGACTCTGCATACATGCTTACCTGGGGGATAAGCTCTTAAAATCTGGAGGAAGAGCTTTTCCAGGTCCGCTTTGAAATGAGCAATGCTTCTGTGTTTGCCCTAAACCTTCTAAAAAAAATACCTGACCTTTGTTGTCCGCCCCTCTGTATTTCCAAATCAATTTAACATTACAGAGGCGCCATCCGTCGTGTTACAGAAGCTGGAAGGGCCAGATGAAAAACATCCCCAGTGAGTAATCCATTTGGCTGAGATACGACGCAGCAGCAAAAGTTTGGCTGCGGGCTATTTCTCTCTTAGTTGTCCTAAAGTTTTCTCCGCGGTTCACAAGGAGTTAATTGCAGTGACGAGCCCTTCTCTCATCAACGGACTGTGGTGTGTTTGGCTGGACTGGCAGATGCGGAGCCTCAGGGAGCAGGAATTGTGTTAAAGGCTCGTTTGGTCGCAGGTTTAGACCGTCTTTAAAAACCTCATAGCAACCGAGGAGCGTGGGCAAGCACTCCGGAGTTCACGGGGAGAAAGGAGCAGGAGCCCTGTTTGCTTGTCCCCTGGGGTATAATAAGGTGCTGGGACAAGTGCTTGCGTAACTTGGCTTTTCAAGGCGTAAATTGTGTGACAGGGGCAAGTCTGGTTCCATCGGTTCCACCAAATAAATCTTCTGACTTGGAGGTGCTCACAACTTGGCTCGGGCTGAGCTGAGAAGCGCTCAGATGGAATCTCAGAAAGAAACAAAAGCCAGAGGCTCTTTTAAGGGCTTCCAAGGGTGTTGTGTAACTTGTTCAAAAAAATAAACCCTGCCCAGGGTACTGGGTGACTGGGAGGCTTAACCTCAGGAGTGACAGGTGGGGTGGGATCAAACTGGCTTTGCAGGTGGAGTTTTTCACTTCCGAGTGTGAATTCAGCACTGTTTTTTCCTACAAGCAGTTCAAATTTTCACTTGAGAGAAAGCAAAATATTGTCTCTGTTTGTGCAAGCCCTGACAATTCCCTTTAGGTTCTCTGCAAATTTCCATTACGAACACAACACTTTGCCGGTTTATCTGCTTTAGCCATCTTGTTACTGAAGGAGATATAATATTAATTTCCTTGTCACTGAGTTTTTCTGATACATCATTTGGTTAATAGTGTTATGAATCTTAATGTAAATCACTTGGGCTTTGCTTCTGGCCTCTGAAAAGATGATGGCAGTAGCACTGAAGCGATCCTGGAAAACACACCAGTTTTTTTGAGCTTCATGGAAACTCAGCTTTGAGGGAGCTTCTTTTTGACCGAGTGTCTCAACCCTGTTGTTTCAGTGCAAGTTCTGCCGTTCTCAGGCTGAATATAGCTCAGATCATTGATATTTTGCCTTTGTTTTGTCCCCAACAACCCTGATGAATTTGCTATAAATGTATAATGAGTTTGGAAGACCCATTGTGGTTGTGAGGGAGGAGATAATTATACAATTGAACATCTGAAAGTATTCCTACAACCCGTGCTTGTTCTGACGTGTTGCTTTGCGCCGCTATATTTTGTAGAGCAAACTGGATTGCCACCGCAGCCTTTCTTTGGGCTGATAAAGTATCAGTGAGGTCCTGCAAGAAATTCAGCTGTAGCTTCTCTCCCTCTTAGGCCTCCGTATGTTTTCTGGAATTAAGGAAATTTTATTATCAGTTCTTAATCCATTGGTGTGTTGGATGGTGGATTCAGGATAGATGTGAGGAAGGAATTGTTGGCCCTGAGGGTGGTGAGAGCCTGGCCCAGGTTGGGCAGAGAGGTGGTGGCTGAACCATCCCTGGAGCCATCCCAGGCCAGGCTGGACGGGGCTCTGAGCAACCTGAGCTGCTGAAGATGTCCCTGTCATGGCAGGGGGGGCACTGGGTGACCTTTGAGGGTCCCTTCAACCCAAACCATTCTGCGATGCATCTGTTCAGGGGTGGTGAGGTGGTGACACTCTGCATGGACCATGGGTGCTGGTCCATGCTGGGGCATCTGCAGGGCCCCAGTGCCGCTGTGCTCGGATGGGACCGGGGCCGAGGCGAGACAGCTTCCACGGAGGAGTGTTGAATTAAAGGGTGTGTGAGGAGCTCTCCAAGCAGCTCTCGCTGCATTCCTGTGAAATATGGCCTTACAAGTCCTTGAAGGATTTATTGTTTTCCGGGCACTGCTGGATCCAGTCCGATAGGCTTGGATATAGGAAGGAAATGACTCAGTTGCTCTACAGACAAGTGCAGCTTTGAAATTCAAAGAGGCAGGAGACAGCTGAGAGGCTCCAGCTCATTCCCGCCGGGAGTCGGGGCCCTGCGTGTCTGTTATTCTTTGTGCGCGGCACTTTGGGGTCGCAGCCGGGACGGGGCAGCGGGTCGGGGGGGATGTTCTGCTGGGCAGCGGTCACGCTGCGAACAAGCGATGTGTCAAAACCCGCTGGCGTGGGGACGCTGCGGGGAGCAGGTGACAGGGAGCGAAGCTGGGGAACGGGGGTGAAAGGCTGCGGCAGCTGCCGGGCTCCAGCTGACCATCGCCAATCGATTGCTGCGCCAAGGGCACGGCTTGTAACGGCTTCTGGGTTTCCCAAGATGTGTTCCCCACCCGCAACAGGGTGGGAAGTTCCAGAAGAGTGGAGAACCCTCCCTGTGGATGAGCCGCACGGGGAGTTTGGGCGGTCCGGCTCCCGTGTCTCCTTTCCTCGCACTCATAGAGGGTGTTGGTCTCTTCTCCCAAGGAACAAGTGACAGGATGAGAGGAAACGGCCTCAAGTTGCGCCAGGGGAGGTTGAGTTTAGATCTGGGAACAATTTCTTCCCCAGAGGGCTGTGGGGCATTGGAACAGGCTGCCCAGGGCAGTGCTGGAGTCACCATCCCTGGAGGGGTTGGACAGACGGAGATGAGGTTCTCAGGACATGGGGCAGTGCCAGGGGTGGGGGAACCGTTGGACTTGATGATCTTGAGGGTCTTTTCTAACCAAAATGATTCCGTGATTCTATCTTGCCTAGGGCTGCCCCCACGGTCCTTGGTGTTTGCATTCTGGTCTGAATTATACAGGGATTTGCCACAGCAAGTGGAGAGATGCTACTGATTTTGCAAGACAAGCTCAGGCTTTTAGGAGCTCTTCCCCAGCAAGGTGTTTAGTCCTTCTTTAGCCGTGCGATAACTTCTGGCTGATGTCAGATGTGGACGTAAGCAGATGCTTTCTCCATCCCATTATCAGTTTGGTTGGAGAGAGAGAAGTTTTTAAATGACAGAAAGATCCTTAGCAAGGAAACAAGAGTTAGTGTTCAGAATAAAGAAAACAAGACAGCTTGTTTCATCTAAACAGAAGGGTTATTAAACAGACTTGAATTAATCAGTGATCTGCCAGAGCTCTGAAATTGAAAAGCAGGGCAGAGGAGCATGGAGCAGATGAGTGGGAAGAAGCCGCTTTCTCGGGTAGACATTGATGCCCAAATACTGTAGGAGAGAAGATATGTTCAGTTGATGGTGGAATGGAGCTGAGATGGGTCCTGGGCTGGGGGCACCTGACTGGCAGCACTGGGACCCCCCCAGCAATCAGCCGCTGTCCCCATGGCTGCGAGCTCTGCGATGCTTGTCCCGCTCGGTGACACTGACTGGGCATGGAATGAAGATGCTTTACATTTCCCGGGGTTCAGGCAGCTCAGAACATATTCAAAAACTGCATCCAGCACCCCAGTGATGCACTGGAAGGGTGAAGGGCCTTCCAGAGGTAACGGCGGTTCTTTCGTGTCACTGCTAAAGCTGGCGCTGATTGCAGTTCACAGCGCATCCTTCCACTAAGACAGGCCTGACGAGGGCTGGTTAATGGTCCCTGAAGGGTTCTTCAGTGCTCTGTGGCTCTCTCCTGCATCAACCTGTCTGCTTCGGTATCGTCGTTAATTTAAAGGCTTTTGCAGTCGTCTTCTGCCTTTCCAAATCCTTGCGCTCTCACGGGGGTACCTGGGTGATAATTTCTGCCACTTCTGCGGTGGGAATGCCAGCAACTGTGACCGGCAGCTGAAATCTGGAGTGAAACAGTGAGCCCGTGGTGCTGGTCAGGGATGAACCTTTGTGTGTTCTGCCACTTCTCATCCCGACAGCTCCTGCCCCGCTTTGGTGCCCCCACTGACGGGCAAGGCACAGTGATGGACTGCGGGATGGCTTGATTTGATGTTCATTGCTCATAATCTGAAAATATAATCCTGTTCTGGAGTGGGACGGAGCGTCATAACCAGCAAACACCTCTCGAGTGGGGAAGCATGCCTGAATACGCACACAGACAGTTGCGTGTTTTTAATTTCGGCGCTGCCGGCTGAGTGCAATCTATAGCCGCCCAGTTGGGGATTCAGCATCTCGGAACCTAATTTTAACAAATGTACAATTTCCTGGTTTACTTAGGTAACAGCGCTGTGGCTACTGTGTAAATACATCTGGCTGCCGTGGGGAGTGTTGGGGATAACGAGCAGCACTCGCTGTACAGGGCTGGCACAGCCAAAGGATTCCTGTTTCAGGATTGCTGTTTAATGGAGTGGCTGGGGACCCATTTAATTCGAAGCTGGGGTTCTTCAACTTGCCTGTGGTGCACTTGGAGTGAGGCCAGGAGAAGCTGCTGCTTATTTTTCTCCTCCGGTTCGGTGGCCGCTCTGTGATCTTCCCTCGTGCTGCACTGTGATTTTCTCTTGTAATAAACTGCAGCTGGATGTCACCTGGGGAGAGAGCGCTGGGCTGAGGCTCAGGAGATAAAACTCCCGGCTTTGCCACTGGGACCTTTTGCCTCGCCTTGGGCAAATCGTTTAATCATTTAATCTGCTTGCACCTAAGGTCACCGTCCATTAAATTCTGTTTTATTGGGAATAAAGTCTGTGAATAATCAAACGATGTTCAGGTGCACCGGTGAAGAAGAGTGGATAAACCTCAGTCCATCAGGACTTGGGTAAGAAACTAGAAAAAGCACTTTTTAAGGGACATACTGACCTGGATTGCCTGGAGGGGTTGTGGACTCAGTTTTTGGAGGTCCTTAAGGGCAGTTTAGACATCTCTTGAATTATGATTATAGCTTGCCCTTAAAGCAGGAGACTGCATTAGAGAATCCCAACTTTCTGGCCGCAGATTTGTATGATTTAACGTTATCCAAAGCCATTGACCTGTTTATGCAGTTTTGGATGAAACTGAGACTTCCCGAAACTTGAATAAACCAGCTATAAAACTTGAGAAGTGTTAAATTTTCTCTTCGTGTTATGCTTCAAGGCAACCAGGAAAACACAGGTCTGTTGTGCTCCGGCACATGGTGGTGTCGCCAGCCTTGGGTCTGTCCCCAGGGACCGCACGATGAATAAAGTCGTCTTTTCCCAGCACCTCCCTTGATGCAAGGTAATTTATAAGCTATTTCACAGCAGTGTACTCGGAGCTCAATAGCTGCCAGCTGGGGTTTCTCAGATAGCAGGTGTCAAGTATCAGCAGAGGGAAAGGAAAAGGTGTCTAATTTCTGCCACCTAGGTGTCCTAGGTTGATGATGAATTTTTCTGGATGTCTTTTGGGGTTGGCGGGTTAAATGTCTCCAGCTGCAAAGCACAGCTGGGTGTAAAGAAAGCCGGAGCCACATCTGCGGTCCTGCCAATCTCTGCTCAGGGTTTATGAACAGAGTAGCACCAAGAGGCGCTAAACCAGTCCCTTACTCATACTTTACTACAGCAGTTTGCCTGCTAAATCCCTTTTGAGTCTTCCATCGCTTGAATGTCCGAGTGCCTCTTGCATTATCGCCATTTCACAGGTGGAACAACTGAGGCAAAGACTAACATGGCTTGTCCAGGTCTATTCCGCAAGTCTGGGATAAAGCCGGGAGTAACGTCAGGCCGTGGGTAAGGCTGCTCCAAAACGCAATTGCCAAGATGAGCCTCACAGCACGTTTTGTGTGTCTCTTTACCCCAGACCTGGTGGGATGTGTGTGCTCAAGAGGGAGACGGAGCGGGGGGAGAGGTGGCTTATCCGGTATGCGTTGTATAAACAACATCTGAAGTCTGGACAATATGAACAAATTTTGTGCATAATTCATGCAATCGTGTTTGTTATCAGGGAAATGCCTTTTTGTGGCTGGGTTTCGTTCTTCCCCTCCTCTTCCTTGTCCCAGGGCTGGAGGAAGCAATAATCACAATACTGTATTTTGCCCTCTTAACTCTTTCTCAGAAAGCTGTGAAATACCATCCCGGCACATAAACAGCTCTGGGGAAGCGGGGAGCAGAGCCAAAGGGGCAGCGAAGCCCAAGGGTGAGGCACAAAAGTGCTTTTTCAGCCCGAAACCCAAAGGATTCAGCGTTGCGGGTTGTACTCAGGCAAGGCTTGGTGTTTGTCATCCCTGCGGTTCAGTAACCTTGGACCTCGCTGGTGCTTTACAGCTTGCTCTTATTGTTTTTAGAGTCAAAATATTACTAAATAACTAAAAAAAAAGAAAAGAAATGGCACTGGGAACCTTCATCGTTGTTTTGTAGTACAAAACCAGTTTGGCTGAGAGTTTTTGTCTAATTAATACAAAACCCTATTAATAATTGTAAGGTCT
Organism: Pampusana beccarii; assembly: GCA_013399365.1. Classification (NCBI taxonomy): domain Eukaryota; kingdom Metazoa; phylum Chordata; class Aves; order Columbiformes; family Columbidae; genus Pampusana; species Pampusana beccarii. The sequence continues at coordinate 120,033 of VWYH01010889.1, read as the reverse complement.
TTCTCCATGGCTGACAAAGGTGTCCTGAATATCACTTCTTCAAAGGGAATAAATCACTACAGCAGCTTTAATGGTTGGAAAGGTTTCACAGGAAAATTCGCGATGGGCTCCAGGAGGGATGCAGACCTGGCGTGCGTTCTCACTTGCTACAAAGAAATGGCCAAATTCTGGGCTTTTTTTCCCCTCGTTCCGGTTGGCAGATAAGATACGGAGCCAACGCAGAGAGGAAAGGTCAGCCTGGTGCAAGGGGTGGGCTTGTTCCAAATGGTTTCTTCTTGTATTTTAGTTTCTATAGCGTAGCCTGCCCTTTTGGTGACCGTTTGGATAGTTCTGGGGGATTTCTGACAGCACGGTGACCTGCGGGGGAGCTCAGCAGCGCGAGCCAGCCGGGCTCCCGGCCTCCCAGCCGTGAATCTTGTTTGACTATAAAAAGCAAAAAGGGCAGAATCCACCTCCAGCTCAAAAGCAATCTGAGCTCGTTGTCCCCCTCCCCGCAGGCCCCGTTGTTTCTCGAGAGGCTTCATCCTGTGAGGCAATTCCCCAAACCCACGTGGCCTTGGGAGAAAAGCCGTAGCGGGTTTTATTGCTCCCCTTTTGTGGGTTCTTGGGGACGCTGGGGGCAGCACGTGGCACTGGGATGATGCTGGGACTGGTGAGGATGCGTTTGTCGTGGTTTGGAGATGCAGGGGATGGAGGGTCCAGGAGCCATTGGGGCAGAGGGGATCGGTGGGGGCTCAGCGACGCTGCCGGGGGCTGTGTATAAATCACTGCCCCCAAGACCAACCCTACCCCAGAATAAAAGATAGTGGCACCGTGAAGCAAACGCAGCTGCCGCGCTGGTGACATCAAAATTGGTCTTTTGATCCGTCGTTTTCCACAGGAGATTCTCTTTTTGTTTTTGCTTTAATTTTTCCTTTTTGCCTTTTTTTTTTCCCCTCTCCTTCGTGTGTGTAAAATCCCACTAATGACAAACTGTGGTGCCTGTGAGTGAGTGACAGCTGAAATAAGAGAAATGAGTAATCGGGCCTCCTGAAGCCCTGTCGCATGGAGATTAAATGAGCCCTTTTTTCTTCCCCCCTCAATGAGAATCATGGGCATTTGAATAATAATATTATAGTCTCCATTAGGATGACAGTGGGGGAAAAAAATCGGCTCAGACCTGTGATTATTCCTTCAATCTAATAATTATTTAAATACCAGATAACTCCTTTCAGCCTAATTGAGGCCTTTCAGCTGCTTGGGTTTATATTGTGTCCCTGAATTTACTCTCTCTTTCACCTTGCGTTACTAATAGCTTCAGATTGCTTTTAAGGCTGTATTTTAAACTCGCTTCCAAAAAAAAAAAAAGAAAAATAGAGGAGAAATTAATGGTCAAATAGTATCAAGGATCAGCGTTTAAATTGCCTGTTCTCTTGTTTCCCTGGTGTTTAAGTCCCCAGCTGTTCTCAGCCACCCCCAAACTCCTGGGTAGGATGTGCGGTGGGTTCTGTTGGTGTTTGATGTTGGTGCCGTTGAGCTCGGTCCCTGTGTCCCCCATGTGTCCCCCATTCTGCTGTCCCATATGTACATATGGTTGCTGATCTAACCACGTGTGCCCCCACCCTGGTGGCAGCTGCTTTTCAGCACTAAAACACGTTGTGGAGACAGAAGTTTGTGTGTGAAAAGCACCTGCAGAGGTACCTCTTAGGGTGGAGGGGAGATGCTCGCAGCTTCGGTGTTTATACGCTCAATGAACTTGCCTTCAAGAGACTTCCTCCTCGGGTTTCTGAATTAAATCGAAGAGGACTTAAAGGTAGAAAACACCTCTTATTTCCTCTGTTGCTTCCAACAACATACCCTGCAGGAGGCATCCTTTTAGCCAAGATTGCAGGTTGATGGTTGGGTGTGTGGGCTGTGGGCTTTGTCTTGGGCTGAGGCTGATTGTTCCCACCCCATGGCTGAGCAGAGTGCATTATAAACAGCTAAACCACGTATACAAATTAACACACAGAGGCTGAACCAAGTGGCAAAACAAGAAGCCTGGACTGTTTACCGATAAGTTAGGAGACCTGCTTAATTCTTGTTGGGCTTAGAGATGTCCTCACTTTATCTCAAGGACTGTGTAATTAGAAAGCCTCCTTTGAATTTTATCTGCAGGACACACTGGATCTAATCCTTTGCTCTGTGTGTTTCTTTTCTTTCCCCAGAACCATGTGAGGGACACTGCTGGGGCACAGGACACGTGTGGGGAACGCGAGGTTTGCCTTTCCCAGGATGGATCAGAGGAAGAACTGGCCTCGGGTACCAGACTCCGATGGCTGGTCGGTGACTTTGCTCTGTCTCTTCCTGGCATCGCTCTCCCGAAATGTCTCCAGCAACGCCTCGTTCAGCACTTTCCACTCGGAGAACCGGGACTGGACATTCAACCACCTGACTGTCCACCAAGGCACTGGAGCAGTCTACGTTGGAGCTATCAACAGGGTTTACAAGCTTTCGGGTAACCTGACCATTTTGGTGGCTCATAAAACCGGTCCTGAGGAGGATAATAAATCCTGCTACCCGCCCCTCATCGTCCAGCCGTGCAGCGAGGTCCTCACCCTCACCAACAACGTCAACAAGCTGCTCATCATCGACTACTCGGAGAACCGGCTGCTGGCTTGCGGCAGCCTGTACCAGGGGGTCTGCAAGCTGCTGCGCCTGGACGACCTCTTCATCCTGGTAGAGCCCTCGCACAAAAAGGAGCACTACCTGTCCAGCGTCAACAAGACGGGCACGATGTACGGCGTGATCGTGCGCTCGGAAGGCGAAGATGGGAAGCTCTTCATTGGCACGGCGGTGGATGGGAAGCAGGATTATTTCCCAACCCTCTCCAGCCGCAAACTTCCCCGGGACCCAGAGTCGTCAGCGATGTTGGATTACGAGCTCCACAGTGATTTTGTCTCATCCCTCATCAAAATCCCCTCAGACACCTTAGCCCTCGTTTCGCATTTTGACATCTTCTACATCTATGGTTTTGCCAGCGGTAACTTTGTCTATTTTTTGACTGTCCAACCGGAGACCCCAGAGGGCGTCTCCATCAACTCCGCCAGCGATCTCTTTTACACCTCTCGCATCGTCCGTCTCTGCAAAGACGACCCCAAATTCCACTCCTACGTCTCTCTGCCCTTTGGCTGCGTCAAGGGGGACATGGAGTACCGTCTCCTGCAAGCCGCCTACCTCTCCAAGCCGGGAGACGTGCTGGCCGGGTCCCTCAACATCACGGCCCAGGAGGATGTCCTCTTTGCCATTTTCTCCAAGGGGCAGAAGCAGTACCACCAGCCACCCGACGACTCCGCGCTCTGCGTCTTCCCCATCCGCACCATCAACGCGCAGATCAAGGAGCGGCTGCAGTCCTGCTACCAGGGCGAGGGCAACCTGGAGCTCAACTGGTTGCTGGGGAAAGACGTGCAGTGCACCAAAGCGGTAAGGATGCTCGGGCCAGTTGTCCTCGAGAACCGGTGTTGATGCTCAACCCTAGGGCACACAACCACACACAGTAGGATCAGTTTTTCTGTCTGTGTACACAGTAGTCTTTTTTCCCCATTAATCCATGTTGTTATCAGACAGTTGGTGAAGACAATGAGAGGAAGGGGTGGCATTAAGGCAGGTGAATAAGGTGTGCAGCTTGCTGGAAGCATTTGCTCTTCCCAGCCTGGGGCTCTCGCCCTTCCCCAAGTGTGAGGGTGGCATCGACCAACAAACAGTTTAAAGACAAACGACAGTTGCGTCTTTTGTATTTTTATTCAGCTGATTTCTTTAATCTTGATTCACATGCATATTGTTCCTGAGCTGACTCAGGGATCCCTGGGGCCTTCTTTTGCCAAGCATATTAAGTTTGGCTGCTGGGAAGAGATAAACGTGGGTTAAATGAAATGCAAGAAGGAAGGTGAAGAGAAGTTAGAGCGCTGGCTTGCGCAGGGGAGAGTCATCCCATTGCGGTTGGAAATAGATGTGCCTGAGCATTTGGTAGTTAATGTTCTTGTGGAAAATAAGCGGGTTGCGATGAGTGTGGTGACGAGCAGCCACCCGTGTCAGCACCCAGTGTCTGTATTCACTGTATCGTAGAAAGGAAAACTGAGGCACGGAGAGGTGGTTATTAGGAGACTGCCCAGTAGAATTAGAAATCAAGTGCAACTGTCTATTTGACTTGAGGTTCCTCCTACCTAAATGACGTTTTGGAGCAGCTGCTGAGTGTCTTGGCCTTGGGCGCGAAGGGAACAAGCCATTGCAGAAGGTGGCTGAATTTGGCAGGTTCCCTGGGCAGGGGATGGTGGTGGCTCCCATTCTGATGTCCCCACTGCCAAGTCCCCTCCCCGTGACCCTGGTGTGTGGGGCTGCCCCACGCTTTGCGTTTCACTCACGGCTGCCCCAAACCTCGTCTTTCCAGCCAGTCCCCATCGATGACAATTTCTGCGGCCTCGACATCAACCAGCCCCTGGGCGGCTCGACGCCGGTGGACGGGGTGACGCTCTTCACGTCCAGCCGGGACCGCATGACGTCCGTCGCTTCCTATGTCTACAACGGCTACAGCGTGGTGTTCGTGGGGACCAAGACCGGCAAGCTGAAGAAGGTAGGATTATTTCTGTGGTTTTGGAGGGCCGGGATCCGTTTCTCATCTCTCTCAGGAGTCTCTGATGCGAGTAGCTGCTGCTGTGTCTCACGGATGTTTCCCAATGGGGAACTGGGAGCCAGTCAGGAGCAAAAATCACAGGGTCTGGGTCACAGAGAGCCTTGAATTGCTGAGGCAAAGTTCACCCATCAGCGCTGTTAGTACAGAGGGGTTTTGCTGTGGTTTCTTTTGAAGGAGAGAAGTGCCGAACCCTGGGGACGGTGCAGCAGAAACTGCTGCAGCCCAGTGCTGGAAAAGGGACCGGCCAAGGCCACGCGGTTCCCATTGCTCTGGTGTTACAGCTCCAGAGCATCTGCTGACCTGGGCTGAGGCACCTTCCTGTGCTTCCAGCCAGCGATCTCCGTCGGCAGCACCGTAATCCAGCCCTCAGCACACTGCCACCTCTTTCGTGTACCACCTGCCTGGATATTACATCCTTCCCTGTTGTCTGAGGTTTTTTGCATGTTATCGTTCAGCAAACTATGATGTGTGTGTGTGTGTGAGGCTGATGAAGAACTCACCAGGGCGATAATGGGCCAGTATGATTAGAGACAATTGCAAGACTTGCGATTTCTGGGTTTGAGTGAACCTCTGTGATCTGTATCCAGGGTCTCAGATTTTTCCTCCTTTTTGACGCACTGATGGAAACCTTGCAATAGTTTTGAGATGTTTCCCAGCAATCCTTTTGCAGCTTGTGTAGAAGGCAGTGAGTTAGAAAGCTTTCAGTGATGGCAGAACTACCCATGATGGCAGGAGGTTGGGTCATGGAGGGATAGGAATGGGTTAACTTGGCTGCTTTTGGAAACAGAGCCTCAGGGCAAAGTCCTGCTGCTCCTCTCTGCCTCTTCCCTCCTGCTCTTCCCCCTGACAGCTGGGTGATTGATCAGTCCTGGAAGATAGCATTCCTCACCCTCCGCATCACAAATGCTGGGGCGAGTTGCCCAGGGCAAAGAGATGCTCCTGCTGGTTTCCTCTCCCAGCACAGGGGGTTGAGGGATTCCAGTGGGTTTTAGGATTTTGAAGTCAAACTGGGATATATTTTATTTTTTTTTTCCCCCTCTATATCTTCTGACCCACTCTTCAGTAAGCAGCATGCAAAGGCTGCTGAGTCCCAGCCATACCGTGGTCCTCACCAGCCTTCTCTCAGGAATTTCATCTTTGGAATGAATGTGGAAATGGCCTTGGGGTGTGTAAGTGGAGTGGGAACCCCCCTGCTGTTGGTCTTTAGAGTTGGAGCTGCAGCTGAAGCTCGTCAGAGTCTGCAGGACTCTGATCCATCTCCAGCAAAACCACCCTTGGACATCCTGCCCTGGAAAGCTGAGATCCTTCAAATGAACCTGAAATAAAAATGATAGCATCAGGTGAACCTCCTAAATGCAGGCCCCGCTTCTTCCTACCAGGGAAAGGGTTAACAAATGTAATCAACAGCAGGCTGCTCATTTTTTGTGTCCTGAAGTAGCGGGGAATTTCTTCCTCTTCTATCCAGGAAAATACAAGGACAGGCAGATACTACACTTGAACGTCTGCATCATTTTAATTACATCAGTTCATTAATATTCATTCGGCACTTTACAAGTGCTGAGTAGTAGTAAATTAGGTGCCTCCCTGGTGCCTCTGGAGTGTCAGTGGGGTGACTGGGAACACGGGGGGGGCAGTGGGTTTGTCAGCAGAACCCCCTGCTCCCTGCCCACCCACCCGCACTGGGGTTTTTTTCTGGTTAAATGGATGGCAAAGTCACCCTCAGCATATTGCAAATGCCATCAAGCGACAAGCCAGCCATGCAGGCGGGGCCTGGCTCTTCGCAGTGGTTTTGGGGGGGCCAGGGGAGGTGCCTCGTTTAGAGGCAGTTAAAGCCAACAGCTTGTGCCTGCACACTAGATATTTATTGTCGCATCCCATGAATTATGTAGGATTACAGAAGAAGCAGTCTCTCTAGCACAGTTGAATTCCTTGCGCTCGCCTACGTTGCACACCCACCTTTTTGATGCCAAGTGGATCTGTTCACACCCATCCGCCTCACTCGCTCCGGAAGGTGGGATGGGGGTGATGGGGAAGAAGGGCTGTGAGAATCCTTCCTGTTTGACCGGTGTTTGAGCCGCTGGTAACTAGGCACTGAGAAAATGGCTTCAGCACTCGAGCAAATTCGTTCCAAGCGTTCACTACATTCAGCCTTTTGTGGCATCTGCCAGGCACCCTGATTTAACACGTAGCGGTGTTGTCTGCAGCTGATGGGACCCGTGCCTCCCGCGGGGATTAGCTGGAGCTATCGCTGTCGCATCTTCCTCTGCACGGGGCTGGGAATGATGTTCTTCTCGATCTTGTGGGCCTGTCCAGAATTTCAGCAAATCTTCTCTCATTTGGCATGTGGGATCATCTTTTACGTGGCCTAAGGGAGGCTGCGCGAAGCGTAGGAAGCAGCTTTGCATTGAGCGGCGGGACTCACTGCGGGGCGGGCGCTGCAGGCCCGGTGGGAAGTTAACAGGTTGTCTCCAGTTTTTTGCGCGTGTTCCAAGACCAGACATGTCTCAGAGTCAGCGAGCGCTCAGGACTGTTTCCATATCTCCTTTTCTCCATTTTTGAAATAAGGACAGTGAAAATGTACACACCTCTGTAAGTGCCAGAGATCTATGATAGACGCCTTGTCTCCTCCAACTCACCGCCTTGCATATCTACCTGCACAATTAGTCTCCATCGAGCCTATTCCCTCTCCCACAGCTGCTGATTTATTTTGGAAACAAGCTGGTGCCTCTGTCTGGGGTTTCAAAGAAGGCACTTTCCATGTAGCTGGAGGAAAGAAGTCAGGGAGCCAGCTCCGAAATCTTTCCAATTTGTCTGTGCTTCCCCAGTGAGAATTCATTACTGAAGATGCCACGTTATCTCGCTGATGTCCTTCTTCCCATTAACTTTTCACCAAACTGCCTCACATATCGTTCCCTTAGAGAGCGGCTGCTGCTGCTTCAGCCTCTCTCCTCCAAAGGAGCCGAATGTCAAGGTCCCAAAGCCCCTGCGTGCACTTTTCTGGTACAGCCGAGTGTTTTCTAGCTCTACCCTCATCTCTGGGTACATTTCAAGGCTCTTTTTGCTCCGTTCCACAGCCAGCACTGACTTGTGAACGCAGGAGAGATGTTTTCTGTCTGCTCAGAGCCCCAGGACACGTTCCCAGGCTCAGATCGCTACTGGCTCTGTGGATTTTGGAGCCCCTTGGGATCCACACAGGTCACCCACAGCCCGACTGGGAGTTTGGAGTGGTGTCGGTACCCAAGCTGCTGACAAATAAGTCAATAATATCAGATAAGTCGGTTGACAAGGAGCTTGGCATCTTTCCTGCGGGGAAGCAGAGCGTTTGCTGGGGTTGGGGTTTGTGTTTGGGGTGTGTTGTACCCGCTGTGGCACAGCTGGTGACACACGTGTGCACCCTCGGTCACACTGAGGCGGGAGGGATGAACTCATAGATCTGTTTGCCATTAAAACCCAGTGCCGGAGGAGGAATTTTCTTGCATAGCACCAGCTTGCCCAGCTCCCATCGCAGCCTGTGTGCGGGACAGGGACCTGCAGCGCATTGGGTGCAGATGCTGCATCCCACGATGCTTTCCGGCTCCCTGGCATCCCACTGGGTTTGAGAACTGCTGTTCCTCGATGATTTGATCTAAGTGGGCAAAAAGCAAATGTGCTGATGATGCCGCAACCTTTCGGACAAAGCGCCGGTGCGTGGGATGCGGTTTGTCGCTGTGGTGTGGTGGTCCCGCTCTCATTCCAAAGTGTTTCAGCTTTTCATTGGGGAAGCGAAGGGGAAGGGGACGGTGTTAGAGACGTAATCATGCGGAATTGTGAGTTCCTGCAATAAACCAGTTCTCATCGGGCAAAATTGGAAGAGACGTGAATGCAACAGTTAACAGCAACTAAGTGCTGGGGGGAGATGTGTCGGTTTGCTTGTTCTGTTTATGGGCTTCATACAATTCCATCAATATTGATGTGTGATGCCTTTGATTTTGACACTAATCATTGCTATGAATTAAATTTGCAGCCATATAATTAGGACTGCTATTAATAGGGCCTCAAGCTAAGCACTGCTGTGCTAGTTGTCTTTTTCCTGATGGAAAACGGCATCCACGGCACTCGGCTAATGTGATTTGCCTGGTAGATGCTGAGACTGATGTGAAAAATTATACTTTCTATATTTAGAGGGGCTCCTCTGAAAGGCAGACGCACGGGAAGGGTCTGACTCAGAGGTTTCCCAAGAACTGTGCTGGAGTTGCCCTTAAACTTTGTAGTAGTTTCCTGCTCTTAAAACCTGTAGAGTTAGTGGGAGAGACGAGGATTGCAGGAAGAATAGAGCGAACCCTCTGGTTTGAAGGGCTGCTATCGCAAGCCTTGTTTCCATCTCAGCTCCCGTTCCTTGTGCGAATCTTGCCGTTTATTCCTCCCATCCAGTGCTGTTTCAAGTCTCTGCATCCCTGTGCACGCCCGGTTTAATCTCATCAGGCTGAGCGCAGTGGCTGGGATAGCAGCGCGGCTCACCACTAAAAATCAATCTTGTACTTCATCCCAAGAGGTGTGTTTCTTATTAGACCTAATAAATCAGTGAAGTGCCCTTCATTCAGCTTGTCAATGGAGGACATTGTTTGTGATCAAGAATAAATAAATGTCTCTTCTGTGTCTGACACTGCGCCGTCTCTGTGTTATTTTAGCATGATGTTGTTTATTCCCGCTGTAGGAAAAACACATTTTCTGCAGTGGGAGTCTGCAGGGTGACTGTCCCTGCCTTCGTGTGAGCTGGATACACCCCTGGATGTGCACATGGGATGGAAAACCAGTAATGGTGATGTTGTGGCTGGTTTTCCCCCAGCACTCGGTTGTTCCAGTGGTGCCAAAGCTTTGATTTCTATGCCCGAGGATGCTCGGAGGTATGGGCCATGCCTCTGGCTGTGTTAGATCCATCCAGGCTGCGTCCAAAGGCTGCTCTGCATCCAGGGGTTGCTTCTGCAAAGCAAACGGAACGTGCTATTGCAATATCTGTCTTCAGTGTAAACCCCGGTGCCGCAGGCAGGAGCCCAGGTTTGGTTATCTCAGATGGTGAAGGTGAAGGATGGTGTGTGCATCTCCATTCGCACCCCGTCCTCCCGGATAAATGGGCGTCAGACGGTGTTCTGAGCTCCCGTGACGATGTTCCGAGCTCCTTTAACCCGCTGTCTCAGCGGCAGCTGCGCTCAAATCGCTTCTGGCGCGCAAGGTCACCCGCCACGAGCCGTTTGGGATGTGTCTGGAGAGGCTCTACAGAAGAATACAGAGCGCTCTAACTGGTTTTCACGATGGGAAGCGCATTCCTGTTCTCCCGTTGAATGCGGGGTGCGTCATGTCTGTCCTTGCTTTCAGCGAAGGCAAACCTCCCCTATAGCGAGGGACAGCGATAACCGACGGGCTGGCGCACTCGGGGGGAAAGGCGAACTTTAAGTGTGTTGTTACATCTTGGCGTGCGATAGTTTTTATTCAGCTTGGCTGACTTAATTTGTTCCATTAGCGGGAATAAAATAGACGTTTCGCAATGAAATATACGTCCGAACCTGTCCTTATCTGACTTCATTCTATGGATGATTATCTCATCCTTTTAATATATCCTTAATTATCGCCCCCGCACGCATTCCGTAGCACTTCAGGAAAAAAGGCGGTTGCATCAGTGTGTGGAGGAGCCAAGAGGAGATCAGGCTGTTATTGAACAGATGAAAATCATCCCCGTGCAGATGTATTCCAAAGGAGGTACCTATAGCTTTAGCCATAGGTTGTAAGGTCGGGTGCTTTGCTGACTCAGCAATCGATCCGTCACCCTCGGGTGATGTCCCAGCAGAGCTATGAGACTCTTGCTTGACTGAAGAAGTTGTTTAATTGAAGGGTCTGAGGGGCGAGTCTCTGGTTTTTGCCCTGGGACATGAAATAAGGGGCTTTTTATTTGATACCGTATTGCTGGTGATTGGTGTGATGGGAGAAGCTGAGGTTTTCCTCCGTAAATGAGGATTTTTGGAGCTTCAAACAGTAATTCCTTTTCACTGCCATCTATGTAAAAAGGATGCTCTCAATCCATGACCCCAGAAATGTCCCCAAAATGCCTGCTGGTCCCTTACATGTGTTCCTGCTGGTAGCGAGGAGCTGGAGTTGTACTTATTAATTGGAATTTGTGCGGTTCAGGAATGTCCCTACCATCTCTTAAAGGCATAAAATTGGCCTCTTCTTCCAACATTGCTTCTCTAGTTCTGTTATCTGTTGCCTGGCAGAGAAAGTAAAATAAGAAAAAAAAAAATATATAAGAGAAATTGGGATGTATTTTTATAGCTGCTGGCAAGCTAAGGGGCAGGTGTTGAGGAAATGCTATGTGAAATCGAGCCAGGTGGGCTCGGAGTCTGCTTTTAATCTGTTTCTTGGCTCGTGAGATGGCGATAACTCTGGTTCTTACTCAGGTTCAGGCACCTTGGAAAAAAATAAAATAAAATAAAATAAATCAGCTTGAAATTTTCGAGTGCAACAATTACATTTTACGGGTTTCCAAAGGAAGCGGAGCCAGGAAAGGCTGCAAGTGGCTGGGCAGCCTGATGCGTGGAAAGCATCCTACCCGGGAGGTTTGGCGTGGAATCTGTCTTGGTGCCTCCTGTACAGTGTTAAAGCAGAAAAATGTCTCCTGTCTCGCTTTTCTCAGTGCTCTTGGGTTTTTGCACAGGCAGGAATAAAGCTCGGAGCAGCACACACGAGCGTGAGGGGAGTTCTGAGGTGCATCAGTCCGTGTACTTCGGGACTAGTTACCAAGGTAACTCTTGGCAATTAGGTTGGTTTTCCCCCTTGTGCCCATATGGGGTTTTTTTTTGTCTTTAACATATTTAGAGGATAATTAATCCTCGCACCTTTTAGAAGAAGAGGTATTATCACTTTTATGAGGATGAAGCGAGGCAGAAGTTACTCCTCCTCCGTTTCATGATAGATGGAGCAAAGCTACATTTTAGTTTAGCTCAGTAATGCGTTTCTTCTTCAAGTCATCCTGGTGAAAACCATCAGGAAATACCAGACTATTCTGTGAATCCGTGTTAGTTTTTCTGACTGTGCCCTGTTTTCCTGGGAGTGTAAATGTGAAGAAGCTGCTGCGTTCTGGATGTTGTTGGTGTTTTTAGGGGGCAGGGCAGTGTTAGACTCCTGCCTTTCTATTTATAAGTCAAGAGGTTCATGCTTGCTTTACTATATATATATTTTTCTGCAGGCTTTTAAAATCCTCAGAGGTCAAAATAACATGGGTTTCGGTCCATTTGTAAGATCTTGAATCCCCGGGTGGCAAGAAATACTGTGAGAAGACCATGTTATGTTGCTTCTATAAATGCTTTTCTGAGGGAAAAAAAAAAAACAAACCACAAAAAACAGCCCCACAAACGTGATGGGAGAGATGGGGGAATCCTCAGGAAGAATCCTACGCGCTGGCACAGCCCCCAAGCTGCTGCTGCTGCTACAAAAAGCTTGGGATTTAGGGAAAATGGGGTAGCGAAATGCCACGCAAAAGCAGAAGCGCCGTGGCTTGCGACGGGCCGTGCCCTTCGGCTTTCCCTTGTGCGTCTGACCGATGCCGCCTTTAATGTTTCCTCCCTCCCGCAAGCAAGTTTACTACCCGTTGTTGTTACGGTTGCTATTTGCCGCCGGCCAGGGCAACGACGGCGTTCGCGGGGCTGTAAAATACTGCGTGGTTTGCGGGGGCAAATCCATCGCTTTGAATGTCTCCCCGGTATTTATGGCTGTGCCAGCCGGGTGTGGATTGGATGCGGCCGGTCTCTATATTAGCATTAGTCCATTATGGCTGTTATGATGCGTGGTCTTCCCACCTCCCCCTGCCTTTTATTACCCTCTTTTCATTTCTGCGGAGATGCATGGGCAGGCAGATGGTCCTTGGGGAGCTCTTTGCGGGCGGCCCAGCCTGAGCAATAAAGGAGGCAGAGAAACCCCTGCCCGGGATAGGGAGCTGGGGAGTGCGAATCCCAGGGGGTTTATGCACTGGGGACATTCCCTGCGGTCTTTGCTGAGGCTTTCCTGGCTGTGATTTGGACAAACCCAACAAAACGCGAAGTCTGAATGTCACCGCTGCCCATTTGCAGCGATGGGGGCGATTCCTAGCCGCCCCCCCTCATGCACACTGTGCAGGGGTCTGTTGTGTTCGGTCTGTCCGTGCGTTTAGGTTTTGATTGTGGGAGGTTTTTCTTCGCTGTCGACCGTAAGTTGGAAGATTGTGGTCATTCATTAGGTGCATCTCAAAGAAATCTGGGATGATGCTAATCAAGGGGAAACAGAGTCACATCCTGTGACTGGGAGAGAGCAACGGTGTGGTACAGCGAGGGGAAGGATGCTAGGATTGTTCCACTCACGTTCGCCACTAGTTTTATGAGCTGACATTGAATATGTTACTCCAGCTTGCAATTTTCTGCTCTCTAACTGGAATTTGCACAATAGTCATTTACACCCCTGTATCGTTTGCACCGCTGAGCCCAGGGCAGCACCTCCAGTCCATACTGGGCAACTGCTGGGGCCAGGGCGGGACGGTGGAGGAATAGTTGGTTGAGTGAGGGTTTAAGATGCCTCTAACACACGTACACAAACAGGAGAGCACGGGCAGGACTGGAATAATTAGTAAGTGGCTCTGGCAGCGTTTGTCCCGTCATCCTCCCTGCTCCTCAGCTGGGGACCCTGTCACCTTTCCTGGTTGTTCCTTCTTGCTTGGTTACAAGTCTTTGCATCAAATAGATACATGTCGATGAAAGTGATGTGCATTTAAAATGAATGTACACATCATAGAGCCTAGCTATTACACAGTGTGGGATTTTTTTATTTTTTTTTTTTTTCCTGTGGTAAGGTGCTAAATTATTTATTGTGTGCTGGGCTTTAATCTCATAAACCTGCCTGCGGGCCTTGAGCAAACCAGGCTGAGCATCCCGCGAAGCGCACAAGTCAGGCAGCGCAGAGCCCGCTGTGACTGTAGGTGGTGGTTGTTCATCTCCCCCCCCTCATCAGCTCATTAAAAGCCGTGGGCCCTGTTAAGTTGGTCACCACCGCTAACTTAAAGAGCGATTTGCGTTTGCTGCTTGGAGAGGACGCCGATCCGCGATTCCCCCGTTAGTCGGGAAGAACAGGAGTCGGTCCCTTGAGCTGCTCAAAGTAAAGAAAAAAGGGTGAGGAGGAGACACAGGGGTAAAACAAGGTCTTTCAAATAAACAGTGCTGTGCCTCCAGCTGGGAGCACTTACCTTGCGAGCAAGCGGGAGCGTTCGCAGCCTGCAACCTCGCAGCTCTGAGTTAACATTTGGCTGACTAATGCGATGTTTGCTTTTGCTAGTCATCCTGCAGCCAGTGCCTTATTAGCGGGAAAACAGAGCATCCTTTTGCCTGCTTTCAGTTCGGAGTTTCTTTGATGCTTTTTTATATATATATTTTTTTGCCTGACGCTCTGAAAGCTCCGAGAGACTTTGTGCCACAAATGCAAGTCAGCTCGCACAAGTGAAGAAGGATGCGCTGGTCTTATACATTTAAATTAGTAAATGGTGGAGTTGGGATAAAACCAGACTCTCCTCTTCCCACCTTCTCCTTTCTTTTGACACACCAATTCCACCTCTTGAGTATATTTGGGCTAAATTGTTCTGCAGAGCTTTGAAGCCAAAGGAGGAGCAGGCTGAGCCTCTCTGGTTTTCTTTTGATGCGTTTTCTGTGTGCAGCCTTTCACATTGGGAGCTTGCTCTTATTATTGAGAAATAAGGAATTGGAATAATCCACAAGGCGCAGATTGAGGGACAGGGATACAGCAGGAGAGACCGAGGAGAATGCAAAGATGAGGCTTTCCCACCAGGAAAGGGGATAACATCCCTTTTTCTCTTTCCAGGGAGTTTGTCCGTAAATGACTTTGTAATCCAAAGTGCAAAGAAAGCGAGATAAACACCGAGCTTCACTGCTGGTAATCAACCCATAAACGTGTTTAAATGTCCTACAGTTCAGAACAAAACCCATCCCGTTGCATAGGGCACAGCTCATGTTTGGTTTTTACAAGGCTTTAATGGATCGTTGCTGTACCAAGGTGCAGATGCGGGGGTAACGGTGAGACCATCGCCGTGCCGCGGTTTTCCCAGCACCACAATGGTGTTTCACTCCCAGTTCTGTTCCCAGTTCTGTTCCTCTGAGGAGCTATTGGAGCGTTTCTTGCCCGCTTTTTGTTTTCTGCTGGAGATGCGTCCTGCAGCTTGCACTTATTAATTAAAAGCTGAAGTAGAAATCCCTTTGGCGTGTTTCAGCCCGGCTGCCACAAGAGCTGACCCTGTTTCCAGCGCTTTTCCCACTGAACTAGTGGGACGTGTAATCAAGGTACAACAGACATGGTCTCCTGGTTCCCTGAGGCTTGTTAAACTCAGCACATGGGATGCTGCCGGGTGGGGAAGGGACTGAGGGTCCTGAGCTCCTTTTGTCACACCGGGAAGCTGTTTAGAAGCTTGAATTAGCAGCTCTAAACTCCAAAGACTTGACTCTGGACTTATTTTCAGTCTGGACTGGATTTACCCTTCCTTGGAAGAGGGGAACATTGACCTTTGGAAAAGCTGTGAGGCTTAGATGATTACAGCACGCTCAGAGAGGAAGGTATCCACATAACTAATAAAAGCAAAGTGTTCAATATTGGGAGCTGAGAGAGCAATCAAATCCTCTGTGTACCGGGGAAAGCGGAGTTTGGCTGGGGTTGGGCTGGTACCAGCAGCTTCAGAGTCCGGATTGCCATGGAAATGCAGCAGGAACGGCTGCAGAAACTGTGGGTAGATACAGGGCAAACAGGACAAAACGCCAGTGATGGGGTGCGGGAATAGCGGCTCGGTATTTGCTTGCGAAAACAAACAAGCTTCATGTTTTTTAAGTGTGCTGCAGCGAGGCTGGGGTTGTTAAGAAACCCGCGATCAGAGGCACCAGGCAGCCCAGGTTCAGCAGGATCAATGTGTTATTCCTAGAGGAGCATTAAAGAACAGCCGATGCCTTCTGGAAAATGTTGATAAAGCTCTCTTTTTAGAATCATTTCTGCTTCTCTAGCACAAATGTACTATTTCTTGTTTGTGTGTGTTGCTTTCTTCATTCGCTCTTTTATTATTAGGGACATTTACATGAAAACGGCAGGTTTTTTTCTGCTCTCGCAGCACATTCCTCAATTGCAGCTGTGCTTCCTCTGCCAGAGATCTCTACCTCCCCTTGCAATGGGGCTGCCCTCTCTCCTGGGCACAATTGCATCCACGCTGGCTCAGGGACACACAGATGATGGTGATTTATCCCCAGCTCAGGCAGCTCCTGCATCCCCCTGCTCCAGAGAGGGATGTTCCAGCTCATCCCTTGCTCTCCCCTCTCTTTAAGCCACCTCGTAAGTCGGTTGGGATGCTCGGCGCATTCGGTTTCCTCCTCTGCGTGGTGGTGGTTTGTACTTTTTCAACAGAAAGAGGCCAGCGTAGAATCCTTGAGCCGGGGAGGAATCCTCTCAGGGTTTCCCAAAGTGGCTCTGGCTGCAGAGCTTTAGGCAGCAGGAGAAGCAGTTTTGAAAAGCAGAGCTAATGGAGATGTCTGGCAGAAAGTGAGTATATGTGATAATGTAGATTAAAGAAACACAAAAAAAGAGACAGTGTTTAGGGCATAAGCAATGACATAAGTAACGTGAGGTGATACATTTATTCAATCCAGACCCTGCTTGCAAAGATGCAGCGTGAGCCCAACTCCCCCCTTTTGCAGGCACCTGGAGAGGGCCGTGAAGGACCTTTTGCTTTCTCTGGGTGCCTCGCTCAGCTCTGCACATGGAAAATGTAAACTCCAGATGTGTCAAAGCACATCTTTAATTTCCTCTCTCTCTCTGTTTCTGCTGGAGCTTTGCTTTGGGGGGTTGGCATTTTTTAGGTGTGTTTTTGCTGGCATCTTAATAAGCTTGGGATAACCCAAACCGAGGAGGAGCGCGGGGGCTGCTGTGCATCCTTCATCCCACGAGCCCCTGTCAAGCTCAGCACCCCCGCGCTTGGCAGGAGCTCTGCGGCTGCTGATTCATGGAAGCAAATGGTTGGAGAGGTGAAATTCCTCCCCTCTCTGCTTCTCTCACCCCTGACCCTGCCACATTTCTTCCTCCTGACCCCTGAATTTCAAAACTGACCTTTTGTATCATGGGGGAGGGAGGGCAAGCAAAGGGCAAGCTGAGTTTAGCTGTACTGGGGAGGTGGGGGAGGTAAAACTGAAGCCGAGCGATGGCTGGAGGTGCGAGGATGCTGTGGGGTGCTGGGTGCGAGCGCAGGGATGCGAGCGGGTGCTGCCGCTCCATCGCGGAGCGTCCGTCTTGAATACTTGCTGGTGCATTTAGTTTCTTGCAGTGCAAGCAAAGAGCTGAGCTCTTATATTTCATCGCCAGCATCCTGCGCTTCTCCTACCACCCTGGCAAGGGCTCCAGCTCTGCAGGGAAGTGGCAAACCCGGGGCTGCCGTTGGTGTGGGGTGATGGCTCTGATAGCACCAGGCGGGGAGAGCTGTGCGCGATGCTCGTGTTCGGTTTTTAATGCGCAGGTTGGTGGTAGCTCCTGTTCCGTGTCTTCTCAAGCAACAGGTGGTGAGGACGTGGGATGTGGCTCAGCCTTGGCGGGCCTGTGGCATTTCTGCATCCAAACCCAGAGAAACGCGATGGGCTTGGTACAACCACCCCACCAGATCTTGCTTCTGCGCAGCCTCGCGCTGCCCCTTCCCTGATCAGCGCGTTCTGCTCACCCCTGCAGAACAACAAAAGCAAAATGTGCTTTTTCACCTGCACTAAAATGGCAGAGGACCCGCTTTCTGTCCAAGCTGAAGGAAACACATTTCCAGTGCACAAAAAAGGAGTTGATTGTCCTTCTGGGACCTTCACCCACCACCCTTTGGTGTGGGGCTCCAGCGCAGCCTTTGCCCTCCTGCCTGTGCTATGGGATGAGCTTCACACTGCTGGGGGGATTTAAAGAAAAGGGAGAGAGAAAAGCCCTGCTGTCTCGTGCAGAGGGAAACTGGTGCTGCAAAGTGGCCCAATCTGTCTCCATCCCCCCCCAAGAGCACATTGTTTGCTCTCCCGGACCCCTGGGAAGGTCCCTGTCGATAAGGTGCTGCATCTTGTCGGAGCAGAGACGAGTTCCTCCGGAATGGATGTGGAGGCTGGGAGCGCTCAATATCCTCCCTGACAGGTAGAGTCTCATTTAATAGGATCCTGCCATATTCATTACCCCGGCAGAGCGGCTGTCGGCCAGGAGCGCAGGTGCAGTGCGCGGCCCCCCCGGCCCCCCCGCTGCCCCCGCCTGCACAAAGGCTCTGTGTGAATAAGTATGCAGTAAATGTCTCCCTCTCGCAGATTTATTCCTTCATTAGGTATTTAAATACATTCTGCTGTATAGGATGCTTCTGTGAGGCTGCTGCCTTTTTCTCTCCGTGGAATAAATGTGGTGGCTGCGAAATGGCTCTGCTGGTCATTTCCCCCCCCCAGCACTGAGCCACAGGGGGGGTTTTGGAGGAGTGTGATGAGAGAGGTGATGATGGGAGAGGTGATGATGGGGCCCCTGGAGAGGGCACGGGGGGGTTTGTGCAATGGTAGCCCAGGACACGCGGCTGCGCATCCCGGTGCACAAAGGGACCGTGGGTTTGTGCGTGTCCCCGTTGTCACGGACCCGTCATCCCGACCCATCTCGACCCGCGCACCCAATGGCCCGACCAGCAACCGGCCCTTCGGCCACCCCGGGCCAGCGCGGGGAGCCAGGGCCCTGGGCTTCGGTGCGGCGGTGCTGGGATGGTGGGGATGGATGCCATGGAACGCTTCCTTGCCTTCCCCTTCCATGCCCAGGTTGGACCATCCCAGCGTGGAGCGTTTTAGGCAGTTGCAGTAAAGGAAATACTCTAAAACCGTGCAGTCATCGAACCAAACAGCTCAGGGAAGAACAGAGAAACTAAAATTAGCACAAGTGCCCCAGGCAGAGGGCCACCGGGGGCTCTGTTTCGTTTCCCTCTTAACTTTCATCTCTTTTATTTATAATTTGTGGTTGATTTTTTTTTTTTTTTTTAGTTAAGATTTTTTTTTTTCTTCCCTCCTCTGAAAATGAGGAGCTTTACTGGCTTGTGATGTGGCCAAGTCTGATCCTCGCAGACCCCTCTGCCTTTACTGCCCCTGATTCTGCCCAGTTCTTCTCCCTGAGCATCTTCTGCCTCCACGAAGGAGATGCGGTGGTTGAGCCTTGGGCACGTGTCCTGGGGATGGACCCAAGGCTTCTCCACCCATCTCCTCCTCTCAGTTCTTCCTTACCTGCATTTTTGTTCTCAGTGCTGCTCCACCCCAATCTGTACCAGCTCATTCCCTTGGGACTTGGACCTCCATGCTCTGGAGGACCCTTGTGTAGTGATTTAACACAGTGTCACCCCGTTGTCTGCTTTGTTTCAAACCTCCCCCGGTGATTTAAATTGATGTAACAGGCTCTGTTCTGAGCTGCTGTAACATATATATATGTGTGTGTGTGTGTATATATATATATATGTGTATATATATCCCTTCTGCTAATGCCTCTGGGCTCAGAACCGGGGATCATCACTTCTTGAAGCACATCAGCAGAATTTGCTCATTTGTTCAAGTCCTGATCTACGGACCCACCAGGCTCGCGAGGTCTAACGGCTCATTCAGTTGCAGAATATCGTGATTTGGTTGATATTTCTGAAGCTGCCTTTCATTTGAGGTGCTGAAAACAGTTGGATAGCCAGCAGGTGTTGGGCAACCAGAAGAAATGTGATGATTTTGGAGATCTGAACACCTAAAATTTAGGGGAAGCTGTGAGCATGGACAAATCTAGCGATGAAGCCCTGAAGTCTGAAAGGCTTCAAATACAAATGCACCTATTTATCTGTGTCCGGATAACATTGTCCACCGATACGTACTGATGGGGGGACGTGATGCTGTTTTCTTTAGAGGTGGTCTCTCCTGCCATGGGTTGCCTGTGACATCTGTATTGTCCCAGTCCTTTCTGGGCTGGGTTTGGGTTTTCACAGCCTTTCAACACAGACAATTCGCTGTACCCTTGTCCTGGAGATGGCTCAGTTGTAGGGCAGCAGAAGACTTGAATCTCTGGCTCATTTTGTTCCTGGCTTTGCTCACATCCCAGGTCTGTGCCAGCTCTGCCACTGATGGAAGCAATGTGCCCGCAGTTGTCTAGAAAATAAAATCTCATTCAGGACTGGTCAGCAAGGCGATTTTTTTTTTTTTTGGGGTGAATTCCAGTGGAGTGGAAGCTGAAAAGGATTTGAATCGATGGTATAAGGTCTGACAGTGCCTCGCTAGACCCAAGCAAAGCATCCCCCCCACTCTCTTCATTATGTAGTTTATTCTTCTAATGAGTGTTACTTCCACCGAACTGACCCACCCTGGTTTTCCTTGGTGTGAGGTGGCCTGACCTCTGTCGCATTGAATCACTGTTATTGCTCCGCTGCCCTCCCCAGGGCTTTTCCTCCAGCCCCGGCTTTCAATGCCTTTGGCCGAGGATAAATTCACAAACAGGAGCTGGATAAAGCCTGGCTTTTTGTCTGAGCTTTAGGACAGCGCAAGGCTCGGCCTAAAACATGCTGGACGGCCCATTGCGGTGAGTGGGCGCCGGGACGCCGCGTCCTCCCTGGCATGGGGCGCTGGAAGATGTTCAGGGGTTTGTTCATCACTAAAACCTTTCACAACATGCCTTGAAACTGGAAACTTGGCCGAGGGGAGGAGCGAGGAGCAGAAGCCCCAGGCGCTGCTGATGAAGCGATTTGAGCTGGGTTTGGACGGGGGGGCAATGTCAGTGTAAGTCAGTCTCACCCACGAGTCTCATCGTACCACAGATTTTGGGCCATGGCTTTGGTCAGCGTGGATCAGGGTTTCCTTTTTAGCTTGGGAATGGCTCGGTAAATGAAATATTCATCTTAAACGAGGGCGTATTTTAAAAGCCTGGAAAATCCAGTACCTTCCACTGAACCATTGTTCTTTCCTGCCCGTGGCTGTGGCTAAATTAAGACTTTCTTAGAAATGCACAGGTTAAAAGTTTAAAAGCTTAAGGTTTCATTCATAATTCACGTATCAATGAGGCTTTGATTCCTCCCGGGGAAAAAGCCGCCTCTATCTGCAGTGCATGTTGATAGGGTTACCCTGTGCCGGAGCTGGGCACCTCTTTGCCTTTCCTTTCTAAGCTCCTTTTTTCGGCGGCCGTGCGGTGCAGGATGGCTCCCAGGGGCTGCCGATGGGGAAAGCAAAACCTCTCCCTTTTGGGTCATTGGCTTGAATCTGACCCGGGTCAGTAGTTGCCAAAAGTCGTTAACGTCTCACGGCTGCTCAGTGCCCTGTGAAAAATGAGTCACTGGGTCCTGGTCCTGTTCCCAAGGCGGGCAGGGATCCATGTCCCAAAAACCTGCTGTCGCCGCCGTCTCTGATGGCCTTGAGGAGGTGAGTGAAGGACCAGCTGGACGCTGTCATCAAACAACACCTGTTAAACGTACACCAGGCTTGTGCGGCATTTCCTAGCAGCGCATCTTAAATTATTTCGGAAGGGGTAAAGCCGTGTTGGCCCTATGTGAGGGACAAAGGGTGAGGAGGTCACATCAGCGCGCGTCCTCTCTGTACTGTGCTTGTGCTTCCCGGATGAGAGAGTAAGGGAAGAATAAAACCATATTAGAACAACGCCACTTTTCTCATCTTACCCTGCTTTAATAGCGGCTACATCCTGAAAAAGCTGCTTTTAGAGCAAGCTGGTAGGCAGATGGGGTGGCAGTTTTACGGATTGCCGCAAGGAGCTGAGATCTCATCCCTCAAGCAATAGGACCCAGGCCTGATCCTGGGTCTGGCTTAGAGGAGGAGGAGGGTGGAGGCAGACCTGCCTTCCCCTGGCTGGGCTGCTCCTTCCCACACCTCTCCCTGGCACCCTGCCCTTCCTCCCCTTGCCCAGATGGTCTCTGCATCTCCTTGTCAAGCATCCAAAATATCTCCCATGTGCTCTTCCTCATCCTTTCCAGCAGAGCCCTTGCCTGGCTCAGCACTGGAGCCTTTTCAGCCTTAATCTCCTCTTTGTGCCTCCGAGACACCTCTGCAGCGCTTGGCGGGGGCACCACGATTCAGCGGCTTCTGCTCTTTTGCTTTTTGGGTGAAGATCCCCCATATCCTCCCCCTTATCCCCCCATGTATAATACTGACAGTTCTGAGAGGGATTAGAAGTGGAGGAGCCTAGCAGTTTGGCTTGAAACTTGTCCCTTTTGGGATTCTTTTGCCTCTATTATCCAGCAGATAAATCTGTTTTCAGCTGCCTTTCTGTGCTGGGAAGGGGACCAGCGGGCGGCAGCCGCTGCCTTAATCCCCCCCCTAGGTGTGGTGCCTCTTCCACCACGGCCGGGTGCCCGCGCTGCTCTGGGGGTGCACAGACAAGGCTATAAAATTCATTTGAATTATGAATATCAGGAAGGAGAGGTGCAGGGGGGGTGTTGTTTTTTGGGGGTGTGTTTTTGTTTTCTTTTTTCCCCCCCTCATCCTCGCAAACTTTACCCAAGTATCTGCTGGCAGCAGCCGCTCAGCAGCAGCGGGGCCGGGAGGGTTTTTGGCAGGCGGTTCAGCGGAGGGGATTGGGTTACAGGAGCAGAAATCCCTCCACACTGCGCGCTTAGTTTTATTCTGCCATGTGGCATCTGGCCTCGGAGTCCTGCCCGTTCGCTGCCCCGGCCAGGGACGATGCCCATCGCACCTATTGCTGCCCAGGGTTTCCTTTGCTCCTCAATCACCTCTTGCTGCAAGAGCAAACCAATGATCCTGCGCGTGTGTGTGCTGCGGCACACAAAAAAAGCGTTTTGTTTTGGTTTTTTTTAAACCTCTCAAGATCTTTATTAAAAAATCTGTTTGAACAGACCGGAGATGGGGTAACACAGGACTATTTTCAGCTTTCCGCTGGAGTTACATCTGATGGCTGATCTTTTCTCCCTAAAACCCGCAAGTGGCTCATCCTCACCTCCTTTCCCCTTCCTCTTGGCTCCGCTTATCCAAAGCTCACCTAATATTTAAATCTGTACGCAGGCTTACGGCATTAACTTACTTAGTAGTATAGCATAATGCATTGATATGTACCAATCCAGTTATTTGTTTGTAATGCAGATATCAGAGGCAGAGAAAGAAAACCCACAGAATTTCCTCCTAAAGGGGTAGGAAATGGGCAATCAAAAGCTACCCCAGGACTAAGGCGCCTGCCCTGGCGGCTGGGGTCTTTGGGCTGTTGTATGAATGGGAGGTAACGAAAACATTTTCCCAAGTCTTCCTGTGGAAAGCTCAGCTTTTCCGTGTGTTTTTCCCCCGTTTTTCTCTGGTTCTGCCCTCCGATGAGCGCCAGCGTGGCACGGGCTGGCTGGTGGAGCATCCTGGTCCCAGCTGGAGCTTGGAGATTAGAGCGAGAGCCCGTCTGGGCTGGCAGATGCTGCGTTAGCTGATCTTCTGGCTTTAGTGCTCCGCTGTGAACCTTCACAGCCATTCCTTCAGATTTTTTCCAGGGGTCAGGTTGATAATGAAGGGATTAATTTAATTCCCCTTTGCCTTCACCCCAAGCTTCTCACGCAGCTGGTGGATGGCTGTTCATCTGTTAGTGTTTTTATTGGTATCATTCGGTCTCTGGTTAGTGTTGGAGCTCGTGGGATCGTTGGGTTGTGGTACTCCCAGTGGACCGGTTGTTGGGGGGGGATGCAGCTGGGCTCCCCCCGCACCTCCCTGGCAGCCAGGATGGGAAGGGATAAATATCTTTGCAAATCTTAATAATACTAGAAGATGTTTTGACCGGTTTGAAAGTTGCCCTCCTCCCTGCCAATATGTATTTTTTATTGCTGTTTTCCCAGCAGCGTGGGCTTTGTGCAGGACTGGTCTCCACTGCTATCGCTGCATTGCCGTTCAAAGGTTCTCGCATACGGTGGAGCTGCTGACGTGTGACGTGACCCCTTTGAGAACGGCCCCATAGGCCGGGGCTATTTTTGTGCTTGATGCTGAGGGTGAGCACAGCGCGTCACAGCTGGGAAGTAGATTTTTGGGCAGAATTTCTGCCGTTTTGGCTCTCTGGACCCTGCCTCCCTTCGCCTCAGTGCTCCCGACCACCCGTTGCAGGAGGGGGCTGAGCTGCAGGATGCGACGACAAACCCGGGGGTTTGGGTACCAATGTCCTACGAGCAGGTCCCTCCACCACCTTACGGCTTCTCCCGGGGGTGTGGGGGGGGTTGTCCCCTCCCCTGGGGACAGAGGACACATTCCCACATTGGCACTGGAAATGTGTGTCTCCTTTGAAGGAGAGGGTGGCTGGTAACTGAGAGAAACACATTAGTATTGCTGGCTGCAGCTTTCCTGCCTCCGAGGAGCTCTTGGCGGTGGGTGGCTGCGTTTGGCCTTTTTTTTCTTTTTTTTCCTTTTAAAATTCTATCCCAAACCTGTTTCAGATTAAAAACAAACGCTGTTGCATATCGGTTTGTCAGTCACTCTAGACCTAATCTCCAAAAATAATCTCTTGCCAACCCTCCCTCTCCCCCTAGATGGGCAGTAATTGTTTCAAGACGTGTCAGCCTTTGTTTAAAGTTAGGTTTGTGTTTTCTTGAGGCTCACGTAGAAAGTAAAGGCTGCGTTTTGTTCCTTTAAGGGAAGGAAAACTGGTGCTGAAAGAGTGTTCACTGCAGGGAGGGAAGATGCCCTTGCTGTTAAAGAGATGGTTTGACTTGGCCTCTGGCAGCCCTGAGGTGCCGATGACGATTTACCTGTTGGCGTGGGACAGGATGGGACCGTCACACGCTGCCGTGTCCGAGCAGCCAAACCGCGCTCAGTGCCTCGGGGACACAAGAGGGACCTGCTTACTGTTATTCTTTATCAGCAACAAGCTCTATTTCCCATCAGCCCTGGAAAATAAGCCCTTCTGCTGATTTTGATGTATTTTGATTAAATATTACCCTAGCCCTTGGCTCCCTTCACTTGATTTCCTACAGGCAGATCTGTGTGTCATTGCCCAGAAGGCTCCTCTTGTGCCGTTTCCGTGTCCCTGCCAGCACGCTCCTCCAGCTGCGTTTTTCACGTGGACATCGTGCGTGATGTGTCCGAGCCCGGAGCAATGTCACGTTTGTACTCCTCGGGTCCCTTCTGCTGTGGCCGGCAGCGATGTGGGGTCAAGGCCGAGGGTCTGGGGTCAAGGCCGAGGGTCTGGGGTCAAGGCCGAGGGTGTGGGGTCAAGGCTGAGCTCTGGGAGCAGCTGGAAATGCCTCTTGAGTAGGTGCTTTCAAAAAAGGTGGAGGTTTTTTATCTGGGTGCTCCCTATGGGGAAGAAGTTGAAATGAGAGCGAACGCGTACACTTTAAAGGAGTAGTTTTCCTCCTGTGCTCGTGTCAGCACAAAATGCCACAAAAATGATCAGAGGATCATGAGGACAGATGAGAGAGTTGGGGTTGTTCAGCCTGGAGAAGAGAAGCTCTGGGGAGAACTTATTGCAGCCTTTGTGTACTTAAAGATGGGGACAGACTTAGGGAGATGGGAACAGGCTTCTGAGCAGGGCCTGTTGCAATAGGACAAGGGGTGATGGTTTTAAACTAAAGGAGGGAGATTCAGGCTGGATGTGAGGAAGGAATTGTTGGCCATAAGGGTGGTGAGAGCCTGGCCCAGGTTGGGCAGAGAGGTGGTGGATGAACCATCCCTGGAGCCATCCCAGGCCAGGCTGGACGGGGCTCTGAGCAACCTGAGCTGCTGAAGATGTCCCTGTCATGGCAGGGGGGCACTGGATGAGCTCTGAAGGTCCCTTCAGCACAAACCGTTCTGTGATTCTATGATCAGCCTTCTCCCCATCACCTCCAGCTGTTTGTGGGGATGCTGCGCTCACGGCTGTGCAGCCACACGCGTTTCCCATGTGCCCAGCAGATTAAATATTGCATACTCGCTCCTGTACGTGACGGTTACCCCAGGGCTGTCATGTTCTTACCTGGCTGTGCCGTTTCTAGTGGCTTTGTCCGTGAAAGGGAGATTGACAGTGCTGGGAATTGGCCACCAGGCCCAGGAGGAACTGGTTTGTAGGTTCTGCTGGCAGCCCGAACATCTGGGATGCATCAATTCACAAATGTGGTAACAGCTTATCAGGGAATTGTGGTTTGGATTACAGGAAAATCCCAGAATGAGCAAACCGCTGTTTAATCTGAAGTGCGCTGTCAGCCTGAGTGTGATTTCCAAAAGGAAAAATGATTATAGAGAAGTTTTGTTTACCCCTGGGAACTTTCTCTCAATTCAGGTCTCATTTGTAATAATAATGTAAAATATATCGGTGATCACTCCCTCCTTATTTTCTTTCCCTCCCTGCATTAGCCTTTTCCACTGCTTGCTTTTCCCGGCAGTGTTGCTCAAAGCCGGAGACTTGGTGTTGCTCATTAGAAACGAGGTTTGAAACCAGAAGTTCAGTGGTTGGTTCAGCTCCACACCCCACCTGGCAGGTCCGAGGTGAGAACCGGAGCATTGAGGTGTATTTGCGATCACCCTGAATTTCAACTCCGCCTTAAATCAAGGGCTGAGGAGCATCGGAGCTCTAATGCTCTTGTGAAATTGCCAACTGGGCTGTTAAATAGCTGCGGTTTGCGTTAGGAGGAGGGAGGTATTTTTAATGCGTGGACTTGCTGTGCTGAATTCTAGCTGGTGTTTAGAAGCACCAGGAGAAAAGCAGCCCCTGTTTTACCTTCTTGTACCTGCACCCCCCCGGAACTGTACGTTAGCTCTGGCATATGGAGATAAATGTATATGGAAGTGGCAGGTTGGCCTGATGTTCGCTGGGGTGATGCTGGTGGAGCAGAGCAGCATCCTCTGGGTGCGATACAGCCCGGGGAGCCCTTATTCCCTGTTTTATCCTTGGTGCATCCCCCTCTGAGCCTCGGGGACCAGCTCCTGCAGGGAACAAGCCCCCAACCTGCTCTACTGAGGGTTATTTTGCTGTGCTACAAGGAGCCATCATCTACTGCTCCGGTGAGACCGTTTGAATACAAAACCCCACAGGGCACCTTTTGACAGGTCCCCAGCAGCTTTAAACATGGGACCTGCAGGAAGCCGGTGGTTTGGATGGTCCAAACAAATTATTTCCCTTGCCCAGCCGCTGCTGAAGCTCTTAGTGCATCTCTGATCTAACACGGAGCCGGAGTAACCACAAACATGAGCTAACGAGCAGCCAGCAGACACCCCACCTTCCTGGATTCTGCTGTCTGCATTATTCAAAACCATCGGGGGATGTGATTTGTATTCTTTATGGCCAAGCAAAGGCACCGTGGGATCTCTGATCCTCTTTTTTTAGGTGGGGGGAGGCAGATTACACGAGATTGCAGAGAGGCTGGCAGGGAAATTGCTGAAAATTGCACCTATCATACCAAGCGCGCGTGTATGTGCACGTAGAGAGGCGTGCGTGGTTCCCGGGGCTCCGCGCTGGTGGGCAGGGGGTGGCTCGGAGAGGATGAGGGAGAGACGTAGGGGTGGGTTTCTGCAGAAAAGCTGCTCCCGAGAGAAGGGGGCGTGTGGTCCGGGGACGCTGGAGATGACAGTGCTCCATCCAAGGGGAGTCAATTTGCGCGGGAGGCGGTGAAATGAAAACGCCTGGCAGCATCTTTTGGGGAAAGGAATTGGAGAGGAAGGTGGAGCGTGGACAGATGGGATTTGACTGGCTGAATCCTTAAGGAAAATAAGTCTGGAAGCACGTAGGATTCTGCTGCGAGATGCTTTACCTCACATCCCAATTAAGGCAAGCAAATACAGGAACTGTTGAGCGCAGGATACATGTGTTGATATTTAATTATATACCAAAACCTGGGTCTGTTACAGCCGCTCGCGGGAGCACAGGCGATACAAAGTGTGCCGGCGTTAATTCAAAAATACTTTGATGAATTTATTAAATGGATCCTCTCCTTGTCGGCAGCAGGGTCTCGGTCCCTGTGCAGCAGCATCCCCGTCCCACCCTGGGCCCAGCTCTTTGCTGCTCCTTTATATTTCCTCTTTAGATTGCTTTTATTTGCCTTCCCGGATTTAAAGGTGCGGGTTTCTCCCTGCATCTCCCAACTGCTATGCAACTTCTTGGAAGAGAGATCAGGGCCTGACCCGCTGCTCCGTTAGTTTTAAAATGCAGCCAGTACAAACAAGTGCAGTTTTACTAGAGCATGAAGAGCACCTGTGCAAGCTCCTCTTTCACGCCTCCTTTTGCCTTCTTCTCCTCAAGCTTTTTGCTCAGATATCAGCAGGGACCTGTGCATTATTTATTTATACTGCAGCAATACTGAGCAAAATCCCTCCACCGCTGCTGTGCTGGCTGTTGTCTGTACAAAACACCAAAGAGCATATACCGGGATGGAAATTAAGACAAAATTTATGTCCATTTTACAACTGGAAAAGGATGACACAGTGACGTGCTCAAGGGCACATAAAGAAGGTTTCTAGCGCTGGGTTAGAAGGTCGTAGCCCCCACATTCTCCCCTTTTTGCAGGGTTGTCATTGCCCAGCTGTCCCCTTCCCATCCCTGACAAGATCCACCTTTGTCCTTGACCCATGGCTGAAACATCAGGAAGGGCTTAAATGCGTGAACCCATCCGGAAATCACACAGGCTGCCAAACCAGCGCCAGAACAGCAGCATCGTCCAGTCCACGCTGCAGCCAGCGGTTTCATGGGCAGAGGCTTTAGATTACAGCACCCCGTGTTCCGCTGGCACCGGCTCGTGTCAGGTAACAGCAGTGGGTCATTTCAGGCCGGTCTTTGGCATTCAGGTAACATAAACCCTTTTTTTTTTTTACCTAAAAGCAATGTCTTATTTCTCCATTTCAGTTCGCTGTGCTTTGGGCTAATGACACCTTTCACCTTCCCATTGTCCCCACGTCTCCCCCGTGTCATCAGTGTCCCCCCTGCAGAACAAGGCGCGTTGCCTCCTTGCCAAAGAAGTAATTGAAAAAGTTGCCGAGACGTAAATAATTAAGGCTTGTCGTGGTGTATGGGGAGCATCCTCCCAAGTGTCTTGTTGGAGCAGGTTAGTGCCAGCTGATTGATGGGCACTTGCCTTGATCGATGTCCCTAACTCAGGGACACTCGTGTTAAAGTGACAAAGCCGCTGTCATTGAGTCAAGACGAGTCCGTAGACAAAGGGTGCGTGGTGTTGTCCACAATGAAGCTGTGAAGCTGGAGATAGTCTTGTGTAGGCATCAGAGATTTCGGGTGCTTGCTGTAGAGGAGGAGGTGGGCTCGCTGCTCTGCTCCCCCGTGGGATGTCTCCTGTCTCAGCTGCCTGGTTTTTGCTGTTGCTATGTAGCTCAAAAACTCAGGATGACAGATTTTTGAGGATGGCAGTGTTTTGGATAGTAAAAGAAAAATGGAGGCTGTATTATCTGGCTGGATTTAAGCAGGCACTGGAAATGAAGATGCCATTCCCCGGATGAATAGAATCGTAGAATCATTTTGGTTAGAAGAGACCCTCAGGATCAAATCCAACCAACAGCTGGCTTCACCNTCTCCCAGCCGCTCCCATCACACTTGTGCTCTCAATGCTGCCAAACCTGCGCTGGGTCTGGGCTGTCACCAGCTTTTTCTCCACCAACCCCGGCGCTTCCACCTCGACATCACCTCCCGTACCGCTCCCCTAACACAGACACGCAGATCACGAGCTAATGACTGAGAGACGGAGCCAAAACCCCCCCGACAAACAAAGCGTCTGCCATCCGTGCCACGTGCAGAAGATGGAGCCTGTGGCTGCAGCCTGGATCAGTTGTGAAGGCCTTGCCCCTTCCTCTGTGTAAAACATCCAGAGCAAATGTAGAGTGACAGGAAAGGGGTCACTGGTCCAGGTCACCGCTGAGGTGGTGGAGGAGATAATCAGACCCTTTTCCTTCCAGTTCAGCGGTTCCCAAGAACGCCGGAGCGCGTTACCAAAGTGCGGAGCCCGGTGAAGCGGAAGACGCTGGACATTGCTGTCGATGGAGGAGCCCAGCGCCCCTGTCCCCAAGTGCCACCGCGAGCTCGGCCCTCGCCGCAGGGCGGTGACAATGGGGTTTGCCCGTGGGACCACGGAACGTGCGCATTGCCCGGTGTCACCTCAGACCTGGCAAAGTTTTCCTCATCGGGTGCTTTTGTGAAGTGCTTTGCTCAGGGTCGTGTTGGAGCAGAGCAGCCGGCTTGTATTAGGCTTGCTGTTAATAAACTAAATAGCGTATACACTCCATATGGGCCCGAGCAAAACCAGGAGTCGGCGTTATTTAAGAAAGAGCCGCGCTACATTAGACACCACTAACGCCGCTCGGAGGCTTTTTCTACCCAGCAGTCTCGCAAGGAACGTATCGATGGTTTGCTGCTGTTTAGTTCAAATATTCCTCCCCAAATAAGGCTTTGCTGGTGATAGCATCATCGGAAAGGCTCCCTGCGGGGGATATTTTGGCAGGGTGATAAAATATAATACAGTAGATATCGTCCCATTTGCGATTTATGAGGAATTTTGTAACCTAGGGGGATTAATTCTGCATCATGTTACGGCACATAGTATAGATTCTCTCCTTGCTGTTTCTTTACATACATAATGAGCAAACCTTCTTATGAATTTGCTCGTATCTGAACAATTTTGTGGCTGGGTTTGAGCTAATCGAGTCCCCGTTGCCAGGGTCTTTTCCTCGGTTTGTCCCCAGATGATCTCAGGGATACGCAGTTATCCCAGCTTTCTCAAAAGTGAAGAATAAAACGCTTTCTGCGGAAGTCGTTGTTGGTTTTCACAACCTGATGGCTCTTTGCAATTGGGAAACCACAGAAAGCCTCCCGGTCTCCCCAGATCTCTGCTGCTCCGTGTCTTCCCTTGTCCTCTACGGCCCCATGTGGATGTGGATGGTGTAAGCGAATGCAAGATGCTGATGTAGGAGCTTTGAGATGTGTGGTTTTTAGAGGCACCAGGCAACATAACGGTGAAAATCAATGGGACTTGTATGTTTTTGGAAATCCGTCTTCGCTCGCTGAGCACATGTGCAAATGATCAACAACTTGAGACAGGAGATTTGTTCCTTGCTGCCTCTTTCTGTCAGCTTTTATTTGCCTTCTGTTGCCCTTCTGCACAATCTAGAAGCCCTCCTCTTTTGCATGATTGTCTCAATTTGCATTTCCAGCAGATCCACTGACATTTGGCTGGACTCTGGGTGAAACACTCCTTGAAATTAGCCTGCATGTTGAGTTTGTTCTGGGAAGATAAGAAGGAAAGTGGCAGGGGGGCCTGGGGGGAATTATGCATGTGAAACTGCACTGTGAAATTAGCACCAACAGTCAGACTCCAGGCCAGCGATATTTCTCTGGGATTTGTTTTGGAAGCAGCATTTTTTACCATGGGCAATAGACTCATCTCCCTCACCCCACTGGCTTTCAATCCCAGCACAAGCCCGGCTGAGGAAGCCAAAGGATAAATTGTCTGCTAGCTCTACTCTAAAGTTGCTCTGTAGTGCTGGCAATGTGATACTGAAGAGGAATTTTAATTTCATGCTGTGTAAGAAGAGCGCATGCAACAGTAGCAGCCGTATGGATTTTCATATGAATAGCCGTACAGTATTCATAACAGGGTAGCAGTGTTGTCCCGCAGGTTCTCATTCTTCTTGTTTCTTTGCTGTTTTCACATTTCCCTTTGCTGTCCACCCATTCTCGCACTTGCTGAAATGGAAAGTATGTCCTTGCCAGATGGATGTACGAAGTGACGAGCCTCTTTCTCCGTTAGATTGCAATTGGCTTCAGAGACCTTTTGTTGCTTTAATTCCTGTGCAATCCAAGTGCAAGTCTGTTTTGCTCGAGAGGGAGCGTTTTTTTAGCCTTGCGCCTCTCTTGCTCAGCTTTGCGGGTATCTAAGCAAGAGCAGTTTTCAGACAGTAGGGCCCATTAATGCTGCTCTGTCTCAAGGGCTCTCTAAAACAACGCGACTTCAATGGCTCGCTTGGTGGGGGAAGGCAGATCGCGTGAACGGCCGATTGCCCAGCAGAGGATCCGCACGGATGGGGCGTGCAGGGCTGGCCTGGGTACGGTTTGATTCATTTTCAGCCCTTCCGAGTGCTGGTGACCTCTTTAGTTTTCAGCTCAGAGAGGCAGTCATCCCAGCAGCAAAGAATTTGGGTTGTAAAATTATTTGTGTCCCACTTTTTTTTTGGGGGGGGGTTGTATTTTATTTTATTTTACAATGTTTTATTTACTTGTTAGGGAAGGAGCCTGAAGTGATTCTTCTTGAGGCTGCTGATCTAATACGTTCTCCACAGCCATAAAATTTGCTTTAAATAAACTTCTCCTAATAATATCCATGAGGTGCATCGCTTTGCCCGTTTCTATGCTAAACTGGCCATTAATGCGTCTGCACATCCCTGCGTGTCCGTCAAGCCCAATCAGTTTTGCCAGTTAGGACAGGTGAATAAATCTGCCTGCCTGCAGATGCTGCTCTTTCTAATATCCCTACATGGTGAGAAAGGGCAGGAATTGGGGAAATCCTTTTCCCAACTGCTGAAGAGGTGCGTATGTGCAAAAGGAGATGAGCGGAGAAATACAAGAGATGTGTCAGTGCAGAGCTCGCCCGGACGCTGAGGTTGGCAAATGAGGCTGGAGGAAGAGTTTGCAGCAATGCAAATGATTCTTGCTCCCATCCTCATGTCATCTCTTTGCCAGCTGCTGGCAGCACGCTCAGCTGGAGCCCAGCAGCGCCGGAGCCAGCTCCGTGCATTGCTTGCCAGCCGGTGTGAAAGATGGAGAAACCCGGCAGCGTCACCAGATGGACTTTGCTTTGCAGTCATTTACAATCCTGATGGGTTTGTCAGGGCGCATCCCGCACTCCAGTCCCACAACGTCCCTCGTTTTGGTCCCGCTAGGTGGAGTGGGAGATGTGAGCATGGCCTGTTGCGATAGGGCAAGGGGTGATGGTTTTAAACTAAAAGAGGGGAGATTCAGGTTAGGCTTGAAGAAGAAATTGTTGGCCCTGAGGGTGGTGAGAGCCTGGCCCAGGTTGGGCAGAGAGGTGGTGGATGAACCATCCCTGGAGACATCCCAGGCCAGGCTGGACGGGGCTCTGAGCAACCTGAGCTGCTGAAGATGTCCCTGTCATGGCAGGGGGGGCACTGGATGAGCTTTGAGGGTCCCTCCAACCCAAACCATCTGTGATTCTGTGTTCCCACAGGTGAGGGGAGGTGGCAGCTTTGGCCAGGGCCTCGTGCCTCCCGGCTGACCCCGGTGACAGATGCGTCCCAGCAGAAATGCTGCACGCTCAAGGCATTTATTTAGATTTAATGGCTTCTTTCACGGCTGTAGATTGATACAGCTGGGAAATACATTAAAGAGTTCAGCAGCGAAGCAGACGCATAATTAATAAAATGCAGATTTTCATTTGAAACCGTTGCCCAAAATGCCTCTCTAATGGGCGGAGAGCTGTCTGCTGAGTTCAGGTGTTGAGTCCCTGCCTTGCTGGCACCCTTGGTGCAGATGTCCCTTCCGACAAGGGCCCGGGGGCGATGGGGACCAACCCAGCAGAGCTGTGACAGAACTGGGGACACCGCTGAGTCTGAGCTCAAAGAGCCCAGCTAAGCCCAGCAAAACCCAACCAGCCTGCAAGATCAGCCGTTTCTCACCAGAATAACTTAAAAGCAATTTGAGGACAGTGAATTCACGATCCGGTTAAACCCAGTAACCCCGTGAGCTGTTGCGGTTTCCTCTGCTGAACGTGATGAGCTCCGCTGCGGGCTGGTGGTTTCTTCTCTGGGTGATGTCTGAGAGATGCTCTCCTGGCCTGAGAAGGCAGCGGCTTCACCGGCATCGCCGCAGGAGCCGTCGCTGCTTCTCCGGCCGCCTGGCTTAAAGAGGCTGTGAAGAAGCTGTTTCAAGTGCAGGTTAAGAGGGAAGCTAAAGCAGCCGAGAAAATATCCCTTTAGCACTTGTAGAGGCTTCAGGGTCCTCTTACAAATCAAAGCGTGCAGGTAGCCTTCAGGTGACAGAGCACAGAGCCGCAGAACAGCGTTAACGAAGCTGCAGAGCACCCTTCCCGGCTCTTCTGTGACAGTAAAAGCAAAGGTGATAGGTGTTTTATCTTGCAGAGCCTGCGACTAATGATGGTGCAGGTTCTTCAGAAGGAAAAAGGGGACAGTGTGGGGGAAAGGACCTTCTGGGCTGGCTCGTTCCCAAAGATCCAGGAGTGTATGAAGCTGCTCGTGTTGCTTGCCTGCTAATTGGAGTTGGCTGTTACTGATTTAGGAAGCGATGGCCTTAGGGAGCTGAGATTGTTGTTTGTGTTTGTCTGGGATTGAAGAGAGATGGAATTAAAAGAAAAGAAAAGAAGAAAAAAAACAACAAAAAAAACTTGATTCAAGAAGGAAGCTTTGATGGAAATAAGTTCATGCTGGGAAGGAGGGAGCAGGTAGATGCTGCGGTTGCCTGGTCTCAGTTTCGGTAGCATTCCCGTAGAAGCGCTCGGGGAAACAATAAAAGGGTAGAGACAGAAATAGAAAGCAAAAAGATAAGTGGACTCTGATGAAAGAAGTCATATTAATAATGGAAACCGGAGTTTTTGAAGCTGCTTTAGAATGAATTTTCAAGGCATGAAGCCTCCCAGGAGCAGGCTCTTTGGAGGCTGGCTCAGCTGTTTGGTGAAGTCTCAAATCGCAGGAGTCCAGGTGCAGAGAACAGGACCCGGCTCCCAGCCAGGCTTCCTTCCCTCGAAACACAAACTGCGCCAACAGGCAGAGAAATACCTGGGCTGTTGGAATCGCCAGGCCAGAGCGCTCCGGCTCCAGCAGAATTCCAGTCTCGTGGTTTCAGGTCACCGCAAGATTTCTTTGCAGTCGAGTGCGAACCGTGACATAACAAATAAATCACGATACCGACAGAACATGAGGCCTGAAATCATTCGCAGATTACGTTATGCAGATGTATGGATATGGAGAGGGGACTGTGATAATTGCAGAGGAATGGGAAGAGAAAGGCAAGAAGCAGCTCAGCTCTCCTGATACTAAACAGTGGCATCGTGCTGCAGTCGTAAAGAGGCTTCTGCAGGTACCAGCACGCGGTCTCCGAGAAAATCTGTCCTGGAAGGTAGATTTCCACATCAGTTCTGTCTCTTGGGTTTTTTGACTCAGTTAATAGCTCTTACTTTAAAATCTATAGATGCATTTGCTGCCTGGTCTGATTTTAGCAAGAGCAATTCTAATAACTTGCCTTGTTAGAAGCTTCAGCTTCTGGGGGTGTAGGAAGATAGAAACTCGTAGCCTCGTGGCCCAGCATTGTCCTTCAGGTCACTTAAAAGCTGGCTGTGGGTGAAGCCGAGCAGATTTTCCAATGCTTTCCTTCCAACGCCTCTTTTTGCCTTTTTCACCACCCCCTGACACTCCTTACTGCCTAGTTGCAAATCTTCTGCCAGTGCTTGTTAACACGAACGCAAAGA
This sequence comes from Pampusana beccarii, assembly GCA_013399365.1. Classification (NCBI taxonomy): domain Eukaryota; kingdom Metazoa; phylum Chordata; class Aves; order Columbiformes; family Columbidae; genus Pampusana; species Pampusana beccarii. The sequence continues at coordinate 84,964 of VWYH01010889.1, read as the reverse complement.
CTCTTGAGATTGCTGGGTCTGTGTGGAGATGTTTCCACCACCCTCTGGCTGAACGGTGCCTGAGAAAACATCCAGCTCGCTGGGATGTAGCTTTGATGTCGCTCTGTCGCCTGTGAGCCGCTAGCAGAAGATGCTTGGGTGGCTGTTCCATGTACTCGGTTGGTGTCTCAGTCCCGTTTTCCTGCCAGGCCAACCTGGGACCGGGTTCCTAGTTGTACGTTGCTGGATGTGCAACGGGGAGAATGAGCAAAAATAAGCAGGCAGCCCCTAGACGAGCTGCGTAGAACTCTTCTCATCAATTAGCGGCTCTCCGCAGACCTCTAACATGCCTTGCTTTGGGAAGGCACGGCCAAACAGAGAGAAGAATTTGTTGGATCTAAGGCAAAGAAACCACAGAGCAGTCAACGCACAGACTCGTGCGCTGCCGGCGTTTGCTATCGGGGGTTTTGGCAGGAAAGGTTTCCCCAAAGCTGACTGAAAGCTGGAGCGATTACTATGAGACAGAAAGATTAAATACGCCCAGATCGCCGCGATCGCTGACAACCACGGCGTGCAAACGCGACGTTGCCGTCTGGAACGCGTCAGCGAAAGCGTCCGCGGGTTTGACTCGGTCGGGAAGGGAAGGGGAGAGCGCGGTGCTGGTTTGGGTGGTTGCAAATGCGACCCGGGATGTGCCTGCGGGTTCCCACCTCCCGAGCCACAGCAAAAAGGGAGGGAGATGTGCCCTTCTGAGCGTTGCCTTTTGAAACGTGGTCAGCGGGTGCCTGTGTCTCGCTGGCTGGAGATCATCCGGGGGGGATTGAAGCACAAGGTCGTTCGCGTGGCTTGATGTGCTGTTCTTGTGCAAAGGGAACGATGGCAAAGCACCAAACTCTGCCATATCATCGCTGCTCGCTTAAATCCATATTGATGTGATGCCATCCAACCAGGAGGCTCTGTTTGCAGTCGATAGTTCATCTACAGTGCTTTCCATGGAAAATAACGTGTGTTTGAAGGGAGGGAGCAAGAGGGATTGGCTTACCAGTGCAATGCAAGCAAGCATCTGGGCTTGCTCTCCTTAGGGGCTTCTCTTTAAAAGGAGCTTTGAGTTGATAAATTTTCACTCATTTTTTGTATAAAGAAATCTCCCTGGCTTTGATACAAAGGAGCAGCTTGCTCTGCTCGCTGCTGGTTTGTTTACAGACCATCCGTGTGATGAGGAAAGGAGAGAGAAGCTGGGCTGAGGAGACCAGAGCCTGGAGCCCAAACATGGGCAAAGCCGGGCTCAACCCCCCGCCTTCCATCAGCCTCTGGCCTCTGTCAGGAAGAAGACGTATAGCTGTAAAAACATATACGGTTGGCTCTCGCCTGCCACAGCGTATAAACAACCGTTGTGTAAGAATTCAGGCTGCAAAGCCGAAGCTGTGAAACGGTTTTCAGCTTTCTCCTTATAGAAAGCGGGCTGGTTGTTTTGCAGTCTCCCGGGCGCAGAAATGTGGCTTCTACAGCAATGTTAAACCACGACTAGCAAAACAGAGACTAACGCCTTCTTCCAAAACCAACCAACCAAAACCACAAAACCTTTGTAACACAGCCTAGGATAAGGATTAAAATCCTCCTTCGAGAGACCCCAACAAATACTTCCTAGGATAATATGGCTTTCAAATGCTGTATTTCAGGAGGCTGATAGTCTGAAGACAAAACTAGTTGAGAACTGGAGTAGTCTGATTCCTATCATAGGCAAGATTTAGAAAGACAACAGAAATATTTGGCAGCTACTTAAGTAGTTCAGATCCTTTCCTTTTTGCTGGGGGTTAGATTAAATGGTTAAGCGAAGGTATCTTCTAGCAATGCTTTCTTGGTTTTTTTGCTTCCCCATTGGCATGTACATCCACATTTTCTATTCCTCTTTCATCTGCTTCCAATTCCCAAATTTCTAACATTTTACTCTTAAAATTTTGCCTTTGTGGGTCTTAGTTCTGACTATCAGATCCTGACTTGAGGCAATTAGGGATGGTGTAGTCTTAATAACTTGGTGGCCATCACTTAAGGACGCAGATGGGGTGGGGGAACTGCTCCAAAATCAGCAACCAGTGTGGTTCTCAGGGAACTGGTCATGTTGTTTCATGACCAGCCCTTCAGGGATGTAACTGGAGCTTGGTGGAGCAGCAGTTTCAGGAATATCAGGCCTTTTGCAGTCATGAAACCGCTTAGTACTGTTTAGGAAAGCAAGCCTATAAGGACAGCAGAGGGGGAGTTGTTTCAGTGTTAAATTACTGAACCACACACACAGTATTTGCCTAACCAGCTAGACCTGAATTGCTGTTCAAACAGTGCTTTTCTGCCTGACGTTGGCAATCAGGGAGCTAATTACACTGGATTAGGGTTTTTCTCTTAATTACATGAAAAATTTAGCACGGCTGATGTTCATGAGGCTGCAGGGGATTAAGGCGGAAGCCATGTGTTTATCTACAGGTCAATTATGGAAGCGAAAGCAGTAATGTGGTGGAGCTTTGTCTCTCCCATCCGTGGGCCCCAGCCTGAACCCATCTCATGATGTTGACTTTGGGCCATGGGCACGATGAGGGATTAGCTGGGCTGGCTGGTGTGGGAACAAACACCGGGGCCTGGGGGAAGAGCTGGCTCGCTCCTTCTGGCGTGGTGGTTCACAGCCCCAGGGCAGATCTGCTCCCCTTCCTCGTGTGGGGAGGAAAGCACCAGTAGAAGCTTTCAGCACGAGGAGAGGCTGGTTGGGTCCTGCTGGGGTGTTCATGGTCGTTCTGCAGAGCGATGAGCTGGTTGCACACACCAACCCACCGCTCTTCAGTTCCAGCCCTTTGGCCGTGGCCCCTCTATCATTGAGTTGTTTTGGTTGGGAAAGACCCTCAAGATCATCGAGTCCAACCGTTCCCCCACCTCTGGCACTGCCCCATGTCCTGAGAACCTCATCTCCGTCTGTCCAACCCCTCCAGGGATGGTGACTCCAGCACTGCCCTGGGCAGCCTGTTCCAGTGCCCCACAGCCCTTTGGGGAAGAAATTGTTCCCAGATCCAACCTCAACCTCCCCTGGTGCAACTTGAGGCCGTTTCCTCTGCTCCTGGCGCTTGTTCCTGGGGAGCAGAGCCCGACCCCCCTGGCTCCAAGCTCCTTTCAGGCAGTTCAGAGATCAGAAGGTCTCCCGTCAGCTCCTGTTCTCCAGCTGAACCCCCCAGCTCCCTCAGCCGCTCCCATCAGGCAGCGTTCAGCATTACATTTGTTGTACATACAGATTATTCAGATCCACTTCATCTACTTATCTGCTGATTAATTCTGAGATGCTGGAAGGGGCATATGCCGAAGGCTTAGTGAGTTACAGTGCAGAGATGGAAGAGAGACTTTTATATATGTATATATATTTTTTTTATCCTTGATCTATCCTGGAATAGCATTTGGAGGCAGCTCGTAGAGGCAAAAGCGGTTGATGTGTGCCGTGCATGCCGGGATCGTGAGATACCTCGTGCCTCTCTCTGCTGGAGACGGGGAGATTCGAGCGTGAATGAGCAGATAGGAAAGCATAAGGAGAGATTCAGCTCCCGTGGATTTATACTTGTCTAAATCCTATCAGGAGGCTTTAATACTTGCAGTACAGGGCCCTGTATAAGCAAATGTCCTTGAGCAGCGCGCCGGCCCAGCAGTTCGTCCTGCGTCTTGGTTCTGCATCTTGCCTTGCCTAATGAAATCACGCTCGGGGCAGCTCCCGCGTGTCCGGTGATGAACAGGGCCCAAACGCAGAGCGTTTCCCCTGGTAGGTGGTTAAATGCCGATGGTGGAGCTGCCGCGGTGCTCGGGGAAGGGGAGAGAGCCAGGAGCTCTGGTGGTGCCAACCCAGGAGCTGTGGGACAGTGACAATCTGGCTGTGGCTCTGCCCGTCCTGAAGTGACCTCGCTTGCAGGGCTGTGGCTTTGGTAGAATTCAGCCTGTACACAAACGGCGTGGTCAGCCCAGTTTCTTAACTGGAAAATACCCGTTTTCTGTGTGCAGCCCTGGCTGCATCTGCAGGGCTGTGCGGCGGGCGATGCGGGAGAGCCTCATTTCCCGGGATTTAAGCTAAACGGTGCACCCTGTGATTTCCTCACATCCTCTGCCCGAGCAAGGTTAGATCTGATCAGTAACACATGACTGGTTCTGCATGCACAAGCGAGACCGAAAATATGCACGGCCTCCTCGTTCACCTGATCGCTCCTGTCTGACCTAAAGCATTGCAAAAGCTTACCAGGCAGGATTTCTCCACATGTTTGTAAAACCAAAAGATAACAACGTTTAGATTCTTTTATTTCCTTCTGGGTTTTGGCCTTTAGCGGCTCGCAGTTTGGCTTGTGTTGCAGCATTCCCGGGAGGCGGTGGTCAGGAAGTCTAAGTCATTCGAAACCTATTACTTACATGATGTTTTTGAAAAGGAAAGAGAATAATATTTCCTGAGGAACTTTCTGGTTCCCACCTGATCAGCTGGAAGCCCTGACTTGGGAAAAGCAGAGTTTTCATGTGACAATTTTTGACAGCCGTTTAGGTTTTTTCCCTCCTTGGGGAGAATCACAGCTCGCTGCCGCTCGTTTAGAGCAAACTCCACATTAGATGGTCTTGTCTGAGTGGCTTTTTATTCCATTTTACATGGCCACTCAAGGTCAACAAACCAAACTAAGCAAGACCAATCCCTTGAGGTGTGGCGTGTTCTGCTGTCGGAGGAGGATCGCGGGGAGGAGCTCGGCACCCAGCGGCGCAGGGTTATTCGGCTGGAAGGGCACAGGTGAGGTGTGGATAGATAACACAGATACGGTGCTATTTTGGGGACTTTGGTGAAGAGCTGCAAATGGTATGTGACAAGCAATTCTGAGCAGATACCCAGTACCTCCCTCGCCCTAAGTAATACCAGCTCTGCGCTTGCTCTGCTGTTTTCTGTTGGTCACGGAAGAATTTAGAGAGGCTTAGCACCCTGTCCCGTTTTCCTTCGCTATGGCCATTGCTCATTCCCCAAAGTGCTACTCACAACTCCCTCCATCACTAATTGTGTCGTAAACGATGAGATGTGCACCTCTTCTGCCCTCCCTCGGAGTCCCTTTGGCACCTGCTGACGCCCAGCTGTGCACTCAGGGCAAAGAGGAGGAAAAGCAGGGTTTGACCCCGGAATTTGTAACATCTGGAGGGCAGAGCGGGGCCAGCCTGTGTCCTCGCTCCTGTTGCACCCAGCTAACCTGGCCGTGCATCCTTGCTGACACCACGTAGAAGATTATGCTTTAGCAAAAAGAAAATAAAAGACAAACCTCTGCATGTTCCTGGAACTGTCTTCCCTCTCTGCCTGCCTGTGCTTTCATTTACTTCCCAGCCGCAAGGGAAAGGAGCCGGATTAAAGCTGCACAAAGCAGGGGCAAGTCAAGGAAAGAATGGCAGAGGCTGAAGGAGCACGTTGCAGAAAGGTTGGCGTGCGGCGCCTTGTGATGCAGCAACTCCTACCTTGTTCCTTTCTCTTGGAGGCCAACGCTTCGTGTCTTTGATGATTTCCTTCCTCAGTGCCAAAATGTAAAGCCTGCAAGCAGCAAAGTGCTGCTGACTTAATGATTCCCATTTCCCAGAGAAGCACTGAGCCGTCTCTTTAAAAATAGTATGGGAATGTAAAGGGAGAAGGGTGCTTATTGCTGAACAAAAGGAAGGGGAAGTCATTGCACATTGTGGCTCTTTATTAGGGGACAAATGAGAAGCGAACAGGTTTTGTACCGTGCTGCAGGCTGCCCCGAGCTGTCCTCCTTCTGGGGAGTAGATCCACAGGACACTCTCGAGTGTTTCTGCCTTTAATAGGTTGTACTTTGATGCTGGTGGAAGGTGCAAAGTTGATAGCCCTGAACCCCCAGCAATTGTCTGTTTGCAACAAGTGTTCCGAGAAAAGAGCCTTGCCCCTTTGCAGGGCTCCCTGCCTGCAGCCTCATCCCTGGAGCTCTCTGAGTTAATAGTCTCTATCTCCTGCTTTTGAGCTGGACCCTCTTCTCCACCAGCTTTCTTGAATAGGAGAAAAGGCAATTTTTTGGGCACTGCATTCAACAATGTTTTTTTCATGTCGCTACTGTTCTTAGCCACGCCAGGTCTGGTCTGTGCCATGCAAGTGGTTGGGTCACGATGTGGCTTTTCACCGATTCATTGGGTTGTGCTGAGCTTTTCCAAGAGGGCAGGGATGGGAAAGGGCTTCGCAGCCACTGGGAATCCACCCGGGTGCTGGGACTCAAGGAAAAGGCAATGCTGCTGATTTAAAGCCCTGTCCAAAGCAATATGACCTAGCCAGCCAGCCAACCCAAACTTGATTCTAATGCATCCATCCCCAGAAGAATACTACTTAATTAATTAGCAGCTCATTTGCATCAGGTGGCATGTTATTAAAGTTCTGCTGCTGCAAGTAAGCCTGTGACAAGGTGTGAGCTGACAGCTTTTCAAATAAGAAGTCTTTTAAAGGAATGATCTTCTGAACTGGCAGCTTTGTTCTAAACGAGCCTCTCATGCAGTAATAAATTAAAGACACGGGGGCTGCTGATTAGTCTCTGCATGGTGCCTCTGTTCCATCCTCCCTGTTTTATCTTGGAGGATCAGCTCTCCAGAAAGATGGAAGAAGGAAATAAAGGTTTAGCAGAAAAAGAGAACAGCTTCAGTGGCAATCTCCTCTTAAGGTTTTGTGCTGCTACCCCTTAGGATGTCTGAGCTGCAGCTTCAACCCAGCAAATTGGCTTCTTTCACCCCAGAAACCAGCAGAGAAACAGGAGGGGATCCCTCTCCCAGGCTCCTCTTTCCCCGCGAATGGGACGGATTGTGTTGGTGGGAGCAGATCCGAGTGTCCAGCCCTGCTGGGTGCTCTCCCAAAGCAGCACCCTGGGCATCGGCCTGGTTGCCATTAGCCCGGGAAATCTGTCTTCCCTGTAGATGGATTCAAACTCTTTGAAATGGTAAGACTGCAGATGTTCAGGTCTTTCTGGTTTAGTTGCACATGCTGGTTCCGGGCAAGCTCGCAGCCTTCGTGTCGCACAGGGCTGGGAAGAAGGACCAGTCCTCCACCCTTAGCGCTGGAGATGCGGGAAGTGAGACTTAATTTGCGTTGGCGTTTTTGTTTGCTGGGTTGGCGTTTTTTGCGTTTAGCAGCGTCTGTGGGTGCCCGTGCTGCAGACGACAAGCCCTCCGGTCCCTGCGGAGCTGCCTGGACCCCGGGGGATTCTCTGTGCTCTGCCCCAATTAGCCCAGCTGTTCCTCTCCTTGTTCCTCTGGGGAGCTGTGGATTCCCAGGTTGTGGCTTTGAACGCTTAGCTAACATTTCCCAAGCAGAAGAGATGGGGAAACACATGTGGGTGTGAAAGACACATAGGCAGAGACGTTTTTGACGTGAGTGTTGAATTTGCAGAAACTTCAGATCTATAAATAATTTGGGTCAGGAAGCCTGATTAGAATAAGCTCAGGCTGGAACCTGCTCCCCACACCTGTGGCGCAGTGTTGGCTTTTCCTCTGCCCCGTCCCCTTCTGCAGGTATAAACTTGGATGTGCAGCCGTGTTTGCAGGTCCTGGAAATGAGGGATTGTCTGAGCAGAGGTTGCCACCAATTTAATCCATTGAGAAAGGCGAAATCCAAGCAAGACAGGACAGAGGTTTGCCTGCTCACACCTGGAGCTTCCCTTAAGTACAGGGCGGGATGGAGGAGGAAAATGTCTCCAAAAAAGGGGATTAGGACTCCAAAAACATGAGAAGGCGGTCTTGGCTTTGCGCTGCCTTGCTGCTTTATGTGCGTTGTGCCCAGCAGCAGGAGGGAGAAGCCGGGATGCGAGACTGGGTTTGCTTGGATGGGGCTTTTGTGTCTCTTTGAAGTTCAAAAGCAACAGCGGATTTGATCACCAGGTCTTTTCCTGTGCGGGGAGAGCAGGGTCCTTGCACAAAAGTGCCAGCTCGTTATTACCTCTTGAAATTGAGCCTTCAAGCAGTGTCCAGATGAGACGCTGATGTGATGCCACCGGGCTTGCTTGTCACCAGTCCCACCAGTTCAGTCCCTTCCCGGCCAGATCTGCTGCCCATCGCTCTGGTGGCCACAGCCACCCTGTCCTAGCCCCCTCTTTATAAAATAAAGCTCGAAGTCTGCAGAAATGTAAGGAATTGTCATTGTAGTGGTAGGCAGCACTGAAACCCCCACTCGGCTGCAATGCAGCTCAGCACCTGGGCGCTAACAGGACTCGCTGCCACGAGCTCTCACCAAGCTGGTTTTTCCTGTAGAGTTTTGTACGGGCAACCCCAGTGGGGATTAGTGAGTGTATTTAATGTTTAGTCAGATAGTGTAATTCTGGAAAGGATGGATTTTCTCCGTCCTCGGAGACCAGATCGTTTGGTCTCGAGAAGCTGTTTTGCTCCGAGCCGCTCGGCCTGACAGCATCGGGACTTTCTGGAGTGAACCCGTCTATCGAGGCTTCCCCCTGCTATCTTTGGGGTGAAAATAGAGGTGATGCCCATCATGGCACATGTGTTCTGTCTAAATTTGGGAAAAATGCATGAAGAAAATGTGACAGGCGAGGAGGAGACTGGGATATGAGGGAGCCTCCAGGTAATGGAGTTAATTGGATATGCTGATTTGAGTTGAATGCGCATGTAAAGGTTGTCATTAACGTCCTCACGGACATACCTGTGATTTAAAGGAAAGATGCTTAATGGGATTACTGTTTCACTTTAATTTCAAGAGGGAGGCTTCCCACACAGAGAGCAGGGAGCTGAATCACAGTCGAGGCGTTCGGTTCTCCAGGGCCGGGGTTTGCCTCTGCAGATGGGGATGTGGGGAGAGATGCGATCCAGGGGTTCGTGCAGGGCCCCAGCATCTGCAGCAGCAGATTCAGGCCCCACATCTGCCCTGAACTGGCCATAGGATCCTCAGCAAACCACTTGGCTTCCCTGGGGTTTATTAACAACCTGCAAACAGCTCCGACCTTGCTCCCCGAGCTCCAAGAGTTAGCTGATGTTAGCAACGCTCCGAGGGAGGCCAAGGGGTGCTTTACTCTCGGAAGAATTTCCTGTAGGGTTTGAAGAGCTCTTGGGAACTTCTTGTCTAGAGATTTGCAATTTCTATTCTTGATTCTCCTCTCCTAAAGATTGCTGTGCTTTGTTTCTTTCCTCTCCGGCTGTCAGAGGCAGACACCAGCGTGGGTAACGCTGTAAAACGGTACTGTGAGAAAGGGGGTTTGTGAGGGGGACAGCAAAAGTGGCAGGTGCATCTCTTTTAGTCTGGTGTGAAGGTAGAATAGCCCGGTTTAATCAAACTGGATTAGCAAAAGTAAATCCTTTCTGCAAAGACTGTTTGGCAGAGGCGACACACGGAAAATCTGGACTGGTATTTATTTATCTCGTCCTGTCTTTGGGGGAGCTTTTGCATTGGTGAGGCTCTTGCTTGTGGAAATTTCCTTTAGTACCGAGTCTAGGTAGGAAGGACCCCACAGAACCATGGACAGAAAGAGGCAGGGAAAGGCTATTTAAAATTTACTGTGCTCCAGTACAATTTAGAAGCCTGCTGCCAGTAACAGTCATTCTGCTGAATTTCCAGCGCTGAAGCAAGAAATCCATCCTAGAGCTTTATGGGAAGTTTTAATGGGAAATGCCCCGAGAGCTGAGATGTGCAGACGTAAATGGTGAAAAAGTGGCAATTCTGCAAAGATGCACCTTGGCAGCAAAGGCTGCTCCTTGTCTTGGGTTTCTGTTCCAGGCAGTAGATGCGGTAACGCTCCAGTGCACGTTCCCGGAGCTGGTACAGTCCTGCTCGAAACATCCATTTAAACACAAATGCAATGTTATTTGATAGTATTCACCCTGAAGGGCCAGAAATGCTAGCATGAAAGGAGCAGCCTTCAGGCTGCAGGGTTGACCGGGCTTTTTATTTTGTCACCATTACATGCAAAGATAAGAAAATTCAGCCAATGCCTTGCACCTCCTGACCAAGAGCATCATTTCAGGAGCCCACCCTGTGCCTCTGTGGGTCACTTCACTTGGAGGGGTGCAGCCAAAAACGAGGTGCATTGTGACCCGTCTCCCATCAGGTGCCTGGGGAGAAGCTGCAGTTCTTAATGGGTTAATGGGTGGCCTCGCATCTGGGATCTGGGGTGAGGAATCAGACCCTTTGTGCACCGACTTATTCAACTGTTTTTTCTGGCACCAGGCATTTCGTCACGAGTCAGCCTCATTGAAACACTCGTAATGAAAACAGACAGGTAATTTAATCACGGAAAGTTCCTACGAAGATATTCGATGTCTTCTAACGGGAGCCTGCTGGGGGCAACTGGAAGGGAATCCAAATGTATCTTAGCTCTGGTACAGGCTGGGCAAAATACCCAACAAAGTTTGGTACAATAGGTATGTTGGAGCTTCATGTCATAGTAGATCCTTGAATAGTTTGTGCACTTATCGCCACGGGTGCTATACTGCAACATATACATGATGCGGTATGGTATTTTGCTAATCTCTTAAGATAATGCAGAGCTTATGCCTGCAGCCTGTATTGTGGGGGAATTAGACACATAAATCTGTGCAGTGCCTTTGAAGGGCTGCGGTTCCCTGAACTGAGCAGCGTTTTGTTCCATCACGTGGGGCGTTTTGCTGGCCTGGCATCCTCTGAGCTGGGGTTGATATTTGGATTTGCAGATTATGTCATTAGGCCCTTTTCAAGGCACATTGGTAAACATACATCAAGAGTGATTGAGGGAAGCGCTGGTTTTGTCCCAAATGACTTCTCTGATTCACAGCGAGCGTGCAAGGCTGCGATCTGTCCTCCCAGTCTCAGGTGGCCGAACATGTCCCTGCTGCTGGATGCCTCTGGTTTCCATTGCACCCCTGTGCTTCTTTCTGTATGTCCCTGCTCCCTGTTTCACTGCCCTCCAACCCATTCCAACCTGCACCGCTTCCCTCCGTGTCTTTCTCCTAAATCTTTCCCATGCCCCGTAATGGTGCCATGAAGGAAGAAAACCTGATGGAGTTGGAAGGACATAAACACGAGCACTAGCAGCCCAGCCCCATCCTGCTCATCTCTTCTCAGCCTGGGCTTGGGGGTGAACCCAGACTTGTGGGGTTGGTACCACTCCACGGTTCTAGCAATGGGTCAGTAGTTGTTTGGCACTGGAAGGGCACCCCTAAGTTAGGCAGAGGAATTATTTCTGTCTCCAAACACCAACAAGAAGCTTCCTGCTGCGGAGATGATGCCTTTCTTCTTCCGCATTTGCTGGAATCATCATTTTTCTCGTCTGACATCATCATTTGTTGTCATGGAAACCAAACCCTCAGGCAGAGATGCAGTGGAGCATCCTGGCGTCAGCGGGTGCATCTCGGGCACGGGGCTGTGGGATACCTGGGGTGGGAGAGCAGCGGGCTCTGCTCTCCTGTCCTGTGGGGTAACACAGAGCCATCCCACTCTGGGGCTCAGTGGGAGACCCCGGGCTGCTCCTCCTGGCCATGGGGCAGCCCCCAGCACCCCGTGCACGGTGACACCCCCGCCAGGCACAGCCCCAAGCCCTTGTGTGGGCCAGGGGATCCGTCACGCACATGGTGCTGTCTCCAGCCCACAACCAGAATTCCCAGTCGGAATTGGGCTGCACAAGGCTTGTCCAGCGGTATCTCCTTTATTAGCCCTGTCTGACCTCATTACTAGAAAGAAGCTCAATTTAACGAGCTGCCGGTGCCCTGAGGGAACTCTGAAAAACAGTTGTTTTTCACAAAGGCTGCTAATCCTTCATGTCCGGTGTTTCCATTCCCGTTCGGCCATTAATCAGGTGTTTGCATGGAGGCGGCTGTGTGTCCCTGACAAGCCCAGTGTCCCTGCTGTTTATTCCTCCCGTGGTTTTGCAGCCTCGTCCCTCTGTCCGTGGCGCAGGAGCTGGCAGCGCTGTGCACGCCCAGGTCACTTGGCTTTGCAACACCCAGCAAGGCACTGGTCTCATACTGGTCTCAACCTGCCTCTCGTTCTCAGTATTTCATGAAGGAAATGAAATATCCCGATTCGCACCGGTGTAACTAAAGCAGGGTTTGACCTTCTGCATTTTTTTCTTTTAATATTCCGCTCTGACGGTTCAGGGTTTTTGAGGCAGGCTTGGGCCACCTGCGGGATCTTGCCGGAGGCTCCCTGCGTCTGGCCATGATTGTTAAACCAGACCACTCAGATTGAAACCCCGTGTTCTTTTATATCGCTAAAAACTCAGAAGGCAAGGAGAAAAGAGGGAAATCCAGAGAATAAATGTGTTTGTGTACCAAACATGTCTTTACATGGCAGGAGGCATCAGGGCTCTTTCCGAGAAGAGGATTTATCTGGAGGAGGGTGCGGGGAAGCGTCTCCTCTCTATGAGTGTGAAGACATCCTTGTATTTCCAGCTGGGGTGGCTCATTTCTCAGATCAATCTTACGATGCTTAACAACCTGATCTCTTGCTTCCTGGGGACACGAACCAGGAAAAAGAAAAAATAGACGTCCCTCTCTGCTTCTCCATCCTGATGGCTTACACTTGGCCAAAGCCGTCTCCTCGTGCCTCTGCCTCCGTACCGCAGGCAGGGAGTAATCGAGCAGCAAAACGGGATGCGGCAAGACAGCTCGGCGCGAGGCCGCGGCAGATGGTGTCTTGGCGATAAGAGGCTTTTCCAGAGACGGGCAAGTCCCTCGTGCATCCCTTTCCTCTCCGAGCGGGGACGCGTGCTCCAGGACCCCCACGTGCCGAGCGCCTTCCCGGCCCCGTCGAGCAGCATCGCCGCAGCCCCCGGCTCGCCCGCCTGGCAGCTGCCGGTGTTCTCAGCCGTGTAGACACCATGTCGCAATCAAACGGCTATTCAAACATGCAAATCCTGGTGGGGAAGACAATGTAAATTGTTTGTTTATCCTCCTCCCTTCCCCTCGCGCAGCCCCCGAGGCCATAAATTATTAACTTTTGGAAGAGTATCCTTGGCAGCAGCCGCTCCTGGCAGGGATGGGGTTCCTCACAGCTTGGGCAGGTTTTTTTGCAGGAGCTGGGAGGTGGCTTTTGGTGGGTGGATGGATACTGGGAGCCCATCGAACTGGACAGGCCATGTGGCCGCCCTGTTAGTTCTCAATTAGTTTGCTGAATCCTGCAAATTTGAAAGGGATGGGATGGGAGCAGAATCTCCACATTTTCATGCAGATGTACAGTATTGTAGGCGGTTTCTGTGGCAGCAAGAGGTGATGGAGATTGTCTGAGCCTTATTCTTTATGCATCTGGAGGAAAAAAAAACCTCTCTTCTGTAACTTGGCTTTGTTGCGCTGCCTGTGGAGTCTTGTGGTCTTCTTTCAGGCTTATTTTGGAGAGAATCTAAAAAGTTTGCAGTCTTTGTTACTCTTGGATGCCCGTGGTCAGTCATAGCACGCTGACAGTCTGTGTGCTCCCCTTGCAACCGCAACATTTTCTCATTATTTCTCACCGACTGGTGCAATCCCATCAACTTCAGTGGAGGAAGAGCCTTTGCTTTAGCTCCTGTATGTGCACGTTGCCAGCTCTTTGCTTTGTCGCCAGGTTGCAAGCTGAGATTTTGAATTAGATTCCTTTTCCTACCTTGTCATCCTCCCATCACCCACCCCCAAAATAAAATGGGAATTTGGCTGCTGTGAAATCACCTGTAAACCGTTTGTGCTTCTTCCAGATCCGAGCAGATGGTCCTCCCCATGGTGGAATTCAGTATGAAATGGTGACGGTTTTCAAGGACGGGAGCCCAGTCCTTCGAGACATGGCCTTCTCCATCGATCGGAAGTATCTGTACGTCATGTCGGAGCGACAGGTGAGGCATCTGCGCCTTCTTTAGGGTCTCTTCCAACCCAAAGGATTCTGTGATTCCCTCCATGAGGAGCGTGTTGTTGGGGCAGGCGGAGCTCGGGTTGTGTGCCGAGCCCCATGGCGCACACAGATGGGTCTGGGGGGAAGGAGCACCGGCAGAAACTCGGTTTTATCTGCCTCTGCTCTGAGATTGTCGTCAGTGCATGGAGGAGAGAGCCGTGCTCAGATCTTCTTGTCTGCAGGTGCTGGAGCCTGAGCCAAGCTGCCGCGGGGGAAACGCGGTTTGGGGCTCTGAACCTGCTAACGAGATTCTGAGCCACAAAATGTATGGATTTCCTCCCTGCAGCGAGGCTGGCAGGCTGTGGTTTTGCGTGGTTTCGTCTGAGCGTCCTTTACGATGGCTTTATTTATTTGCCGGTGCATTTGAAGCGGTTGCGGGCGAGCGGTGCTGGTGCAGAGCTGGGACCGAGCGTGGTGCGGGTGGGCGCTGTGCAAGCGACGTCTGTGCCGTGCCAACCCTTCCCAGGCCAGTTCTGCCGCTGCCCTGGACGTGATGCCCACCCGGGACCAAAAACCCACAAGCAGAATGATGATGATGGGAATTTACAGCCGACAGTCCCCAGCAGTCTAGTTTTTAGGGGAGCCAGCATAACATAAACAATCTGGGACCTTCTGTTCTTCTCTCGAGACAAGAAAACACATGAAGTCCCCACCATTAAGCCAGACTTCTGGGTTCACTGACTCCGTTGAGCATTTTATTGGCTATTACTCACGACTGTGTAATTCAGATTAATAGAGCTGGTGCCTTGTGAGTGGTGGAGGCAGCAGAAGGGTTGCATCTGAAGATGTCTGGATGCTATTAAATCGTTCCGTGCCGAGTTAACCCTCTGGTCACTAACAGCTTTCTACATCTGCTGGTAAACAAATACCTGTCCTCCCTCCCACCTGCTCCGAGGGATGCTCTGCACAGAGGTACCGGCGCCAACGGCTCCTCCCAAAGCCGGCAAAACCTGTAGCAAAACAAAATAAATTGGCAAATACTCAGCTTGGTTATAAAGCTATTTAAAGCCGGGGAATAAATACTGCAGAAAAGTGCGGAGTCTTCTCCCTGCTAAAAGATTTAACTGAATGAATCCCTGTGGTTAAAGAAGGCATTATATACTTGTTATAGCGGCTCAGTGATAGAAACTGCCGTGAGCAGCCGCAAATTTAGGATCCCATTCTGGCTTGGACTTGGATTGGATGGTAATGGTGAGGATCTATGCAAACTTTGAGTTATTTTATTAAAATGTTAATGCTGTGGTCGTTTTTCTCCAGGAGCCACGTGCTCCTCGTGCTCTCGCCAGGTGGGAAATGATCCAGCGTGTGTCTCCAACACTTGAGGAGCTGTTTTCCTTAGGAGGAAAATCCAGTGGGAATGCCTCCAACTCATCTTTTATGAGGCGAGAGCGTCTTAATATTCATCAAAGCGCTAATTTGCTTAATTGTGAGACAAAAAGATGTGAAGGGAGTTAGCAAAGAATAGAATATTCCTGGAAACTTGACTCCATTTCCAGCACTTGCCTTGGGGGTGACTCCGGGAGTGGGGGGGACACGGTCCCTTGTTTCTTGCTGGTCTCGCTGTAGGATTTGCCTTTTGCCCTTGCAGAGATATGTGCTTTGGGTCCAGAAGTCCCGCTATGCTGTTACATATGGATTTTGTCAACTGCTGTGACCCCACTGCCCTAATCCTGGCAATGTGATAGTTCAGCAAAGTGGAGAGGAGAATATATGTATTATTTTTTTTTTTCCTGAGCGCTATATAAAGGAGATGATTGAAAAGGGGTCGGTAGCCAGAGAAGGGGAAAGGCCCACTGGTGTTAGAGGGCTGAGGCTGTAAATGGTGGGAAGTGCCCTCGGAAATACCGAGGACATGCGGTAAAAATGTCTTGCGAAGTCTGGAAATCTGGAACAAAATGAAATTCTGCCACGGTAAAATGACACACAGAGCAGCTGTTCTTAATGTTGATCTGCTGCATGTTAACGTACTGGGGGAGGACTGGCCGGAGTCTGGGATTTTAAATATCTGCTGAGAAGGAAACAGGATACATGGCTGTGTCAAAACCTCTTTCAAAAAAATGGGGTTTTTTTAATGGAATTCAGCTAAGAAATGTGCTCCCCAATACTGATGGGTAGCAGGTCTTGAGCTCCTGTGGCCGTGGTGTTGGGTGCACGATGGGACACGATGCTCTGCGTTGGACTGCGATCCTGCACAATAAACGTGTGGATACCTCCCGACAAAGAGCGGATAGAACATTTCGGTAGGAATCCCATCTTCCCTTCTGCACTAGCAACAGCTAGGATCAGCTTTATGCTGAAAACGCCTTGGGGGAAGTAGTTGCTTTATCCATCAATCTGGAGTTGTGGTTGCAGGCACAGCCCTTCCCGCTCCCCTGGCTCCGGTCCCAGCCCCGTCTGCGTCTCGCTCCAATTTCTCCGCACTCCTTTGGAGCTCTCCAGGAGCCTTTCATGTTTCGCTGCCAGCTTCTTCCAAAGCAGAATATTTGACATTTGATTTCACTCCCACAAAGCACAGAAGCAACAGTTGCGCAGCCCAGTCCGGGGGAGAGAAGGATAAAGAAACTTTGCTCCCAGCCGCTTATTTTGAGTTCTCTAACCACATGATTCAAGAGTGCTTATTAGGAGCTTTTACAGGCTCTTTTCCCACCGCACCTGGTTTCAAATAGCTCTTACGGCAAAAGAGAAACGATTCTGGTGCTGTTTAAAGCAGGGATTCGTTTCTCAGCATCCCTCTAGCAAAGCAAACAGCATTTCTGCCCACAAGCTGAGCAAGGCTCGGATGCTGCGGAAATAGATGGAGCCGTGTTGCGTTAGCAGAGATACGTGGGGTGCCAGGACGGGAATAGCAGCGGGACTGGGACTGCCAGGCATGGGCAGAGCTGGAACGTGCCCTCGGATTAAATAATAATCGGTGTTGGGGGTGATGGATGTTGGGAGGACTTGCACTGCGTGGCTTCTTCTCAGCATGAGCTGCCTCTTGTTTTGCACAGGCAAACAAATTCAATTACTAGTTTCTATAAGGGGAAATAAAAAATTAAAAAATAACACACCAAATAAGATATCGAAGTGGAATCAGTAGCGTTGCCGTCGTGATGGGCTCGTCAGCCGCTTTGTTAATGGCAAAACCAGTGGTGAGTGTCTTGGGGTCACCAAGTCCCCCCAGATGCAGAATCTTCCCATTTAATAGCGAGTCTGTCATGGAGCCCACATCAACAGCCCCTGCATGTGCAGAAAAGCTTCTCCAATTTCTTGCTTCCAGAGGGAAAGAGCTGACATTTACAGGAAAAATGCTGGTTCTATGAAGAAAAAGTGGCTTTATAATTCAGTCCCGAAGCATTAATTGTCTGTGCATCATGGTAGGGTTTTTTAATGTATGAAAGCTCAGTGCATTTTAATTAAATAAGCCCTGTAGGACGAGAGCAGGTTTATGACTCCAGGGCTGCACCCCCTTTTTTACCGGCTGTGTCTGCTCCCTGTGCGAGCCTGAACTGTTGCAGCGCTGGTTGGAAATGCAGCAGGTTTGACTCCGCTCCCACGTCCACCTTCAGCAATGCGAGCGAGCCCTGTGAGAAGTGGTGGGCATCCTCCGGCACGGAGATTATGTAAGCGTCAGCAGAATCGGGGCCGGAGATTTTTGCAGCTCTCGCTAGAGGAAGAAGAAATTGTTATTTTTAATCTGGGAGTGAGCGGACGCTCAAATCAAACCCACGGCAGGCGTCGGGGCGAGGGATTGGCGGCTCCAAAAGATTTCACCGCCTAATCAAGGGCTATAAAGACGGAATTTAAAACGGCAGGGTCATAATACTGCAGGGTTTGTTGGAAGAAAGATCGCTGTGCTAATCAAGAGAGACTTGGCCCAACAGGTCTGTTCCCTTCCCGAATGCAGAGGGTGCAGGAGCAGCGATGGGTGCAGGAGCAGCGATGGGTGCAGGAGCAGAAGAGCCAGAACTCAGGGCAGGCACTCCCCCTCCTCCCATTCTCTCTTCCCTACGTATCTTTTCCTTCATTATTTTCCAACTTCTTTTTTTTTTTCCCAGCTAATGATCTATCTCTTGTTTGTGCTAATCATGTAAAACAGGTTGATGAAGCGCCGAGGTCACGCGCTGTGGGTCTGTTCCCTGATGGGTGAAGCGGCACCTTCCTAATGAGGTACCTGGCCAGGATGCTGCAAATGCAAAATTCATCTTCCATAAGCATCCTCCAAAATTCCTTGCACATTTCATTGCCTCAGAAACAGCGCTGCTCGCAGCTCATCCATAGTTACTTGGGTGGTTAATTCTGCCACAGGGGGATGATTTCATTCTGGTTTTATACGGTCTGTAACAGAGCGGCTTCCTGCTCCGTGACCGTGAACCTCACCATTCCCGTGGTAGAAATAATAACCTATAATCACCCAGTGAAATGCAGATAACATCAATTAGCACAGCAGAGCACCAAAGGCCATCGACCTCTGTAGCCGGAGATGTGCTTGAGGAATCCTCTGCTCGTCTAGCGGGTACCGAATGCTCCGCGGTCGCTTTGCCTGCGTGATGCTGAGCCCCGTGTGATCATAGAATCATCCCACAGTTTGGGTCAGAAGGGGCCTTCAAAGCTTATGTAGTGCAAGCTCTGCCATGACAGGGACATCTTCACCAGCTCAGGTTGCACGGAGCCCCATCCAGCCTGGCCTGGGATGTCTCCAGAGATGATGCTGAGCCCTGCGTGATGCTGAGCCCTGCGTGATGCTGAGCTTCTCCGTGCCCTTTGCAGGGTAACGTTGCCTTAGGGGAAGGCCAGGAGGCTTTAGAGGATGCAGGCTGACTTCTTCTTGTTTTTTAAGTGAGCACTCACTAGAGCACCCGGGCAATTTCTTGTGGCTGACGCGATGTTTTTACACCCAGTTGATGTAGTTCGGAGACCCTTATGCAGAGGGTTGTGAGCGGAGCTTGGTGGGAGGCAGCGAGGATTAATGCTGGTCCCTAAAGATTCCAGTCCCTCAAGATTTTGGTCCCTAAAGATTCCCCTCGCGTGCGGGGAGGAGGGCAGAGCTGCTGCTGTAAATGACAGTCCCTGGGCACGGGGAGGGGACCAACACTCGCTGCTGAGGGAATCTCGAAGGTTATTTGAATAACAGAGGTAGAAGGTGCTGTTTTATCTGCCTGCAGCCACTTTATCGCAGCTTTATCTCTTAACCAGCAAGGAGCAGCGCTCTAAGCATCATTACTGTGCGTGCATCAGCACCGGGGACCGGTATGACCAGTATTGACCTGGTTACGAGCATCTCACAAGCGTGTGCTCCTGGCTCCCGTTGCTTTTCCACCGAGTGAAGTTCCCCCCGTTCTCCCTCTTCCACATACATCATCGTGGCTTTAGGTAAAGAAACTGTCTTTTTCGTCTGTGTTAGCTGTGAAATATTTGCTTTGCAAATGCCCCCGTGTCAGGAGCTGCGGATCTGCAGGAGTCTCTGGGGATAATTTGTTGTTCAGCTCCCTGTCCTGTAACCCCGAGATGTTTAAGTCCTGTGAAAACCGCTTTGCTTCGGGCTGAACATTCTGGATGCTGATGGAGAGGGAGGCAGGCGGATGATTTAAAAGAGGTTGGAATCGGAGGGAGGGCTGAGAAAAACAAAGAAGTCCATCAATTCTGGAGTAGCGAGGCTGTAAATACTGATGGTGTCCTGAAAAGAACTGAGAAAACACAATAAAAAATGCAGGAGATGTGGATAAAAGGGTCTGGAGTCATCAAGAGTGAAAAAATGGAGTGATTAAATTTTTAACTACATTATCTGCTAGTTGAACAGCCAGTTAGCTGGACATAATCTTTGCAAAGTTGGAACCACTGGGAGGGAAAATGGCTCAGCTGAATCCCACCAGACGTGTCCAAAATCCTGCCGCCTGTGATCTGCTCCGCTCTCCTCCCTGTAGTCGATCAGGAATAATCCAAAAATCCCGCTAAAAACTTGGCTGAGATCATTAGCAATATCTACCTGACAAGGAGGATGTGTTAATGAACAGCAATGGACCAAAAAACCCACAAAATCCAAAATGGGCTGTCCCGTTTCCGGCCCGTTTGTCACACATACAAAATGTTCAAGCACTCGAGGGTGCGGAGTTAAGCACAGGAATCTTTGGGGTAACAAATGCTTGGAAAATCGACTTTCCTGGAAGAAGTGGGGGAATAAAACCACCCCAGTGTAAAAATCTGACATTGGGCTGGGTGGGTTTGTTTTTTCTAGATGAGATACATCTTAGGCGTTGCTCATGTGGTTGTTTCTTGGAAGTGCTCGCAAAGTTTGCTTTCAGAGTTCGCTTGTTATGCTTTGTTGCTTTTGTGTTTGTTTGGTTTTTTTAATTCTTTGGGTTATTTTTTCCCCTTCCAGTCGCAGCCACAGGGTTCCCATGCGTTTGCTCCGGCATTTGCTTCCCTTTCCAATTCCTCCTTTTCCACCAACCTATTGTTTAATTTTCAAGCAAGCGACTGCAGTCCTGAAATATTTCCAGAATTTCCCTTACGTGCGTGTACACACGCATGCACCCTCCTTCTCAGCACACGGGTGTTCGTAAGGGGACAGGTGACATCCTGATAGCTGCGGGGTGCTTTGATGTCCCTCCAGATTTAATACCACCCCCCATAGCGGGTTTTGGAGCTGGGGCTCCTGCTACCTGGATGATGCTGATGTTCACGGCCAAGTTGGAGCAGTGCGGGCAGAGCTGTGGGTTTGCCGCAGGATTTGCGCATTTGGGGTTTTTTTTATTCTTTGGGTTGTTTTATATATATTTATTAATATATATAATAATATATATATAATTATTAATATATATATTTATATAGCTGCAGGGTGGTTTAATGTCCCTCCAGATTTAATACCACCCCCCATTTGGTTTTTGGAGCTGGGGCTCCTGCTCCATCTCCCTGGATGATGCTGATGTTCACGGCCAAGTTGGAGCAGTGCGGGCAGAGCTGTGGGTTTGCTGCAGGATTTGCGCGTTCGGACGGACGGACAGACAGACACAGGTCCCGTGTCCTTAACAGGAGCGACGAGAGAGAGCTGTGTTCCCAAGAGAGAAAATTGCTTAAGGGAGAAATCTGAAATTTCACACTCTGTGCGCAGATAGGAAATTTAAAAGGAAACCTCCGGCTCCTCTTGCTCTCTCCTATTTTAACTTTTCCTCCGCTGCTGTAGTAGTTTGTCTTCTCAGCGAATGGGTCTGGCGACTGTTCAGCCGGCGAGGAGGGGAATTGTTCACGCCGGGCGCCAGCAAAAAAGAAACATAACTCACAATATGGCGAGGGGAGCTCTGAAATTGCGCAAATTATTCTATTTTATACTTTAATTAGTTTGAATTAGCAGCGGGAATAGATGCATAAAATGATCCAGTGAAGGGTGAAATGGAAAAAGGGACACGGTGTAGAGTATCGCTTTATTATTATGAAGTTTGCATAAGTAAGCGCGGACGATGTGCATTTTCCATTTTTCCCCTCAAAGTTCTGCAAAATCAGGTGGCCTGTGTTTTGTCTTTCAGTGTATTTTTTTTTTAATTTGTTTCGTATCAGATCAGTTGAGGGAAATACAGCTACAAACACAGATTCCTGTGATAATTTTGAGATGAACAGGGCTGAAAACCCAGTCTAAGTCCCAGCCCAGAGCTCTGAATGTGCTTTGCTTAGGCCAGTCCCACCGGCACAGCTTTAATGCAAACAACCATTCAGCTTTAAAACCAAATTCCCACCGAACTATTAGAAAAGTACGGAAATGTCCAGGAAAAAAGTTCCTGCAGATTCCAGATAAGTCGAAGATGAGGGATGTGCCCCGGGGGATCTGGCTGTAATGGCATTGCAAGCCGGGACTAAATATAAAAGTTAAGGCTGGTTGCAAAGCAGAAAACCAACTTTTTGTGGGGTTTGCTTTTGTTTTCTCTCCTCTTGCCCCAGCAAAATATTTCCCCTGTTAAAACTTTGCTATAGCAGATTTCCTTGAGGGTGTCAGACCGCGGGTAGGAAGGCAAAGGGGTTTCCCTGGCAAACCTGGGATGCTTTTGCACAGCAGACAAGTTCAGCATCCCAAACGCAAATCCTGAGCCCAAAGAAACCCCTCCAGCCCCAGGGGTCCCTCCAGCTCCATCCCTCAGGAGCCACTTGATAACTGGGGCGTTTCTGGCCCACGCTGGTGAGGAAAAGGAGCTCCGTTAATAATCTTGTATTTATTTTAGCAGGGAGCAGGAATGTGCCCAGCAGACTAAACACTCCGCTCTCCCCCCTGCGTGCCCAGGGCCGTGCTGGGGACTTTTCCCTGCCAAGTTTGCAGAGGAGCTCAGCGTTCATGAGAGGGGAAATAGCAGTGCTGAAGGTTTTGTATGCGGGTGTAAAATAAATAATTTTTACTGTAAGCAAGCTTAGAAAGTGTTCCTTGCACGGGGAGCTGCTTGTTTTCCCTATTTCTTTTTCCTCTGTGCTTACCTGCCCGTTCGGTTATCACGGCTGCCTAATTTCCACCGGCTGCTTTGCAGCAAACACCACCAGCCTGTGAACGTTTCGCTCTCCGCTAAACAGATTTATCCTCCCCAAAGCCCTGTGAGATGGAGCAGTAATATCACTTTTTAGATGAGGAATTGAAGCGTAGAGATGCTACGTGAGCTCTCCTAAGTCACACAGGAAATCTATGGCAGAGGGAGAGGCTGAGCTGAAACCTCCCAAATCCTTAGTCCTGTAACAAAGGACCATTCTTCATTTCATCACTGTTCGGTTTGGTGCTCCCTAGTGCCAGGGAGATAAGGCACCAGTCGTGGTTTGCAGTGACAAATAGTTTGCACAGTCACCTGTGAACATTAATACATTTCAGGTTGTTTTGGGTTTGCCTTTTTTTCTTCTCAGGCTGCGAACTTTTTGCTCCAAACCTTCTTGAGCTCTGGCAAGGCCAATGCGCTGGTTTTGATGGCTAAAAAACCAAAACTCAGGCGGGATGTTGCTGTTTCTGCCTTGATGTGCCCGCGTCATACAGAGCATCTCCGCAGCTCTGCCCTTCTGCAGTGTGTGCGGAACAGGGTCACCGATTTCTCCTGCTCCTTGTCCGTGCAGGCAAACCGGGCAGAGTATTTTGTGCTTAAAATTAACCTGAGCAGGGGCTGAACCGAGAGGTTTCTGCTGTTTTTGCAAAGGGCCGAGCAAAAAGCGAGCCAGGGCTGTTGTGTATAATCCAGTCTCCCTACCCTGACTGCTCGCCTTTTGCTGTTAGACAAAAAAAAAATCTGAGATGTGGCAGGAAAAGATTGTGCTTCAGATGATCGTTATCCTTCCAGTCTGCTGATCGCAGCCCAGAGGGCTGCTCAGTTGCAGAGGAGTTGGCACGGGTGTGTTGGAGCGTGCTGGAAGCTGGCATGGAAATCCTGCTGTCCCCGGCCTTGCGATGGAGCAAAATATCGTTCTGCTTGTGTGTTACTGAAGTCAAGGCAGCTGTGGATGTCGCAGTGGAGAAGGAAGAAGGTTTTAAGGCAGTAAGGGAAGTCCAGCATGCTCACACAACACCGGGTTTGGTTGGTTGTAGGAGTATTCGAAGCGATGGGCGCTATTCTGAAGTTGTGCCACCAAACACAATGACACATCGCCTCCTCCCCTCCCTGGCTCCACTTCAGAGTGTGTCTCTCCAGTTTCTCTTGCAACACATATTTATCTGCTCTGTGGCCTTATGGCTGTTTAATTAGCATTCATGTTTCCTTTCAAACAGAAATTGAGTTGAGTGCTCGCAGAGCTGGAGCGATTGCACCACGTGGGCAGGATGGTGCCTGCTGCTCTCCTGCACGCCGTGGTGAAAGACCTGGAGGAGACCAAATGAGGTTGTCAAGGCATCAGAGATGCGTTCAAATAATTTAATTAAAAGACACATTTGGAGTCACGTACGAGCAGTGGGAAAAATAAGAAGATTCAAGTAGCACAGGGGCCCAGAAACAAGACTCGAGCATGGAGGGTTTCTTAGCAGCTGAGATGGATGCAGGGGCTGGTGCGATCTGAGCTGCCTCAGCCTGGGGGTCACAATGGCCCAAAAGGGGGTTCAGCTGGAGAACAGGAGCTGAGGGGAGACCTTCTGATCTCTGAACTGCCTGAAAGGAGCTTGGAGCCAGGGGGGTCGGGCTCTGCTCCCCAGGAACAAGCGCCAAGAGCAGAGGAAACGGCCTCAAGTTGCACCAGGGGAGGTTGAGGTTGGATGTGGGAACAATTTCTTCCCCAAAGGGCTGTGGGGCGTTGGAACAGGCTGCCCAGGGCAGTGCTGGAGTCACCATCCCTGGAGGGGTTGGACAGACGGACATGAGGTTCTCAGGGACGTGGGGTGGGCGAACGGGTGGACTCGATGATCTTGAGGGTCTCTTCCAACCAAAATCATTCTCTGACTGTTGGAAGCAGGGACATACCTTTTGCTCTGTTAGTGACACCCTTAATGATCCTGCTCGATGCTGTGGACTTCAGAGCACTACGGTGGTAGAAATCAAAACCAAAATGACCCAAGTCAACTGACATTCAAGGCAGAACTGGGTAAGGGTTCTCTGCCTGCCCCGCTCCCATCCGCTTCTCTTGCTGGTGGCCTCTATCACTGTCATTCCCTGGTCCACCCAGCTGCACAGGGCACGAGCTCCAGACATGAGCATCTCCCATCTAATCTGCCGCGATAAGGCTGGTATTTAGCACTACGGTTCATGGCTGATATTTTCACTGTCTCCTAACAAGCCGCAGTTGGTGCAGGCTTTTCCCCATCCCTTTAAGAAGTGACTCACAGGCAGGCAACTGTCAGTGTCTTGTGTGCTAATAATATCTCCATAAGAACATGATGATAAGGTCTTTTTTATTTAGGGGAGGACTCAGAGGGGAGGATGGGTGTTAAAAAATAACTCCTCCTCGTGTCTCTGGGCCGACGGACCTGCCCGCAAATCGAGCTGGCTTCAAATCCTTCCATCCAAAAAGAGCTGACCACACTAGAACAGCGTTATTGGAGAAACGGTGCCAGAAAGAGCATTGCTGCGACTGCAGAGAGGAGCGTGCGAACTCCAGTCGTTAGTCAAAGATTTTTCTATTTTGGGGGTTTGCTTTCGGTTTGCGTGGCCCGGCTGGTGGCCTGGGATGCAGCTCTGTCCCTGTCACCTCGTCCCAGCAGGATGCTGGGAGACCCACAGCATCCCTGTAGGGCGGCTGCATGGTTTTGAGTGAGTCTGGGTGTGGGTTTGAGGCTACGCCGTTCCGGAAAAACTGCATCCCACCCAGCGCAGAACCTCAATCCATCAAAGCGTCTGAGGGAACGGTCAGCTTAGGGCTCTCCGTGGCCTTCCAGGGGTGCAGTGGGGTTGGGGAATGTAATTCCACCTGCCACCACCCCCCCGAAATACCCACCCTGGGCCCTGCTCTGGTGTCCACAGGGGTGCGGGACTGGAGCCCTGTTCGGGAGCGATGCTGCTCCCCCCCGCTGGGCTCCCCGCCGGTGCAAGGAGAGGTGAGAATGTCATTTAGACCCCAGCTGGCAATTTCCTATCCTTTCCTAATGGAGTGAATGTGGTCCCCATAACTATAAATTTTCCTGGCTTGGGTCAGTTGAAATTGGAGTCTTAACGCTATAGAAGGGCAGGGTTTTATTTTATTTTTGCACTCTGTGTAATCACATTGATGGCAGCAGGGTAACAGTCTTGAATTATGGGTGACCAGAGAAAAAGAAGGCGTCTCCTTAGCTCCCCGTTGTTATTGTCTCTGGGTGCAGAGCAAAATGTGTAGGCTCCAGGCTAGATTGTGTAAATCTCGTTAGAAAGCCATTCCCAGCTAATGAAACCCTGGGAGAGAGGGATTTGGCTTCCCAGCCTTCAGCCTTATAGCAAAGGCTGGAATAAATCCATCTTCGGTTATGTGTAGGCTGTTCTCCCCTCTCCCCCATTGCGAGTGTGTATTTATTGGTGGAGCCGAGGTGTCACAGTGGTCATTGGAGATCAGCCGCAGGTCAGGAATTTGTTGCATGCGCAGCTGAATGATTTCAAGCGACAATTATGTACTCTTTTAAAAAGAAAAGAAAAAAAAAATACTGGTGTGCAAAGAAACTTCACCTGGTCTTTAATCCTTCTAGGGAAAGGGCGATCAGACGCGTAAATAATTGTATCTCCCCCACTGCGAGCCCGCTCCGCAGCTTGCTTGGCAATATGTATTAATTCAAGGGGCCAGAGCTGTTAAGGAAAGCTGTTGAAACGAAGTATCTGAGATAAATGCATCTCGTCTTTCCTTGTTTGTGTAGGCTGAGAATGTGCCTGCCGGAGCCGCGGATCCCACTTGGGGTCATGTTTGTTTGGCTGCGACTTCCTTGCTCTGAGCACGGGTTTACCAGCTCCTACGGCGTGAAATACGGTTGTCTTTGTCCTCCTTCGCTTGATGGCCGTTATGTTGTTTGCTGAAGTTTTGAGCACATCTGCTGTGTTATTGCTCTTGGTAAAACACAGACGTGGCAACGGAGACTCTGGCTTCCAGCTCCGGGATGTTTGCATGGATTTGTTCCTCCTCTGCACGTTTTGGGGACGATTTGGAGACCCTGACATCCAAGGCTTGCACCTGCAGAGATCTCTAATCCCTTGTGTTCCAGCCCATCCCTTTTCCACGCCATCTCTTCCTATTGCAGCATCTCTGCTGGAAGGTTTATTGCTCTGTTTTCTGCTTTTTCTTGTTTCATCTATTTTTTTTTTCTCATCCGCCTTGCCTAACGCATATAGACCCAGGGGAGATTTTTCCCCTCCGTGTCTCGGTCTAGACCTTGCTCAGAATTTGCTGTACACCCTCCAAGTGCCTGTTGGCATTTGCTGCTGAGAGCAAAGCTCCGGCCAAGCCCGGCGATGGGGACATCCCAGCATTGGGCAGCACCAAGGGAATTGCTGGAGGGTTCCCGTCCTGTGGCACAGGTGCCTTGCTGTGGAGTATTTCAGGCCATCAGTGTTTGACGAACGTGCGCTTGGTTTATTGAAACAAACTCTCTGCGTTGG
Source organism: Pampusana beccarii (assembly GCA_013399365.1). Classification (NCBI taxonomy): domain Eukaryota; kingdom Metazoa; phylum Chordata; class Aves; order Columbiformes; family Columbidae; genus Pampusana; species Pampusana beccarii. The sequence continues at coordinate 58,165 of VWYH01010889.1, read as the reverse complement.
AAAACAAGCTGGGAAATTTGCTTTTTGTAACAAAAGGCGCTGGTGGAAGCAAAATCAGCTGTGCCTGCCTGTCATGGAAGGGGGAAAACATAGAGCTCTTGGCAGGCGTTATGTGCAACAGTTGAGGTGAAAATCCAGTTGTGCAGCAGCATCCTGACCCTTCTGGGACAGCACAGGCTGCTGGAAATATTTGCTTTGTTTTGCATTCACTTTATCTCCTGCCCGTCCCAAAGAATAGAGAGTGTCCTGTGCATATAATGAAATCTCTGAAGGCTTGAATACTTTTTTTTTTTCTGCTCTAACTAATCTTTTTTAATGCTTTACAGCCTCATGTTCTGTAATTGAATGCATTTTATTTAGAAAATAACATTTAGCGCCACTTTGGATTTCCAATTATTCTTCAATCGGACTTTGAGGGCCTGATGTCTTTGTCATTTCGATATGCGCAAAAGCTGGCAACATCAGAGCAGCCGACAGCAAATTATTTCCACTGCTGATTACTAAGCTTAGGAGTAAAATACGTGGGCCCGAATTTAGTCTCAGCGTAAATCTCTTGAAATGAATTTGAGTATTACACCAGCGGCGAATTTGTCCCCCTGCTGCCAAGGATGCTGGAAGAAATGAGAGCGACTGTAGCTGTTAGTGGAAACCACCGCAAATGAATCCTCACTCCATAGCAGCCTGTTTCTTGCCTCTGTTGACAGGTTTCTTTCTTTTGGGTCAAGGGAAGGGAACAGACTTGGTGACAGTGGAAAAGCCTCCAAAGAATGGAAGCCGCAGCGGTGACTGTATCTGGTGGCGTTTGCAATGGACTTTAAGGTCCTTGGCGACACCTTCTGTTACAGGAGGAAAAGATGAGTGCTGTACAGCAGTAAATGTTTTATAATAATGGTACGTTTTCTTGTAACTCATTATAAAAGGAGGGGTTACTCCCAGCTTCTGGGTGCCCTTCGTACTCAGCGAGGATGCATCTTGGAGAGCTCTAGCGTTAGTGCTGTGATGAAGCAGCTAATTAATGGTGTGAGCCACACCGCCGGAAGAGTGTGTGCGTGTTTGGAGAGGGAAGGAGGGACATTCCTGTTTATCTAAATTTGCTCAAGTCTAAACTGTTCCTTCAGGGCCTTGAGAGAGTGAGCTGGGTGCCTTATCATAGAGAGAGAGACACTCAAGGTTACCAGCAACTGAGTGTGGGCAAGGTTAGCTGCGTTCTCTATGTGCATCCCTATGGAAAAATGCCCTGTTCAGCGTAGTAAATGGGGATAATCCATGGGCGTTGTCTTGAGGCTTCGATGCAAACAATATCTGAAGCCCAGCCCGTCCTGGTCCCGCGGTGGTCGGGACGCAGCGGTACCGCCGTGCCCAGGCCCTGGTGGGTGCCGTATGCGTGCAGCGAGCCAACAATGCGTTTCCCCAGCTCTTTGTTTCCCTGCAATTTGATTTGGCCCCTGAAGCTTCGCCGTTTTGTCTCCCGAGCTGTTAATTTTTGTACCCCCCCTCACCAGTGTGCTTGTGTGTGATAACAGGGCTGGCGTGCTACAGCTGCCATGGGACAGTGGTTTTCTTCTTTGGGGGAAAGGGCTTAAAGCTCATTTTCTTTTGGAATTAGAGAGTTTGGGATATACTTAGGAGGGTTCATTTCTCACACTGGTGGTCAGGTTCCTAAATTATATTTTTGACAGCCGTATGTAATGATATACAAATGGGAAAGTGATGGAGTAGCAGAAAATTGACTGGCAAGGACAGCATAATGTAGTGAGAGAGCAATACTTACTGAAAAGCCACGGAGACTATGGCAGCGTTCCTGGAGCAAAAGAGTAGCAGGACCACAGTCAGGCTGTGAAAACAGTAATGATACGACTCTGTGACCTTTAAAGCTACTTAGGGCATTCGGATGCTTTGGATTTTCAAGGCTCTATAAAATCACACAAACCGGTCATGCCTGTGACTTTCCTCCTAGGTTTAATGTAGTATTGAAATAATTTGAAGAACCCTGAAATGGTTCACAAAACAGGGAATCGGGGGTTGCTCGCGTTGCAAGCAGAGCTTTGGGACCGGCTGCAAGAAGAGCCGAGCAGGGGCTGGGGTGGTCGTACTGACCCCCCCCGAAGTGCCCTGTCCCCTTGGACTGGGGTACGTGGGTGTCCGAGGGATGAGCCCCACAGCCCTCTTAGCCTTGGGATGCAGGATGCTCTCCTGGGAAAGCAGACAGAGAGGTAAGAGAACATTGGAGGGGCTGGAAGCCGTAATTATGTGCTCATTCTCTGGGCAAAGCCGCTGTTGAATAATAACGTCGGTCACACGCGAGGTGCAGGGCAGAGCCGGGGTTGGGCCATTGAAATGATACTTGCGTGTGCCAAGAAAACAAACAGAAAGGGCCAGTCAAAGCTTTTCAGTGTCACTGACACCCTCGGACGTGCCAGAGCCGGGAACAAAGGCGGCGTTGTCGCGGAGCACAGCCTGCGAGTCTGTTCGGAGCGGGCAGATGCGGGGTTGCCCACCCTGCTGTGCCGCGGCCAGTTGGCCACGTGGGATCCCTTTGCAAGGTGGGTGGCGAGACACGTCCCCCCGAGCAGCCCTGGGCTTTCTCCTGAGCGAGGAGGGTAAACAAAATGTGGCCTCGGTGTCCCCGTGCGTGCCAGGGGTGGCAAGCGGCCAGGAGCTGGGAGGGAGGATGCTGAGCGGGCAGGGATGGGGACAAACCACATGGAGCTCCGGCTCTGCCTCCGTGATGGGCAGGATGGGGCTGGCATTGGGACGCTGGCCCCGGCACAGGGTCCGCCAAGCGGTTTTGGGCAAATTGCTGCAGACCGTGTCTGTGTAAAGACCTTTTAGCCAGGCAGGCTGTGGAGGAAGAGCGGCAGAGCCCCGGGAACGGGCGCCCAAGCTGCAGCCCTGGTGCTGAGCCCCATCGTGTCCCAGCTCTAGTCCCTCGTCTATAAACGGAGGATGATGTTTCATCTGCTTCTGGGAGCAGCTGTGGTCTCTTGTTTCGTGCGTACACATGTTGTCCGTTCCAGCAAGGCTACAATTTCTCCGAAAGCTCCTGGGAATGCCAGAAACGCAGGGAACACGCTGCCGTTTGGGACACCGGGTGTTGGTGACCGTCAGGTGCGGGCTCAGGTCCCGGTGGGTTTGGCTGATTTGCTCCATCACGGTATGTGCAGGAGCGGAGCACGGCAAGGGTTAATCACAGGGGGAGAGGGCAATAACCAGTGTGACAGGGAGCCGTGGGGTCCCTGCTCTGCAGCGAGCGCTGAGCTCCAGCTGCCTCCCATACATATGCTGCTCATTTTTCATACTGAACACAGCTGCCGCCAGCATCTCTTTCCTACCCCTGTTCCTGCCAGTTTTTATGAGAAAAGAATAAAGAGGGGAAACAGATAACTGCAGAGGTTCATTTGCCAATTGTCAGGCTGCCGGTGCATCAGAAATAGAGTCATCGGTCTGCTCCCTCCACCGCGCCGGGGCTGCGCAGGCATCTTTTCACTAGCAGCATTATTTATTCATGGCCCCCCAAAGCTGCTGCAAGAAGGGACCTGCTGATGCTCCCGGTTTTTATTCCAGGGTGGCTTTGGCCTTGATTGGTTTGCTCTGTGTGCGAGTGGGATGGGAGAAGCTGGAGACGACAGCATCAACCCGGGGGTGAAGCCGTCCCCACAGGCTGCGATCGATGGGATCGGGGTCTGGCTGATGCTGCTGGCTGCCCCTCTTTCTTTAGCCTGGTAATTAGAAGCTCTAGGAGAGAGGGGAAGAGATGTCACACATGGAGTGGGGCTATTAACCCTGTCCCTTGCCAGCCGCCCTGCAGAGAAATGCCCTTGGAGCAGCTGCTCTGCTTCAGGCTCCCAGCGGGAAGGAGGGGAGATCCCCTTCCACCAGCACACAGCTGGGGGCTTGCCTCCCACTGCAGGTTTGCAGCTGAAAAACATCACGCCAGGGACTACATTTTGCCTGGAAACGTCAGCAGCCTCCTCTCTCTGCTCTGGCAATAAGACCCGCTGCGGTGGTTCCCTGTGCCCAGCAAGCAGGTCACCTACCCCCCAGCTCCGGGTGCACCCTCACAGATTTTAGACATTCCCAAGTCGGCCCTTAAAGAATTGATCTTCTGCAAGTCTGTTCAGTGCCATCTACTTTCGGCCTCCTGGGGCAACCAGTTGCACATTTCAATAGCTGGGAGGACCTTCCCCCTGCTTTCCAGCCTCAATGGAAACACAGAGCTGCCGATTTTCGTGCACGCCGGTTTATTTTGTGATTTCAGTCCAGGTCTTTCCCAGAGCCCACCCCGGGTCCCCCTCGCAGTCTGTCCGCTCGGTTGCTGTGCTGACGCCCGGGAGATTTATGGAAATATATGCAGAAGTTCCTCAGGCTCTGATGGAGCAGAAATAGTTTCGCGGCGTTATTTGCCCAAAACGCCACCGTTTTGAGCGCTGTATCCGGACAGTGAGAAGCTGATGTCAAAGTAACTGTTTACAGCAGGAGCTGATGTGGCTTCTAGGGACAAGTGACTTAGCATTGCAGCACTGGGAGCATTAATGCAGCAATTCTGGAGTTTATGTGTAAAGCTCTGAGCTTACATCACCTCTGCCTCTCGTCAAAGCAATGCTATCGCCCCAGAGCTGCTCTTTGATTCTGCTTCTCCCATGCAGCAAAACAGCAGCCCAAGGAAAAAGCAGGTAAAGATAAAAGCTAAACTCTTTGCCCAACCTTCTCTGGCTACAAAAAGCCATTCCAGCTTTTATTTCAGATAACGGGAGGCCCTTGGTTAGTTTAACCGGTAGTGTTTGCTCCGCGGGGTGCGGAGGGAGGGGACGTGGGTGTTGAAAGCGCCCACTCTATGGTAGCACTAAAAATGAAGTCGCATCCCAAAGGATGGGAATGTTGTGGGGAAGGTTTGATGGGTGAAAACCACCACGTCGTGACTTGTGATCCACCAGAACCCCTGATGGTGTGTTTAAAGTACACACCGGACTAGCGCTGTTTCTTTTGCCTGCGTCTTGGCGAGTTGCCTTTGGCTTGGAGGGCTCCCATCACTCATCTTGTGGTTAACTGGTCAGGAGTCACCCTAGTAGTTAGGAAAGGAATGTTAAATGCCTATTGTGTAAACCAACCGCTGTCTGAACAGACTTTGTTTTCAATGCAAATCTGCTGCAGGGAATGATTTAGCTTTCATTTCTTTTTTTTTTATTATTTCAATTAAATAAGATTTATACAGGTATAATATTGGAAAGGTCATCCATCCCCTGAGCTATGGGAAGAGCTCTGTGCATTCCTCCCTCTTCACTTCCCTGCTTTACCTCTTGTTTGGGGTGGGAAAGCACAAAGCCTGGGGTTTGCTGCCTTTCTGGAAAGTTAATTTATATCTGTATGGTGCACACAAGCCCTCCTGCGCCCCATTCCCGCACTTAATGAATCCTCCAAGCTCAGCAGTATTTCAACCGGAGTCACCGCTGTGCAGCCGTTCCCCAGGGGGCTGCATCCCAGCTGAGAGGGGTTTAATTCCACTCCTCGTGCTCAGAAAACACGAGGTAACGTATCCGATGACTGCAGCAAGGACCCGGCTTTGGGCTCAGGTTCTGTGGCTTGCGACGCCACGCACGATTCGCTCCGCACGCTTTCCACAGGCTGCTCCTCTTGTACCTCTGAAACGAGATATTTCCTGTTTGTCTTGTTGACTGATACATTATGAGGCTGAATGAGGGTGGGTTGTTGGTTTTCTTTTTTGCAAAGGTATTTAAGAGCAGCAAAGCATCAGTGATTTAACACACCTGTGCAGATGTGCCGACAGTCGTGCTCTGCTTATCCTGTGTGCTAGGCTGGGCATCCAGCTCTGAGCACAGCATCTCCTGTGTCACATGGAGAGGACTTCATTTATCAAAGGTTCTCAAACCGAGGCGGCAGAGCTGGAAAAGATGTTTTTGCAGCTTTCGTAGCAGCAAGCGACCTGTTCTCTGGGGCTTTCCTGAACCCAGAGAACAGATGGCTGGGATGGAAGGACCGGGGACTCTTGTTGACATTACCTTTACCAAAGGCCTTTCATCATTAGCATGTAAATACCACCAAGCACCCAGGAATTATCCATCTATGATCTCTTCATTAGAAGAGGCCTCTGATCAGGTTAATCTTGCCTTCCCTGGGTGGAAAGGAGGATGCGGAGCAGCTGCATCCCCCGGCAAGCGAAGGTAGAGTGGATTTCTGAGATGGAAGGATGCTGCGAGCATCAGGTTTTAAGTGAATCGCAGTGATTGCTTTGGCTCTTGCACAGGAAGACGAGGGCTGAAATAGCGGCGTTGATGGGAGTAATTGAGACTAATGGGACGAGTCCCCGGCAGCAGGTGCCCTGGAACATGTGTGTGGTGGATGCTGGCGAGCCCAGGTCTCCCGCAGAAAGGAGGGGAGACAAGGAGCTTCCCAGTTCGGTGCCTTTTTTCAGCCTCTCCACGATCTGCTCTCCCTCTTGGGATGCAGAAGCCAGAGCAAGCATGGGGAAGGGCGGAAGAAATGTGTTTTACCAGTAAATATCGCCTTGTTATTTATCAATGCAGAGTAATTGAAGTAATTTCATGTCGGTTTTAAATGCAGCGCCTAGGGATCTAATCTATCTGTCTAATATTAATGGGTAATATTTGGTCGCCTCATTCATTCATTACTGTTTTCATTAAGACTCTAATCCCATTTAGGAGTCTGTTTGTCATTTTAAACTCCTCTGTTTTATCTTAGCCTGCCACAATCCTTTTTAACAACTTAACTGAATTCATGAGTTCTAGGCTAGCAGCTTGGGGGAAGGGGCCTCTGCCGTCTAGCGTGTGGTTTTTATGGGAAGAGAGGAAAAACAGACGGCTGAAGGCGACTGCAAGCAGCAGGCACGGAGCTTTCCTGTGATACGCACCGCTGAGACTTAGGTCTTTCGTAACAGATCGGGATGTCTGCGTTTCAGAGCACGCAGCTCCCTTCCCTGGCACAGAGAGGGCATCGGCACCCGCTCTGAATCCTCTGTCATTGCCAAAGCAGCGTAAGAAGCTGCTTGGAGCAGGGCTGTTAATAGTAGTAATAATAATAATAATAACAACAATAACAATAATAATATAGTAATAATAATAATGATGATGATGATGATGATGATGATGAATGCTCAGGGTGTTTCCAGACGGGCGTTATCATTCCCTCCAAGGTATCCCCGCTTCCAGTTGTTATCACATCGCGGGCGCTCCTTTGTACCAAGACCCGGGTGACGCTCATGATGGATGCAGGGACGTCCACTGAAATGTTAACACAGTGCTGGGGCAAACCCTGAGCAGCACAGTCTCTGATTTCAAGGTGGAACGAACCGCATCGGTGCGGCTGGTGCCTCCCAATGGGGGAATTTGTACCGGTGTACCTGGGAAGCAAACACCTATGGGAGATGGGGCCGGAGAGACGGCTCTTTGCTGCAGGCAGCAGGAGGGGAGGTTTGTCCTCCCGTAGCTCATGTTGCAGATATTCGTAGAATCATGGAATTGTTTGGCTTGGAAGAGAGCCTGAAGATCAGCGAGTCCAACCATATTCACAGCTGGGCTTCTGTCCGTACCAGCGTCAGCCCTACGGACAGCACGGATGTTTCCTGGCCAAGTTCACATGCCCTCAGGACAGAGTTAACAGAAACCCGGCCTTTTTCTGCCTAAGAGCATCACACAGAATAAAGGGATTTCTCTAAAGCAAACTGAGATTCTCTCTCCGAGGAGGGAACAGCAGAGCCCGAGATGGCACCACCTGCACCGTCCAGCCCGATCGCTGATGACAAAAGGCGACACCGAGCTGGGAACCGGGGCGTTTTGTCCCTGGGGCTGTGTCCCCTGTGCCAGTGTCTCCTGGCACTGGTCCCCAGGCTCTGGGGCTGGGATGTCCCCACCGGCCATCACCTGTGGTACCAAGCGGGCGGTGGATCCGGGCACCCCCCACGCTGCCAGCGTCCAAGTCTAATTAGAGTCCCAGGAATCGAACCATTGTGCTGTTAATGACTCTCTGGCAACGTTCTGACTAAAACAGTAATTTTAATAAGCACGGCCCAATTGTAAGTGTGCGTTGAACACCTAATTACATTGGTTGTAACTCCAGAATTATTCAGAATTCTGGTTTTGCCACTTTCCTTGCAAAAGAGAGAGGGGAAGAAGCGTGCACTTTATAATTATTCACCTTAATTAATTTTCTGAGCTTCTGTTAAAACTTTTAAGTGACTGCAGGGAGCGCTATAAGTTACATGGCAGCAAGGCAAAACGCTGAACGCGGAGGCCGTGAACCGATGCGAGATGAAAGTTTCCTGCATCGGGTTGATCCTCACCTGAGCCCAGAAATTTTGGAAAGCTGTTCCCCTTTTATCCTTATTAATTAGTTCCCCTGAGGCCTGCACTAATCAGCACTGTGAAGGACGCTGCTCCGTGGCCATGGCAGGGTGGTCTCGCCGAGCACCATGTGCCATTTGTCCGAAGACGGTGCCAACGCTTTGAGAAGCTGCTTCTGGTGACAGCAGCGATGTCCCCAGGCAGGGACACTTGGATGTGCCGTGTGGCCACTCTGGGAACATCAACCCCTGGTTCTGAAATCCAGAGCAAGCCCGAAGGGACATCCCGTGGGACTTTGTGTCACCAGCAGGACACGGAGCGGCTGCGGACCCAGAGAAAGAGCCTGATGGCCAGAAACTCATTTGAACTTTATTTTTTGCAGTCAAGAAAGAAAAATGCAGCTCTCCTGAGGCGCGGTGGTTTTCCAGGGGAGGATCCACGTGGATGCTTTGCAGCATAACCTTGGTTTTGTGGTGGAGACCTTTAACATCTCATTCCTCGTTATTAGTGCGCGTACGCATTTATCACGCTACCTACCCCCTTTTCTTGTCAGGTAGAATTTCTGTGGGTCAGTTCTGCAGGAGAATAGAGCAGCGTAGGGTCTGAAATGGCACAGATACCCAGCTGAAGATCCTGTACCCCCCATCTCTGGGCTCCCTGGCCAGGAGCCAGCGTGTGGCTGCACCTCTGTGCTCAGGTCTGACCTAATTCTTCGATCCATAAATTTTGCTGCGTTTCCCGATTTCCAGAAGCCTGGGTAAGTACATCAGCCAGTGCAGATGGTCTGTGCGAAGCAGCAGGGAGAGCTGACACTGCCGCATCCCTTTGGTGGCTGTCACACGTAGGCCGGTGGATAACTCAGAGCATGGGGTGGGCACAGGAATGGGATCCAAGGGACTGAGACCCCGGTCCAGGAGAATGGGCTGGGTCTCCTCTGTGGCATCGTCACCCGCCAAGGGCAGAGGAGGAGCTGGCAGGTTGAGCACACCCGTTATTTGGTGAGTGGTCGCGTGTTTGAGATGAAAACCCGTTTTTTTTTCTTTCTTTGGGTTTACAGGACGCCGCGCTGCTCCTGGGAGCGGGGCTGGGATCTGGCACATGGTTCTTCCAGCACATCTCGCTCAGATGTTTCATACAGATGCGATGATTAATTCGAGTCATAGTAAACCATGGGAAAAAACGTTTGTCTGCGGGAGCCTGTGTGCCAGCACACAAATCTGCTCTGAACCTGAGTCCTGCCGGCTGCTGCTGGGTTGGATGGAGGAAACTCTGGCTTGAGGATGATTTTAGAGCCTGATTAAGCCTTGCTCTGGGGCATTTGCTGTTTTTTTGCGCAAAGTCTTGCTTCCCAGAGGAGGCAGCCCTTGCTTTGATCGCCACCCCGGGAGCCCAGCGCTGTGCACGGGGGGCAGCTGGAGCCAAGGAGACAGGTTTGCTTGGAGAAGGTCTGATGACTTGCTAAGAAAGCTATCTGCTCTCCGGTGCTCAAACACAGCTTGGCCTCATAACATGCTAATGAGGTTCTTAAAGCCGGGAAGCCAAACTCGTTGAAAAGGTTGCTTGGATCAGAGTTTAAGGGACTTTTCTCTGCATGCATCTGCAGCGCTGTAATTAAATAATCCCTTTGTAGTCATGGAAACATTGTCTCTGTGTCCTCTCCCACTCGCTGCTTTTCTGCCAAAAGTTCCAGGCGTTGATGTGGTTCTGACAGCCCTTTGGTAGCTCGGGTAATCCTTTCTCTGCTGAGTGGTGTGGGAGAGGCACCGGGTCCTCCAGGAGCTGCTGTACCTGTTGGGAGAACTCCCCTCATCCGCTCCTTGCCTGGATGCTGAACTTCATCTGTTATAGGGACAAATGGCTTAATCCCTGATGGAGCGACTATTCCTGCCTTGGGGGGCTCGGCAGAACTTTGGGGATGCTCCTCAATTCCCTTAAAAGTCTCCCCCTTTGCCTTCCTCCCCGTGTCCTGGCTGCTGCCCCACGTGATGCTCCGGCTGCATCCCGGCATCAAGCTGAGCGTGTCCAGCATCTCCGCCTCGATTATTCTACTCAAAGAATAAGTCATTTCCAGGTAGGACTTTTCATACAGCGTGGGGTGGATGGGACCCACAAGTCTCGCTCAGCAAAGCTGTGGTTTTTTCCTTGGCAGAAATGGTATCACAGGAGGACTCTGGGTTTGAACGGTTCTGCGGGAAGATGCAGGGAGGAGAAACAGCGGGAAGAAAAGCCTGTCCAACTTCTTAGGAGCCTCTGAGAAAGTTTGACTTTATTTTCCCCAGCTCTGTCACCCTGTCACGTTAACGGCTGCAACTGATGAGTCCTCCCTGCTCCTTCCCACACTTTTTCACGTCTCCTCCAGCAGCACAAAGCGGTCGGTTTTTCATGAATGAAGAATAAAATCTCATTGGAAAGTTCATCAACTTTGAGCTCCTGCTCACTGAGTGATAGATAGCTTTAATTACATTGAACTACTTGGCATCTCTACTACACTCCCCAAAGTCATTAAAAATAGATTTTCTGTTTGAACTGCAGCACCCCGAGGGCTGTGCGGGCAGAATGCCACGGCGCGGGGACACCCGGGGGTGTCTGCAGCCAGCCAGGTCAGAGCCCGCGCTGCTAGCAGGCATAAACTATGGCAACTTTGCTTTGTTCGTTTATTTTCTGCATTTATTTATTTGGAACCGGATTCTTGCCCTTTTGTTTTCTCTGGGGGCTGGCAGAGTTGGAGTTCGCTCGTTTTGGAGAGTCTGTATTGATTTTTGGGGGGGGTTTTTTGCTGATGCTATGGGTCAGGTGAAAGCAATAAGGAGACTTTATCATTCAATTATTGAGAAGCAGGTTTGCAAATAGGGAACTGAGAAGCTCAGCGGCAGAGCTTTGGCATGGACAGAAGGAATAGAGGTGGCTGGAGGGAGGAGGGCTCTGCCTTCAGGAGGACGGGACTTCCCCAGGAGTGGTGTTTTCTTGGCTCTTGTCCTTCATGCAGATGCTCCTCAGCTCCGCAGAGTTGCTTTATCGCTTCGCATTTGCCGTGACCACGCTGACGTGGAGCGCCCGTCGCGTTTTCTTCTCCCTGAAACGACTCTCCGCCTGCTTCAGCGGAGCTGCCGTGACCTTGCGGGTGTCTCCGGGCTCTGCAGGGAGCAGATTGCAGACGAGGAGGTGCAGGATTTGAGGCCGCGTTTGGAAAATTCCTCTGCTTGGCTTCAGGACCTCTCACCTCACGTTTCCGGAGCAGTAATCTCAAGGCATCTGAAGTTGATAGCCGCTTTTGAAAGCTGCAGCTTTGCTGTGAGGTCTGCAGTGCTCCAGGATGGGGGCTGAGGTCTGGAGCTTGTGCTCCTGCTCTGCCCATCACTTTATCACTTCAGGTGGGGAATGTGCTCCTGAAGTGGTGACGGACCTTCTCAGGTGTTTGCTTTGAGCGCCAGGAGCATTCATCTGACCTACCTTCTCTACTGTAAACAAAGAGAAGTATTTGCATTTAAAAACTAAATACTGAAAACCCGAACCCTTTCCAAATGGGCTGTTCTGCTGCACACAGAGCTGCCCCATGGGCTGATGAGGATGAGAGAGCGAATAGAGCAGGCTGTGACAGATGGGAGGAACGCTGGTTAGACATCGCTGGGAGGTGCTGGTGCCTGCTGGGATGGGGATGGGGATGCCGGGATGGGGATGGGGATGCCAGGATAGGGATTCTGGGGTGAGATGGGGATGCTGGGCAATCAGCTGCTTCACAGCCATGAGCAGCAAACCACTCTGGACAAAGAAAGGATCAAATGTTCCCATTTGGGCTAGAAACCTGCAACTCTAGGAATCGTTCGAAATTTGTCTGTGATTTTTAAAGGAGGGGTCAGTCACTTCTGCCAGGTGACAAGCACCAGGATGAGAGGAAACGGCCTCAAGTTGCACCAGGGGAGGTTGAGGTTGGATCTGGGAACAATTTCTTCCCCAAAGGGCTGTGGGGCATTGGAACAGGCTGCCCAGGGCAGTGCTGGAGTCACCATCCCTGGAGGGGTTGGACAGACGGAGATGAGGTTCTCAGGACATGGGGCAGTGCCAGGGTGGGGTAATGGACTCGATGATCTTGAGGGTCTCTTCCAACCAAAACGCTTCTCCAGTTCTGTGATCCACACACAAATTTTTGTTTTAGGAGAAGCTGTTAAGTAGGGCTGAGGAAACAAGAGGAATAGCAGCCCTATTGGTGTCATGTTTAGAGAGGAACTGGGTTCTCACTGTGTCAACAGCACTTGGCGTGAAAGTGGCCGTTGTTTGGCGAGACACTGCGCCTTTCACCCCGCACGCCCCAGCTGCTGGGAGCCGGGCGCTGTTTTGACGGACAGAGCGAGTGCGATGCCGACGGTTGGTTTAATTTTCAGCCAGTTGCAGGCATCGCTCCCAGGGCCCGAGGGGAGCGGCCGGCGCTGCAGGATGGCAATAATTATTTACAGTACTTGGTAACAGAAGTGTAAATACATTGAAGAGGGACCAGCACCGTGTTGCGGCGTCGGGACGGGAGATGCAAACGTACCATGCTTGCCGGAGATGGCAAGGGATGCGTCATAAAGGTTAAAGTGAAATTTCTTTGTCAGAGCCAAGCAGTGACCCATGGTAAAAGCTTGGTGTCATTTTAGAGCCTTTGGGGTTTTCGGTGCTGATACACGGGGTCAGGGCCGTGCTACACCTCGGCATCACACAGGGACCTTCCGTGTGTGCCAGAGGGCGTTTGCAGCAGCGATCGGGGCTGGTGTTCCCTCGTGTCCTTCCCTCTCTTCTGCTCTGGCATCTCCACTCGTGTCCTCGAGGGGGTTCTGCTGATGCTGGATGGGCTCAGGGTGGCTGAGAAGGGTTAAGTAGTGAAATAAGCGGCCAACCTGCAAAATCCTGATGAGTTTTATTCCCTGCCAGCTCTCCTCCCTGAAGCAGCTTCCCCTGTGCCAAGTGTAGGACAGCAACCTGTAAATTGGGATGGGAGGACCAGCGCTTGACCTGGGAGCATCTCTGGGGGGGTGATCGGGGGATTTGGGGCGAACGCGTGCTGCCCCCATCATTCACAGTGTGGCTGCACCCAAGGGATGGAGCAACTTCACGATTCGGTCCCCAGCATTTCTTATTCTTTTCTTATTTCCGCACAGATGTCGGAACAAATTTGGTGAGTCGCTGTTGCGTTATTGGGCTCAACCCGCCGAAGCGGGGCCTGGAGCCGCTCGGGTTCTGCGTGCCGCTGTGCGCTGAGGAGCGCTGAGCTGTGTGTTTGGTCCCTTTGCAGGTGTCCCGGGTGCCCGTGGAGTCCTGCGAGCAGTACACGACCTGCGGGGAGTGCCTGAGCTCCGGAGACCCCCACTGCGGCTGGTGCACGCTCCACCACATGTAAGTCCAGCCTCGGCCGTTCCGTTTTCGCTGCTGGTGGTGGTGGTAAAAGCAGCTTTCAAAGCCACCAAGCGCCTCCCACGCGGTTTTTTGCAAAAGCGAATGAGGTCGAAGTTCCTTCGACGCGTTCGTCCTTTCCCTGGGTGTTCCCTGCGTTGCGGCGCAAACGCCGCTGAAAATCCCTGAGCTCCTGTAAAGAGGTAAAGGAAAAATAAATTCCTTCTTTAGGAGCGGGTGGGTCGCGCACAGCATGGGAAGGGTGCCACGGACACGGCAGGAAAGCAGAATTTAAAACCGCTGGGAACTCGTGTTTTGCACGCTCCTGCTTGCCCAACCCATGACTCCCTCCCAATTAACGGGGGAATTTTTAGAGGCAATAGCAGACTCGAATATATGAGGCTTTGCTTTCGGAGAGGTCACAGCGCTCGAGCAGAGCAGGGCACCGAGCCCTATTAAATGTGTCTAGAAGAGATGTTTAAATTCCGCGTGGCGGGGTCAGCGGGTCCCTGCTCCAGCATCCCCGGTGGGCAGGGCTGGGAGCTGGCAGCCCCTCCCGCACATCCACAGGCACAAAGGGGGATTTTTTATTTTTGTCAGGAGAGCTCCAGGAAACGCTCTCTGCATTCAAGAGGTGTCCGTGTCCTTCCTTTCTCTTCTCTGCCATAATAAGAATCGCTTCCTACAGCGGAAGGGGGACCACCAGGCACAGCAGAGCAGATCAGGGGAGGAGGGGAAAAACCTTGAGGAGAGGAATAGAAATCCCTCCGGCCCCGTGCCAGCTTGCAGAGCGGCCCCGTTAAATGCAGGGCAATCGGGGGGGAGGCAGAGTTGAGGGACCCGAGCAGCAGCACTTGGCCACATGCCTGAGCAGCAGGTGCTGGAGAAGGAGCAGGCGGGGGGGACACAGCAGGCTCCTCCGCAAATCCGGCCTGGATTCGGGACCCGTGCGCTTTGGGGTGCAAACGGGCTCCCCACAGCTCGCTCGGTTTGCTAAGAGTCGTTGCCGCACTTGGGGGGATGTGGGAGAACCACCGCAGACGCTGGCTCTGAGCATCCCGTCGGCACCGTGCAGGAGCAGCAGCGCAGCCACGGGAGGCACAGACACCCTGGGCATCCTTATTCTTTTAGCTTTTTTTCATTTCAGACGAGCTTGTCCAGCCCTACAGCGCAGCCACCGTATGTGCTGTTGCGTCCAAAAGTCTTCACTGTCACAGTGGCTTTGTCAGAAGGATGTAATTCCCATCCCTGGTGGTTCCCATTGCTTTGCCTCTTCCCTCAGGACAGCAGCCCCGTGTGGCTTTCCAGCGGTTGGGACAAAAGCCACCGCAGCCTTCTAATACAGAGGGGACAAGGAAAGGGGACAAGGGGACAGGCTCTGCTTGGTGTCTGGCCTGAGCTGCAGGTCTGTAGATGCTCCCAGGAACCAGCTGTGGGGACACAAGAGCATCCACTGACCTGGGGACAATGGCCTTTTAGTGCCACCTGGGGACAGTGGCCTTTTAGTGCCTGGGGCTGCATTGTGGGTCTGCGGGTGTTTGGTGTTGCTTCTCAGACCCTTGCAGCAGCTCCTTTGCAAGGATCACCCAGTGCTTTCCTAATCCTAATGAACTGAATCTTCATAAACCACTTGGAAAGCAGGTAAAGGTTGCTATCTTCATTTTACAGAGAGAAAACCCTCAATGTCAAGAGGAGAGAAAAGTGTCATTTCCTCTGCCCTTTTGGCCATGACATTTCAGCATTAACCTCTTCCCAACAAGAGTTTCTTCCCTGATGGTATTTCTCAACCCTCCCTTCGAGCATCTGAACTTTCCTGGCCTGCTTGGAGCAACGATCATTTTTTAGCTTTTGTCTTAAGCTGTAAATAATTGAGTTTATCTTGCTGTTCCTGAAGCCTCTGTCATATTGTGTGGAGGCCCCAAGCGCTGGAGTGTTTGTATTTAATTTGTCATCTCTCTCCTCTAATTCTTCCATTTTCCTCCTGCCAGATGGACCAGCTGCTCCTTTGCTCAGCGGAAGGGTTGCAGGTCAGGGGGTGATGCTCATGCTGTGGTTTCTAAGGGCTGGAAAAAAGGGTGAGGGACAGAAGAGAGGTTGAGTATTGAAATCCAGTTATTTCTCCCCACCGCTTCTTGTGGGGTTTTGCTCCTTGGGTTTGGGGTCTGTGTCCTGGGGATACCGAGACCCCCCTGGCAGCTCAGGGAGTCTCTGCCAGCCCCTACAGCAGCTCCTCTCTTGGTATTTGGCATCTATTTGACATTTTTGGTTGCCAGAGGTTTAGCTGAGAGCATGGGTATGCAGGTACTGAGTATCAGGGAGCCGGGAAAAAAGAAAAAAATCAGAATTTTAAAAATGTGTTGGATGTCTGAAGAGGTACAGGTGTGAGACAGAAGGACCATCACCCCATCCCACGTGGCATCAGGCAGCGTGTCCTGCCTTCCACACCACCAGCCAGAGAGGAATAATAGAGGGAAAGTAAAAGCATCTCGGTTGTCCTGGGATAAGCTTTTATTATCAATATTCCACAAAGCTTTCCTTGTGTGCTTGTGGTGTATTATTGTCTCTTAGAGGCCTGAGTTGGGGCTTAAGGCTCTTTGGCACCGTGGATGCTTCCATACACCTAGAATTGCAGGGCAGCGATAGCAGCGATTTAATCTGTGAGGATTAAATCGATGGCAGCGACACAGACCGGTAACTGCTGCCCTCAATGAGGTGCTCGATGAGGTGGTGGCCATGGGCTTGGAGGAATCCTGGACACGGGATGTTTGAGAAGGTGCTAAAAACCACCGGGAAGGGAAAGGTGCTTGTTCTTCTGTAAAACCTCAGCCGGGGGAGGCTGGAGCGATGGCCCCGAGCATCCCGTCCCTGCCGGAGCCTCCGCTTTGCTCATCCTCTGCAATCAAGAGTAGGATCCTCTGCTCCTTCTTTTTGGGAGCAAGCAGAGGCCTCGAGGAGCTTGTTAAAGTCTCTTTGGCCCAGTGGGAGTTGAAACCTGGGAGACTTCCATATGCTGCTCTCCACAAGTGTGTTATTGTCTCCAGACCTATTTATCTCTGTTAGGGCTGTTGCCATAAATAGTATGATAAAAAAGAGCCATTCCAGCGAGTCAATGAGATAAAGGCTCCAGTCAAGAGCTCGCTTTAAAGCTATCTTACAGATTCACTTAAACCTCAATAATTCTTCCTTTGGCAGCATTCATATTTAGCTCCGTTATACTCAAAGCAAAAAAAAAGGTAAAAAAAGCAGGAGGGTGAGAAGAGCAGCATCAGTGTTCACCGGGGATCACACAGGTGGTTTGGAAAGGGAAAGCGTGAACTCTGCTTTTCTTAATCAAAAGCAAACGGCCTCGCGAGGAGGATGTTGGGCCGCTGTTTCAGAGCGGGAAGGCCGGGTTTAGTTAGGCTCTTGTTGGCTGGTCGGAGCTGATGTGCCTGGGAAAAGGGGCTGTTTCTGCTGCTGCGTGTCTGGGATCGCTCCACAGGGAGCCAGGAAAGCAATCCCTTTGACAGCAGTACCTTGTTAATTGGAGTAACACATACACTCAAATGACTGTCAGAGGGGCACTCGGTGGTGACACATGGGGCTGGTGACACATGGGGCTGGTGACAGCATCTCGATCCTCTGACCTTTGTTCGCACTGCCGTTTGAAATAGGGTCCAAGATCAGCAAGGAGTGAAAAGTTTGCTGATAGCTTATTAGACCATTAATACCAAAAGGCCAATATGTCATCTGCGCTCAGGGATGGGGATTGGAAGGAAAGGGTTTTCCCCGAATGACGTAAAATAGAAAATCACTGGGGGATGCCAGCGCTGTGCTGCAGTCTCTGATACCTGGTTTGAAACACTGATCACTTTTCCTCGGTTTCCTAGCGGGGCTCCTCTACCTGCTGGAAGCAGCTTATTTTCACTCCATTCCAAGGATACCTGCAGTAGAAAAACAGGGGTAAGGAGCCATCGTGGAGCACACAGCTTGCTAG
The DNA here is from genome assembly GCA_013399365.1 of Pampusana beccarii. Taxonomy (NCBI): domain Eukaryota; kingdom Metazoa; phylum Chordata; class Aves; order Columbiformes; family Columbidae; genus Pampusana; species Pampusana beccarii. Next base: position 40,507 of record VWYH01010889.1, on the reverse strand, counting down.
GAGCAGTCCTAGTCACTTCGGCATGATCCTGATGGTGGGAATGGCAGAGAGCTGGGAGCTGAAAGCATGAAAAACAGTTAAAGCTCAGGAGAGTCAAGTGCTGTTCCTGGCCCTGCTGTGCTCCGGGAGGAGTCGATTAATGAACTACGTGTTCTTGTTTTAATTAGGATGGAGGCATCATCTTGTAACTGCCTGTTACGGTTTAGTTTCTATGCAGATTATGAATTTATGACTTGCAGGGGCCGCGGCCAAGCAGCTCACCCTGCACCCAGAGCTCGCGCTGTCACTGCTGGCACAGGGGACAGCTCTGGATTGTGTCCCACTGCAGGCAGGACCGGGAATTGCTCCTGAGATACTTGTGGTTTGTCTTTCCTCCGATCACAGCTTATTTTTCAGCACCTTTTGGTCCTAACCTGAAGCCCATGCCTGATACCTGGTCCCGGTGCGGAGCATCGCCCCCGGTCCTGCTGATAACTCCTCCTTTCCCCCGGCCGAGGCTCTGTCCTCCCATTCAGCTTCCCCCTGCTCAGCACCGTGTGCTGTTTACACCGTCCCCGGGTGCTCGGTGTGCACTGATGTGTGCTCGTGTGTGGCAGGTGCTCCCCGAGGGACAGCTGCGAGCAGGCGGACCAGCCGTTCCGGTTTGCGGGCAGCATCGGCCAGTGCCTGAGCGTCACCGTGCAGCCCAGCAGCATCTCCGTCTCCGAGCACAGCCTCCCGGTAGGTGCTGTTGGTGAGAGGCGTTTAAAATAGAATCATCCAATCGTAGGATCATTTGGGTTGGAAGAGACCCTCAAGATGATCGAGTCCAACCGTTCCCCCACCCCTGGCACTGCCCCATGTCCTGAGAACCTCATCTCATCTGTTAAACCGTCCAGGGATGGTGACTCCAGCACTGCCCTGGGCAGCCTGTTCCAATGCCCCACAGCCCTTTGGGGAAGAAATTGTTCCCAGATCCAACCTCAACCTCCCCTGGTGCAACTTGAGGCCGTTTCTTCTGCTCCTGGTGCTTGTTCCTGGGGAGCAGAGCCCGACCCCCCTGGCTCCAAGCTCCTTTCAGATAGTTGTAGAAAGTGCTGTTTCAGGTTCACAGCAAACAGTCCATTCCCCAGCCTTTCTCTCTGCCCATCGGCACAAATGTTTTCCCATGAAGTCAGGCTCGCGGGGGTGGTGGCCAGGAAAGGGGTCACCTGAGCCGGGGAGGCAGGCGGTGGGGATGGCAGAAACAAATTCCCCTTCCCCTTGGGCCTCGACTCACATTTCTCTCGGTCTGGTTTCATTAGCTGTTGAAAGGCAAGGCTTTGTTTCCCAAAAAGCTCATCTGTGAGCTGTGCTCCAGCCTGGCTCTCTGAAGCATCCCAGCTGTTGCTCCCCAAGCCCCTCAGCAACCCACGGCAGCTGCCTTTGCTGCAGCCCCTTCTCACTGACACCCGGTGTCGAAATGCCGTGGGGCTGCTGGGGGGGCTGCTCACTCCTTCAGACACTGTTTTGCCATGGGGACAATCCCTGTTCCCACAGGGAACGGGGGGGACTTGCTCATTGCCGGTGGCCACACGTGCCCGGGGCAGCACTGTCTGTCCTGTGCGGGCAGGGGGGTGGTTGTGGGCAGGGGGTTTTGGAGCTGCTGTACGTGCGGGGGGGTGTTGGGACGGTCACTGCTGCTCTCATGCGTGAGAAGCAGTGGAACAGGCTGCTCAGGGGAGCGGTGGAGTCACCATCCCTGGAGATGTTTAAAAGGCGCATGGACGAGGTTCTCGGGGACATGGGTTAGTGCTAGAGTTATGTTGTGGTTGGACTCTGATCCTGAGGGTCTCTTCCAACCGAAATGATTCTCCGAGAAGCAACACACTGCTGTCACAAGTTCCTGATACAGCACTGAGGGTGGCAGCGCTTCTGTAGAGCAGCCAGGGGGACAAAAAGCTGCCATTGCCACCTCTCCTGAACTGCTCTACCCGAAGGCTCAGCAAGGCAGTTTTGTATCAGTGAAGAACCTGCATCCTTGGCTTTCTTCTTCCTCCTCTGCTTCCCATGGAAGGGCAGCTGGCAGCTGTGGGTGGACGGGTGATTGAAGGGGGTCAGTACTGAATGGGAGAACAGCAGGTGATGCAAACACGAAGCAGGCTCTGGCGGCTGTGCCTGCTCACAGATTGCTGCCCGTGTTTTGTTCCCCGTTTGCAGCTCAGCCTGCTGGTGAGCGATGCTCCGGACCTTTCGGCCGGGGTCACCTGCCTCTTCGGGAACCTGACGGAGGTGGAAGGGCAGGTTTCGGGCAGCCGTGTTGTGTGTGTGTCCCCAGCAGCGAAAGATGTTCCTGCCATACCTGTGGATCAAGGTGAGTAAATGACTGCCGGACTTCTGTGCCATCAGGAAGCACGGTGTAGGTTTGGAGGGATGTGCTGGGCAGAGCAGCCCTTTTGTTCTAGAGAAATTCATGCTCATGTCAAAGGCCATTAAACCCAGGGAGCTAAGTATGCTTTGTCCTTAATGAAGTGCATCCCACAGAGGGGAAAGGCAGGCTGGGAGCAGGTAGCACCACGTGCTTGCCCTGTCCTTACACCCTCCATGCATGGCTATACAGCTTCCAAGGCAGGACTTGGCTACAGATGTCTGTCTGTCCCCCTCCAGGGGCTCCCAGCCTTCCCACGCCAGGGGGATTTGGAAAGCAGGAGCCCTCCCCTTGGCCTGGCTCAGCACCCACGAGTAGGTGGATGCAGTTTCTCTATTTCAGTCCTGCTCTTTGGGTTGTTTCTTCATTAATGTCACTGCTGTCATGTTTTTCTCTTCCCATAACCAAAATGCTACTTGCTTAAAACTCATTTTCTCCTTGGCATCCTTCCAGGTGTCAACTGTGCTTCCCTGCTGATATCTTTGTATTTCTAAGGAGCCTGAGATTTGGGGAACACTGGGAATCAAGAGCTCCTGTGGTAGCGGGGCTGGTATAGGCTTACCCACAGCAGCTCGGAAGAGCAACCAGCTCTTAATTAACCCAGTGCTGAGACTCCTCAAGAGCTTCACTAATGCCCTATTTTCCAGCATTGTCTTCTGTTCTAGTCTTGGGCTGCTTCTCAGAGCAAACCAAATGAAGGTTTTTATAGTGCAGACAGAATCCTTTAGGGAACAGGATGAGATCTCATGCTCATTTTCACTGTGACTCCAGGTAGTGTTTAGACCCTTCGTCTCCAATACATTTTGCCATCAAGCCTGGGTTGGTTTGGAGGATTTTCTGGGGGTAACCAGCCCGGCACCCTGGGGTGCTCGAGGGCAAGGGATGGGGTGGATTCTCAGCCCCCAGCTTGTGGAATTGCTGCGGACTCAGGGTCCGATGTCTGGGAGAGCAGGGAGATGAAAGCCAACCTGCCTTCCACCTTCTACCCCAGAAGCAGATGGCCCAGCCCACGAGCAGGGGGGAAACGAATGCCCCCACGTCTGCCGTTGCTTCCTTCGTTATCTCTGGTGGGGCTGACGGGCTCTGGTTTGCATCCCCAGACTGGTTCGGCGTGGTCCTGCAGCTGAAGTCGCGGGAGACGAGGAGGACGTTTGTCAGCACGGAGTTCAAGTTCTACAACTGCAGTGCCCACCAGCTGTGAGTGTTCCGGCCCCGAGCAGAGCCAAACGTCGGCTAAAAGGAGAAGAAAAGGCTGGGAAATGGATGCTGGGCTCCGGGACCAGCCTTGGGGGGGTTGTCATGCTGCTTGGTTCAGCAGCAGCCAGAAGGGGAACCCACCCGTCCCTGTCTTCTCCTCACTTCCCTGGGTGCCTGTGTGGCTTTTTCTGCCTTGGGAGATGCAGGAGGAGTTGAGCTTGGAAAAAACCTTAACCTGCTGGTGCCCCCAAGCTGCGTGATCCTGCAACTGTGAACTCAAACGCATCTTCCCAGGCGGCGGGTGAAGGCAGAGGAGGGTCTGGGGAGGGGAGGCTGCAGGTTCCATGGGCTGGGGTGGTTCAGCACTCATGTTCATGAAGTCCTGTGTCCCCAGGGAGCTGCAGGTGGGTCAGGGGACGCGGTGGTGGCTTCTGCGTTCAGTCCTTTTTAGTAAGGAACAGATGAGATGGAGAGATGCACTTTCTGAAGCGGAAGGGAGACAGTGGTCCTTAAGAAAGCTGGATGCGGATGGCAGGGTAAAGGTGGTGACCTGGTGTAAGTCTGTGGGAGCTCAGGATCCTAACAGGAGCTCCTCGCCCTGCACGGCTGAAAAACCAGCACAGCGAGAGATGCAAACCGAGCCATTGGTCTGGGTGATCGGAGAGGTCTGTCCTCCCTCGGACCCAGCGGTGCTGGGGGAAACAGAAACTCCATCATCACCAGGCGGGAAAGAGCAGGTGGGAGAAGTGCTACAGACCAAAAGGGAGACAAAAATGGGTCAAACGAACGAGTAATTAAGCTTGCAGCACTCTATCCATCCCCAGATTTGCATATGCATGATTAGAATAAGCTTCCTTGACTATTAAGGTCACTACGAATGCATCAGAAGGAAAATACAATTGAGTTATTAAAAGGCGTATTCTCGCGGCGGCAGCACCTCTGCCCAGCTGGCGAGAGCAGCCCTGCCTGGAGATCCGCTCGCTTCATTTTCCAGATTTTCCTACCCAAAGCCAAGCTCCTGCTTCCCTGGTGATGCTCTTAGGTCTGCGCTGACCCTGGGCAGCACCGCGGCCTCTGGAGATCACAACACAGAACTGAATCCCATGGGCACGGTCACCAAAATGCTGCCGCGTGGCACGGAGCGTTGGCCTTAGGGAGGAGGAGGACGGTGACTGCAGATATTAGTAGCTGTCGTGGACCGTGCCTCTATCTGGCAGCCAGTTAGTGTGGAATAAAAGCCGCCCAGCCAGGTCACGGGGCCACCCCCTGTTTGAAAAGGGTCTGCGTTCTTTCAGAAACATGTCATAAACTGCTAATTTTTTTCTGACGTGAATCAAGAGCACTTGCTGGAGCCTTTGCACTCCAAGGCCAAGCAGAAGTGTTACTGTTGACTTGAAGCATTCCTGACTTGTAAAACAACTGATCCGATTTTTGCCAGGCTTGCCTTGTTTTCCACTTTCTAGAATCTAAAAATCTAGTCTGTTTCTGTGTAGTATTGGGCTTTATTTTACACCCATGAAATGGTGGGCAGTAAATCCCAGCTTGTATTTTATTATGGTGAGGTTGTTTAAATACTGAGCGTGTGTTTTCCCAGACCTTTTTGTTGCTTTTGCTGTATCAAAACATCTTTCCAAAGAACTTATTTACCCATGAAAGACCCTGAGCCTGGGCTTCTGGCTGGGCCTATCTGGTCCCACGCAGACCTCCCAATGTGATGATCTCCTCCGTAAGTTGTCCTCTCTCCCCCCAGGTGCCTGTCGTGTGTGAACAGCGCTTTCCGCTGCCACTGGTGCAAGTACCGGAACCTCTGCACCCACGACCCCACCACCTGCTCCTTCCAGGAGGGACGGATCAACGTCTCTGAGGTACCAGCCAGGGGGTTCGTTACTCCTGAGCTCTTTCTTCTTTGCTTCTCTATGGCACAATTAGCACACCCAATGCTTATGTGAATTTTTTTTGATTTTCCATGGATCGGGGCTGCTCTCTTGGCTGGCACTGAAAAGTGCAGATGCAGCTTGAAAGGGGCGTAGCAAGAAAGTGTCTGTCTCGTACAGGTGATGTGTCTCGGCCTGAACGCCAAGGCTGATCCCACCTCTGGTGTGTGGGTGTACTCAGAATCAGCAATAACCCCAATTTCTGCAGTGCTGGCCTTCAGGGCTCTCAGAGACCAGCACATTTCAGCAACTCACCTTGACGTAGAAGACGTGCAGGGATTTGCCCGATGGCAAGCACCGAGTTGAATGCAGAACTCTTGGTGGGACTCGTTGAGTGGGTTGTGTTGGCAGGTCTGAAATCTGTGGCAGGAGCCTGACTGTAAACCGATTAAGAAGGGAACTACAGAGGTGAACAGCCCCGGGCTTTGGAAAAAAGAATTGATTCAGGTTCCAGCGCTGTGGTCCAAGAGCCATCTCTCTTAGCAGTTAATAAAAGGTGTGGGGCTCAAGTCCAAAAATGCTTTTAACAGTTGGAAGGAGGCATAGCCTGTTAGCGGCTCTGCCAGGTCTTCTGTGTGTCCTGAGGGGCAGAGATCAATGGAGGAAAGGAGGTTGTTAGCACAAATTCCTCATCAAAGGTTGCCCTTGCTCTGGGGTTTCTGCACCCATTGTCTTGCCCCATTCTGCTGTCTGCTTCAGGTTCCCCAAATACAGAGCAGATACAGCCTCTGATGCTCACAGGGTCCTGGTCATCACCCTTCCCACCCCTGCACGTAGCTTTGTGGCACCTGAAATGTGTACAGATCCTAAAGCTGCAAGGAAAAAAAAAAGGGGGGTTTTAACAGGTGCTTGAAAATCTGAGGTGTCTTGGAAAGTGAGAAAGGCAGCAGTGAGGACATGCAGAAATATTAGAAAAAGAGAGGAGGATTAGCCAGCATCAGCACGTTATGGAGACAGAGAAAAGCAGGAGAGATGGGTCAGTAAAACACTGAAGGGTTACAGAGAAGTGCCTGAAGCTGCCAGGCTGCTGCTAAACCAGCAGTAAACTTGAAACTTAACTCATGGGTCTCTCTGGTTAAAATGCTGCCATAGATACAAGGCAAGACATGTTAATGAACCGCGTGTGTCCATACCTCGGTGGGAATCTGCAGTACAGATCTGAGTACGGATGCACAAGGAGAAGCATCCACCCTGGGGACAAACCAAAAGCTTTCTCAGTCCAGTTGAAAGCCAAGAAACTTCCTTTCAAGATAACACGAGAAAGCAAAAACCTTTGCTTTTCCTTCTCTTGAGTGATGTGGGGTTTTTTTCTCCTTCACACTCAAAGCATCGCTGTCTTCCCAGGCTTTACAATTGTAGTTCTCAGTTTTATAGGTCTTCAACCCCGTGATCTCAGAAGTTGTTCGACAAATCTCTGGTAAAGTAGGACAATCCCATTATCTCCGTTTTTCTCCTGGGAAGGCACAAGGACTTGCCTGAGCTCACACAGAGGGAGCGAGCGGAGGAGTTGGTATCTCTGGCGGTTCCTGCTGGGATCACAGGACTGTTGCGTCTCCAGAGAACTTCCTCTGTCATCTCCGTCTTGTAGAGGTTGTTTCTTCCGAGGGGATGTTACGTGATATCTCAACACCTTCCTGGTGATTGCTTTTGATAATGGCTGCTGATAACAATACAGTTACTCCACTGTTCATCATGACTTCTCCAGGCCTCTGACCCAAACCCACCAACACCTAATTTGTTTGCTTTTTTAAGGCAGATGGATCGCCACTCGCATACACAGTGCAGTGCTAATGCCTTTATGATGGGCGTTTCGCTCTGGCTTAACGCAAGACATCAAATAAATGCCTCGCAAAGAGTTTCCTCGCTTAGAACAATTCAAATGTTGTGTCGTGGCCTGATGATGGTGCCTGCTGCCCTACTTTCAGTCCTCTTCTCACATCAGATTTGCACACGTGTTCACACAGGGTTGGAAATTATATTTAATTTAAGAGAAAATATCTTGAATATTCCCTTTTACTCGTGGCCCATCAGAATATTCATCCCAGTGGGATTCCATGTGTGACGAACTCCCTTTGATGCTCCCAGGAGTCGTCTGTCTTGAGGAGGGAAAAGAGCTCGAAGCCTCAGCCGCTTTGCAAGGTGATGGGGGAAAGAAAACCCTTCTTCATGAGCTGTGCACTTGCTCCTTGCAATCTTCCGGCTGTATTGACCGAGCTAAATTCTGCCTTTTTGCTCTGCTTCCCATGAAAATACAGCCAAGAGAACAAGATTGTCTGCCTCTGCCTGCCCTGGCAGCAGGGATTGTTTGCTGGGCAGTAAGTGTGGGTGATGCCAAGGACAAAAAACAGCCGCCAAAGATGGGTCAGGGCTTTGTCAGGGGGTAGCGAGTGGCCTGGGAAGCCATTGGTGAGTGAAAACCATGGATATTTGTGATGCTTGAGAAAAGATGCCCCTTGACTGCCATAATCACGCTGGTACGTTTGCAAAAGCGAAAATGTGTTGTGTGCAAGGTAGGTTTGGTTCGCAGTTTTTGATGGATAAATACAGAACCCGTCGCAGCCTTTAAAGCAGAGCTGTCTTCCAGGACAGAGCTGGCTGTTCTTGAGGCTGAGGTTGGATCTGGGAACAATTTCTTCCCCAAAGGGCTGTGGGGCATTGGAACAGGCTGCCCAGGGCAGTGCTGGAGTCACCATCCCTGGAGGGGTTGGACAGACGGAGATGAGGTTCTCAGGACATGGGGCAGCGCCAGGGGTGGGGGAACAGTTGGACTCGATGATCTTGAGGGTCTCTTCCAACCAAAATGATTCTGTGATCTCCTCATCTGGTGGGAAGTTTCTGCCATGGGGTAAACCCAACTCTTCTGAGGCCTTTGTTTCCAGGTGACCAGTTTTCTGGGAGTTAATAATTAAATAAGTCCGTCTATTTTCTCAGCCTTTTCTTAGCCTGAGGTGTCATTTGTCTGCAGAAGGTGTCTGCTTAGACATTGCTTTCCAAAGAGCATTTTAATGTGTCTGGGGTTGCTGGGTTTGTGTCTGTGCGTGAGGCTATAAGATGTCTCTCTCCAAATGTATAAAACATGCAGATGAAGAGGAATGTAGGTAGATAAATATATTCTTACACCCTATCCCAGTGGAGAGCTAGAACCAAATAAATCCTATTAGTTTCCCAGAATGTGGGATCCCATCCCTCTTTGATGTCCACTGTGTGCCGATAATGCGATTTCCACGTGTGAGATGCTGAATCAGGAGCATTTCAGATTCTGGCAGTTTAGTGCAGAACCAGATTTCAGCTCTGATCTGACCCCTTTAAATTCTCTTTTATTTATTTTTTTCAAAGCAACACCTGCGCCCCGGGCTGTGCCCTCGGATGCCGAGTGCTGCTTGATGTGCCTTGAAGGAAATAAAACAAAATCAAACCTTCCTCATGTCTGTCCTTACAATCCCTGCAGCTGAATACCTGAATGGGAACTGTAGGTAACTCAGAGCCACATCTAAGTCCACCCAAGTCAGCAAACGACTTCGCTGGGTCACATCTGGCTTCCGCAGAGATGCGTTTGTCTGAAAAAAAGTACCAATGGTAACAAAAAGCCCGGTTGCAGCAAGATCAACTCATCTTTGGCTTGAAAAGATTGGTTTGAGCTTATTGGCAAGGCTTTTTTTCATCAGTAGATTTATGGTGTGTATAAGCGACGGTGTTTGGAGGGGGAAAGAGGACAGAGGAAAATGTTCCGCAGGGAGATGTTCCCCAGCGATCTGGCTGTGGTCAAGGGAATTGCTCCTGTCCTCACCTCTGGAACACGAAGGGCTGTTTTGGGGTGAGAAATGGGCGTTTTGTGTGGCTGTAAATATGCTAATATTTCACGAATTAATGGCGAAGACCCGGGTTACAGCTCCAGAGAAAAGGGCGTTGGGTAGGAATTTCCCGGGGAGAAAAGTCTCGCTTCACTTGCCTTTCTTTTCGTGTTTGGTTTCCAAGGAGCAAGGTCTGCTCTCCTTTCCCGTAGTATAAATGAGGAATAACGTGTTTCCATGAGTGACAGGGACCGTAATTTATATCATTGGGAACACAACTGTGAGCCAGGGGTTTACATTCATGTGCCAGATCCATTTATGTTTATAACTTTAAAATATGTGTAGCAAGTTAACATTTGCGGAGGGTTTTTTTTTTAAAGAGGAAAAGCACAAAACCATTATATTTTCTTCCATTTGGGCTAAATCCCATTGTCAAAAGAAACGCCTGCCATTTCTAGGCATTTCTTTTTCCAAGTAAGAGAAAGAAGATTTGACCTACTAAAACTGCTCTGTTAAACACAAATAATAACCGTGGATGCTCTGTTCTACTCCAGAGACAGATGCATATCATGGGTCTTTAAGGTATTTATAGACCTTGGAGTCTTTGAGGCTAAAAAGTGTTGGAGAAGCATAAAATGTCTTTGTAAATTGTGCGCGATGATACTTCATAGGCAGAATTTTCCCCGAGAGCCTGTGCCATTCATGCATCAGAGTCTTGTCTTTCTCCAGCAGATCTGATTTGTGTTTATTCTGGTGTACAGAAGTCGGGGAGGATAATGAGAGGATTCGGCGTGTGTTTATTTAGCGAGAGGAGGCAATAATGGCCTTTCTAACTCACTGCAGGGTTTGCTTCTCATGAATTAAAAACCGAAGTGAACTGATGATGGAACAAACTGTATCTTCCACTGGCTGCAGTTTCCCTTTTATTCTGTATTTTGTGGACGCGTGGCTCCTCCTGGCACAGGTGCAGAATCGAGCACCCAGACCTGAGCCCTACGAACCAGGGATGGGCTCGTCATTTGTCACCTCGATGGGACCTTTGGCACAGCCACACGTCTCGGATCCCAGCAGCAGGACTGGTCCTGCCAACCGCTTCCCAGTTCATCACTGCAAAGCGAAGCAGCATTGACAGAGGCGTTGCTAAAGCTGACAATTTATCTCTGACAAAGTAATTGATGTTAGCGCTGGCTTTTAGATCTGGCAGCAGGTAGAAGAGGTGGGGAATGGAGAAACCAACCTGGCAGGTGAGCGTTTTGGAGAGCAATGTCTAAAGAGGCACTTTGGCAGAAAAATGTCTCCTCAGGCTAAGGAAAGGGTGAGAAAATAGACTTGTTTAATTATTAATTCCTAGAGAACTGGCTACTTGGAAACAGAGGCTTCAAAAGAGTTGGGTTTACCCCATGTCAGAAACTTCCCATCAGATGAGGATATTGTAGAATCACAGAATAATTTTGGTTGGAAGAGACGCCCAAGATCATCGAGTCCAACCGTTCCCCCACCCCTGGCACTGCCCCATGTCCTGAGAACCTCATCTCCGTCTGTCCAACCCTCCAGGGATGGTGACTCCAGCACTGCCCTGGGCAGCCTGTTCCAACGCCCCACAGCCCTTTGGGGAAGAAATTGTTCCCAGATCCAACCTCAACCTCCCCTGGCGCAACTTGAGGCCGTTTCCTCTCATCAAAAAAAAAGAAAAAAATCGACCTGAAAGCTTTACAATGATCCTGGCTGGAAGTGGCGGCCGAGCCGGCCCCGCACCCTCCGCCAGCCCCGGCAGCTTTTGCGGCTTCGCTCGCTCATCTGATAAATCCGGCAGTGATGCCGGCAGCGATGCGGCTCCCCACGAGCGCCCTGGGCTTTCGGCAGCGTGGCATCTTCCTATATATCCCTCCATCCCAAAGCGCGTATCCCCTTATTAGTGTGATCACTGCCGCTGTCAGCCAGCACACAGGCGCTGCCTTCCTCGCCATTTCCCCGAGCGGCCTGCCCTTGTGCGCTGCATGCCTGTTTTATTTATTTTTCGCCAGAATCCCAATGTGACGTTTTTCTCCCACTGAAACAAAAGAAGAGAAGAAAAAAAAAATCTATTATGTCCTACTCATCTCTAATGATGGCAGGACAATTTTTGCTACCAGCATTTTCAGCATTACAGAGCAGATTCGAAAAAGCCCTCTCCCACATCTCTAAAGGAAGAAGAATTTCTTTAGCAGTCGTCTCACGAATGGCACTGACCAGGAAGGATAATGGTCCATAACATATCCATTATTTTCAGGACTGTGCACAGAGGTTCTCCCACCGGTGATGTGGTTGGAGATTTGTTGTTGTTGTTGTTTTAATCATAATGTGATAAAAGATTCTGTGGCTCCAGGATGCTTCACATAGGTTAAATGTGAGGAAGAATGGTTGGCCCTGAGGGTGCTGAGAGCCTGGCCCTGGTACCCAGAGAGGTGGTGGATGAACCATCCCTGGAGCCATCCCAGGCCAGGCTGGACGGGGCTCTGAGCAACCTGAGCTGGTGAAGATGTCCCTGTCATGGCAGGGGGGGCACTGGATGAGTTTTTAAGGTCCCTTCCAACCCAAACCGTTCTATGATTCTAAGACTGCAGAAAAGGGCTTTTCTTTCCTCCCTCCCCACCATAGCCCGCTTTCTGGCTGTTGGAGTTTAAACTCGCTCTTGGCTGTTAATCCGTGAAAGTCCCTGTTAGGAATAAAATAAAAAATATATAAGGAAAAGTGCCACTAAAAAGGTTTATGAGGCAGCAGTTTAAGCTACTGCCTTCTCCATACTGGGGTAGCATCTGTTTCTCATTTACAACATGCCTGAGCCAGGAGCGAAGCAACATGTCCCATCGGCCTGGCTGGGAGCTGCAGGGGCAGCGCGGCTTGGCCGGCTCCGTGGTCATTAGTGAGAGATGGGGATTTTCTCCCTGGATACTGGTTCCTCGCGGGAGCCCAGCGAGGATGGCTTCTCATTTGCATCGCCACTCGTATGATTAACTTTAATTGCTAGGCAGGGTGGCAAAGGGCTCGGGATGCCAATCTGGGATTTGGCAGAGGGAGAGGGAGACGTCAGTCGGTGCTTTTCTAAAACTTCTACTTCAGCGTGGGATTATCATTTAGTGTCAGATATTACAGGTACTTAGGTACCGCGTTCCGTTAGATCAAAGCAAATTAGAGCTAAACAGAATGTAAATACTTCTGACGGTCAGAGCCTTTGTCTCTCCATGTTGCAGTTCCTGGTATATAAATTGAGGAAAAACTGTATCTCCCAGTGTGTTATGAAGAGATAATATTGAGGATGTTGAGATCTTATGCGAGGAATGTCACACAATTACCAGGCCCTGATAGGTCTTTTTTTTGCAGTTCGTCTTAGAGTTTTATTTAGACATCTAGTTTGTGCCTGTGGGGAACTGGGGATTTGCTCATCTGTGGAATGATGTTTGCGGGGAGAGTTTCCTTTTATTTTGCATCCAACATTTTGCACCGGAGGGGGAGAGAGAAGCCACTTTATAACAAACTCATGTTTGTATTTTTTTTTTTTAAATATATGTATATAATATTTAGCTTTGCCCACTCGGTTCGGGGGGTTCACATCCCACCCCACAGCCCCCAGTTAAGGAAAATGCTGCACGAGCAGCAGCGCGGGAGCATCACAGCGAGCAGCTGGGGGTTCAGAAAGGCCAGAGATGTCAGAGCATGGTGAGAGGTGAGAGCAGATAGAGCAGAAATTAATGTCACCTTGGAAATTAACAGCACACCGGTGTAATTTTACTGAGATAAAGCAGAGCGGAACGGGACCCGGTAGCGAGAGGGAACCACGCTGATTGTCTTGCTCCAAAACGACACGCAGCCAAGGGGTGTAAGGAGTGAAATGGGATCAAGGGGAGGCCCAGGGATGGAGCGTGTGGCTGGGAGCAGCCTTTTGCCCTCCTGGAGCAGCCAATAACACCCTGCTGCTGGTATGGAAGGGCAGGGCAAGAGCTCAGGTCTCCGCAGATAAACCCTATGGCGAGTTTAGAACGGGGACAGTGCCTTCGATTTATTCCCTGAATAGTGATATTCTTCCTTCTGCGACCGCGGTGAGAAAATCAGCGCCAGGCCCAGAACAGGGGGACTGTAATGGAGATTTCTTTATTTCTGCATTTAACCTGCAGTTGGGTGGATGGAGAAGCAGCTGGTGGGACATGAGCTGTGCTGAGACCTGGCCAGACCTGCAGACACCATCGCCGCCATAAGCCCCCCGCTCTCTTTTCTTGTCCCCGCAGGACTGTCCCCAGCTCTTCCCCACGGAGGAGATCCTGATCCCGGTGGGAGAGGTGAAACCCATCACGCTGAAGGCCAGAAACCTTCCCCAGCCCCAGTCGGGCCAGCGCGGGTACGAGTGTGTCCTCAGCATCCAGGGCGTGATCCACCGCGTGCCCGCCCTGCGCTTCAACAGCTCCAGCGTCCAGTGCCAGAACAGCTCGGTGAGCGACCGCCCGGGAGGGGAACGTGGCCCCAAAATTGCCCAAAATTAACAGCTGCAAAGGGAGTGGGCTCAGCCACGGGGAGAGTGAAAAATCCCAGGGTTAAACTTAATTTCAGGTGGGAATCTGCCGTGGGCACGCAGGGTGTTTCATTACAGCGAAAGGCTTTATCTGACTGCGGGGGGTCAGCGAGAGGAAGGGGAGGAGGAGGGAATGCGAGGAAGGTGTTAGGACAGGCTAATTCACACCACGCAGATAAGGCGAATCACGGACCCCTTATCGGGGAGCTGTCGAATTCCAGGTCACGGTAACTGGGTGAATGCAGTGATGCTGGAAAGCAGCGCGGTGCAGGGAAGGAAAACTGCCAGGGGGGAGAGCACAGCGAGCAGAGAGAGGGAAATTATCTGAATAATACCGCTGGAGAAGCAGGCAGGGGGGCGCAGCTTTCCTCTAGGATGGGGCTTAGCCCTGCCAATGGACCTGGCAGGATTTTACCCCGGAAAAGTCACTGTGGCAGGTACTTGGGGACACCAAAACACGTGTGGCAAATGCCTCCAAGGCACAGCCCGTGCTTGGGTCTCATGTGGCTTCAGCTGGAGGACGGACAGGGACAAGCATGGTCCTTCTCATCCTCGCCGTGTGGCCCAAGAGGTCCAAACACGGCACATTTGGTTTGTTTCAGGCAGCAGAACAGGCTCTACTTGAATATTCGGTGCAGATGGTCTTAAATTGTTAATGAAGTTTTGAATTTTTAAAAGTTTCACTGGATATTTATATGTCACTGCCCGTCTTCGGGCCTTGCAGCTTGGCGGATAATGAATGTATTAATACTATATAGTACTTTTCCTATGCAAAGCGACTTAAAAACGTTAGGGAAGCACTTTTATTCCTGTTAGGTTAATAAGAAGTGGTAGGTAGAGAATGTAAGGGCAGTTTTGTACTCATAGTGCTGTCGGTGGAACAGAAGATCAGGCACTTGGTAAAACCCCAGACAGGGTGAACCAGTACAACTAAATGCAAGTTAAAACAGGTCAACTGTTGCATGGGCACTGTCAAACCATTCCCTCACCCCAAAGAGATGGCAGCATTCACTTACCTTTTAAAGTGTTTATAGCAGCTCTCGATTCACTTAAAGCATCAGAATGACTTGATGCTAATTGTGATAATGAGAGTTTCAGAACGCACTGTGATTTCACCTGAAGTGTCCAAATTCACCCAGCCATGGCCCCCAGGATGCCCACGAGAAGGTGAATAATTCCAGCCGGTGCTATCCTGGGCTAGGCTGAAGCAGAGAGTTGGAAAGGACCTCTCTGCACCATCTATTTTTTCCCAGCTGTTGCCTGTTTCATCAGCCAAAGCTCTGCAGTGTGATTTTTAAGCTCCCAGTCACACCAGGGTGCATGGTGACTGTATAAGAAGATAGCCTGAAGGCAGCAGTCTTTCCAGTCTGATTAACTGGAGGGGCTGTATTGATAAGCTAGAGACTGAGTGACAAGAGCAACCACTGTGAGTGGAATAATTAATCTATTACCTCTCACAAGGACTAGATCTGATTTAATTATCTCTTCCTGGTGAGGAGGAGGGACTCAAAGCAGGACCCTGGAGGTGAAGTGTAGAAGTGTGGTAGTTCAGACATCAGCACATATTTTTAAGCAGAGAATAGCCACGGTTGCTTTAAAAAAAAGTAAAAATCGTATTTTCCTTTTAATGTTTCTGATACATCCTCCCAAGCGTTTCATTCTCCATCTTCTCCTTCAGTATCTCTACGATGGGATGGACATAAGCAACTTAGCAGTGGACTTTGCTGTGGTTTGGAATGGGAACTTTGTTATTGACAACCCGGAGGATCTGAAAGGTAATGTCTGCTTGAGTTGGCTTCCCATTCCAGGGCTGTTGAGCTGGAGAAGAGAAGCTGAGAGGGATCTGATCAATGGGATCAGTATCTCAGGGTGGGTGTCAGAGGATGGACCAGACTCTGTTCAGTGGTGCCCAACGCCAGGGTGAGGGGCAACGGGCACAGACTGAAACACAGGAGGGTCCATGTGAACATGAGGAGAAACTTGTGTGCTGGGAGGTGCCAGAGCCTGGCCCAGGCTGCCCAGAGCGGGTGTGGAGTCTCCTTCTTTGAGACATTGAAACCCGCCTGGGATCCTGTGTGATCTGCTCTGTGACCCTGCAATACAGGGCTGGGGCTGGGAGATCTACAGAGATCCCCTCCAACCCAACCATCCTCTAAGTCTCTGCAGCTCATTGAGTTGCAACTCAACATTTGCCTTCACTCTGAGTCCCAGAGCAGCCGTAGTCCTTAGGAATATTTCAGTTCCTGACTTCGTCCCTTCTCCTGCCCGCAGTGCACCTCTACAAGTGCGCGGCCCAGCGCGAGAGCTGCGGGCTCTGCCTCAAAGCCGACCCCAAGTTCGAGTGCGGCTGGTGCAGCGGCGAGGCCAAGTGCACCCTGCAGCCCCACTGCAGCTCCTCCTCCGCCCAGCCCTGGCTCGACTGGTCCAGCAGGAACGTCAAGTGCTCCAACCCTCGCATCACCGAGGTAAGAGCGCGTATAGAATCACAGAGTCACAGAACAGTTTGGGTTGGAAAGGACCTTCAAGGGTCATCTAGCGCAACCCCCCTGCCACGAGCAGGGGCATCTTCAACTCTCACCCCTTCTCCTTACTCCTTCTGAAGTGGGTTTGTCTGTCTCCTCTCATGTGAAAATCCACCGGTGATGAAGAACGGGACGAAACGCTCTGCTGCTTTCTGTGAAATTAATGTGCGGATCCACTGGCACGCGGCCGGGGTTCGCGGCCGCTGCTCCGCTGTGCTGCCCTCACTTCACCGGCCGTGCAACCGGCGTTGGGGTGACCGCTACGGACTATTGCAGGAACGCTAATTAAACTAGAGAGCTAATTAGTCTATAGTTGATGCGTCCGATGTTTCTGTTCAGCCACTGAGGGATGCAAAATGTCTCCCGGGAGCGTTTTTACAGGTAAAACTGCATTTGGTCTGTTAACATTACTGTTAGGAGTGATGCTCGTATCAGGTGGGAATGAAAGAAGATTTTGGTTTCTCACTTAATTAACTCCCTGAAAAAG
This sequence comes from Pampusana beccarii, assembly GCA_013399365.1. Lineage (NCBI taxonomy): Eukaryota > Metazoa > Chordata > Aves > Columbiformes > Columbidae > Pampusana > Pampusana beccarii. Next base: position 23,647 of record VWYH01010889.1, on the reverse strand, counting down.
CCTCCCTTGCCCTGAGCCCGTGTCCATACTGCAGAAGGCAGAGGACATGGGTGTAAAACAGCGTTGGATCAGAGCAGCCTGTTGCACTGATGCTCGTCCTCTTCACTCAGATTAGTTTCTACACCACCGTAGCTAAACTGGCTCATGCTCAGACCACTCAGAGGGAAATCAGGCTCCTTTTTCTGGAGGAGAGGGGGAAACCGCAGTGATGCTGCATCATGGGGCTGGCTGGAGGGGGATGTGGTTGGGGAGAGTCCGTCCATCCTGCAGGGACGGTACCAAGCCTTCGGTATTTCTTTCTTAAACCTTCTGCCCAGCCACATTATGCCTTTGACGGGCAGGTATTTCTCTTGTTGGGTGTTTTGTGAACTGCGGAGTGGAGCTTGCGGGGCTGCGGAGGAGCAGAGGTGGTGCTGGCTGCGGAGATGGGAAAGCGTTAAGAAACGCCAAGAGCCTGTCCTTTCCTTGATGGGCTGGTTTGTTTGTTTGGCAAGTTGTAGCTGTCTTTACAGAGAGATAAAGTGAGACTTAAAGGCTTGCCTGGATATTCACCTTGTCCCGCCAGTAGTCAGAAACACCATTTGCTTATCCGAGTGCTGTTCTGCTTGCACAAGGTTGTGCTGCGAGATGCAAGAAGCAAAACAGCCTCTGCCTGAGATTTTCTTCACCATAAACCGTTCAGACAGCTGTAATATGGAAGAAGTCCTAGATTTATTTCTTTTCCCCTCCTTGAGCTAAACGGAGAAGGGGAAAAACACTCTGGCTCCAGCCACCAAGTGACCTGTGTCTAAGCCCTGCCAGGCTGGCTGCGGGCATGGTGCTGCCACCGAGTGTTTTATCGCTGTCCAACTGGAAAGCAATACTTTTGGTCTCTGTCCAAGGAGAAAAGAGCAGAGCTTCGCTGTTAGAGATTTCTTCTCTCCATAACCAGGGCTGTGTCTCAGCCTTCAAAGCAGGAAGGATGGGATGCGTTGCCAGGGAATGTTTGGAGTCACAGGAGACGGCCCTAAGTGGGTTTGGAGATGAGAGAATTGGGTAGGAGATGCCCGTGCTTTTGTTGTCAGACCCGCTTATTCCGCAGTGAGGGTCAGTGATAGAAAATACAGGTTTCAGGGGGATGTATTGTGAGCTGTTGTGATCTTACCACAGGTCTTGCCATGTTTGGTGTTTTAACTTGAACTCCACCTCGCACCCTTCCCTTTATGAATTCACAACTTTTTCTTTTTTTTTTTTAATTAAAGTCAAGTTCGCAGTTTTCACTGTTGTAGAAGAAGGGGGAAAGCAGAGGGAACTAGTGGCCTTTTTCACGTGCTTTGAGATCCAGTGATGGGAAGGGTGCTGTATAGGGCTAAAAACTCTTACAGAATTTTGCAAAGTCCTATAGAAAATGGTAAAACCCCAATAAAAACCCCTGCAGGGTCAATATTCCTAAATCCAAACCTTCCAACAGCACAGGTTCCCTTCTCTCATCCCCCTTCCCCTCCAGAAAAGCGTATGACATAGTCTTGCAGATTATACCTTTACAGCCTTCATTGCTGTTAGGTCCTATTTTACTGGCATCTGGGGTTTTTTGTCAGTATTTTGGGTGCGATTTTGCAAGGTCTGGTGCTGCAGAGCTGTGCACCAACCTGCTCCAGGCAGGTTTAAGGCTTGTGACACAGTGACACATTCTCCATCCCACACCACCGGCATTGATGGACTCGACTGGGCAGCAGCGTTTGGTCTCACACTGGGGCTTGCGTTGCAGCCTGGATCACTCAGACTAAAAGAGCCTTTAATACGGGCTGTTTTCCACTCCTTTTGCTTCATTTGGCCAGGTTCACTCATTCTGCCAAGCCGGAGGTCAAGGGCCATGCGTCCAGGCGCCAGTGCCTTCGGGGGATGCATAACTAGTAAGAAGAGATCATGTTTTAATAGTCATAAAAGTAAATGAGCAGTAGGATATACACAGCCCTTTTTTTCTGAGCGAGAGGCCCAGCTGTCACCAACAGTGTCCTTTTAACAGCGTAAAACTTCCGCACGGTCTGTGGTCTTAGCAATAAATAAATAAAAATCCGTTTTCTCGCGAACAAGCGGCACTCTGATCTCCTATTCATTTATTTGCAGGCCTCATTAATATAACATCAGTGCAACAAACAGCTGAAGGGGGGGAGCAGTGTCAGGCTGAATAATGGAGTTGCTCTGCTGAGATAACAATTAGGTTCTGAATGTGCTATCAGCTCAGGCAGGGACAAGGAGGGATCATGCCGGGATGACAATGCTTATGTGCCGGTTCCCTACTGGGCTCATCAGCTGGGATCCAGCCAGCTTAGAGCAGGATGGAAAAAAAAAAAAAAGACAAAGAGAATGAAGGTGGATGAAATTTTGGGAGGGGGGCAGGGGTTATGTCAGTTATTCCGAGAGCCCGGCGCTCCCTCCGCACCCAAACAGATGCCGAGTGGGTTTTGTGCAGAACGGTCTTGGGCTCGCCGCTTGCCCCCGGCTCTGGGAGGAAAATCCCATCCGCTTCCCAGCCAGTCCTTGGTCTCCCTGTCTCGTGCACAGGCGTCTTCTGGAGGCAAAATATTGCTTTATGTCAGAAACGCTGAACCGTGCAGCCGGCAAAAGACATTGATCCTGCATCGTTGTGGCAGAGTCTGCTGCGGGCCGGGAGGGCAGCGTGCTGGCACCGTGTCGCGGCTGCTGCAGCCCTGGGATCCCAACTTCAGGGATCCCTTGGATCTCCACTTCAGGGATCCCCACCTTGGTTTCAGGTAGGAAGCACCAAAACCAGAAGTGCAGTGGTGCTTCTGCATCCCTTAGGTGGTAGAACTGAGCTCCCACCACCACCCGCTCCGTCTCCATACCTGGATGCTTTCTGTGAATAACACAAAGCTTCGCGCTTGCATAAATCCTGTCGCTGAGCAGCAGGAATTGCTTTTTTTTCTTTTTATTAGAGGTGGTCGATTTCCTATTTGTTCCGTGCAAGGCAAGGCCAATGCAGAGGGGAGAGGTGACCTGCTCAGAGTAATGCAGGGAATCAGCAAAACCAAAGCCTTCCAGACTCCACCTTAGATCTCAGTGACTTTCAAACTGCTTCAGTGCTGCAGACAACCCCAAAAAAACTTCCAGCAGATACACAGACAAACCCTAAATAGTCAAATAGACAAATACCCTAAACAGTCCATGTAAAACTCCTTGTAACGGCCTTGTTTTTTTCTCAGCTGCCCTTTGCAGGTGCTTTTGATCTTCCACAGACCTTGGAGCGGAAAGCCGCTGTATTTAAGTATATTTCTTGAAATTGGTGGATGGTTTTCTTCATCTGGACTGTCACTGCGGCCAGCCCCGCAGCCTGAGCAGCTCCCCAGCAAAACCACAGCCCTCGGTTTGCTGGAGATGCCTCTGCTGAGCATCCGCAGGGCGTCGGGGTGACCCAGGGATGGGGCAGGACGGGTGATGCTCAGAGAGGTCACCAGCGCTCGGTGCAACGGGACCTTTAAGACTTATCTTCTTTCTGCGATTTTTGACTGAATCTCCCCAGCTGTAATTAATTGAATGCATCTGTTCTAACCCTGGGGCTGCTTTATGGCACAGTTACTTCAAAACTGTTCAATTAGCGGCCACTAAAATCTAGGTCGAGTGGAGCTCCATATTGGGGATTTTCCAGGTCAGGACATTTTCAAAATACAGAATCGGCTCTGCTTTGTTCGGCGAGGCCGGTTGGCTCTGCCGGTTGCGGTAAGGTCGGGAAATGGCAAAGCGCGTCTTCTTTTGAGCAGCGATGAGACAACGAGCCCGGTGGTGTAAGTGCTCCAGCAAACACATTTTAACATAATCTAGAGCTGCAAAGGACAGTTGTAACTGTCAAGTACGTGAACTGCCAAGTTCAGGTGATTCCCAGCTAGCGATGTAAACATCACCAGTGCAGGCCTTCAGGACTCGGCATAACGCAATGCAACTTGATTTTTGTAGCGTCTTTTACGGGCCCGCGGTGCTTCACGGAGCTAAATGGTACAAGACACGGTGCGCGGTGTGAGTGAACAGAGAAGAGCAGCACGACAGACAGCGTATGGTGAATAAATTAGAAATCTCAGTTGTGCGGTCGAGGGGAGAGGGAGGTAGAAACTAAAGCGTAGGCGGGGGAAGGAGGTGGTGGTTTGGGACACGGTGCAGCTCCGGAGCAGGCTGAGCCCCAGCACGTGAGGCCGAGTTCAATGGCAGCACCTTAAACAAGAGCAGAGATGGAGAGCACGAAATTACGAGGCGTAAGCGAGCGAGAAGGAAAAATGGCATCAGCTGAGATTTGAAATGCAGCAGGGGCGCTTGGAGGTGCAGAAGTGATGGGGAGCAGGGGTGTCCTGGCCGTTTGCATTGGGTGGGAAGGGGCAGACGTGTGCCCCATGGCACTGGGAGTTGTGGGGGGTCCCTGGGATGTGCTCTGGTGATGGGGCTGATGTTTCGCTGCCTTCCTAATCCGCTCACATCCAGCAAACAGCGAGCTCTTAAGAAGGTGAAAGAAAAGCAGCCATCCATCCGGAAATGCTAAGGGAAAGGTTTTGAAGAGCTCAGATCTTCTGCCAAAGACAAGGGTGGAACAAACAAGCGTAAACAAGCTTTATCCATTAAACTAATGAAATTGCATTATTGTGGATGTTTATTTATTAATAACAGCTGTAGAGTGGAGAAGATTAGTAACTCGCCCAAGAGCAACAAGAGACCAGTGGGAGATTCAGGACAACTGTTCGAGAGCCTTCGGTCCAAATTTTGTGACTATACATTATTGTAATTTATACTCCTAATTGAAGAGGATATTGTCCTTAATGAAAGTCTATAGAAGCAGGGATGATTATGGCTGAGGCAGGCTATAAACAGGCAGCTCTAAAGCACAAACCTCACCCTTTAACATTTGCAAGTCATTTGTGGTGCCAACTTACTAATAAAATGTGACATTAACGTTCCGAGAAGAGCCAAGGCAGAAGCGAACAAAGTTCTCCAAAGCAGCAGGCAACTTCTGGAAGGTGACTTACCATCTTCTGGATATATGAAAAAAGGAGCCAAGTCTTATCCTCCTGCAAGAGTTGCTGGAGGAGGCATTGCCCACATATCCTGGCCAGCTCAGGGAGCTCAATGTCCTCTCTTGGAGCTGGATTTCAGCATCCTTGGGCTGAAATGCATCTGTGGTGGATTGGCCTGTGTTTGGGCTTCTGCAAGACATCCAGAGGGTCATGAGGAGGTGCTGCTGGCCTGGGTTGGGCAGCAGGGACACCAGCTCAATGTTCCTGTCTCTTGTTTCCCTCTAGATCCTGACCGTGTCGGGCCCCCCGGAAGGAGGGACGAGGGTGACCATCCGCGGCGTCAACCTGGGCCTGGATTTCTCCGAGATCGCCCACGGGGTGCAGGTTGCCGGGGTGCAGTGCACACCCCTGCCCGAGCACTACGTCGTCGCAGAACAGTGAGTGGCCTCCAGGAACCTCCCCTGTCCGCACCGCGGGTCCCCAGAGCTGCACAAAGCTTCTTCCCTAACCTCCAACGCACGCACAGGAGGCCAATAACCCACCCAAACCCCGGGCATCACCTCCACACCATTTCCAGACCTTCAGGGAGGGGTCTGGAGACGGATGGTGCCTGGAACAGCACATGCCATTCCTTCACCAAAAGAGGATGAGGATGCTCTCTCCGAGGGGTTAAGCAGCCCTTTACGCTTTCTTTAAGTGTTTTGTTTTCTTCCACGCCGCGGTTCCTGCTTTGCTAAGCAACTTTTCTGATGAGCACCTTGACGAGCCTCTCTGCCCCCTCCGCTCCCCATCGCACTTGACATTCCGGCGGCGCTGCCGGCTGCGCGCAGCCATTTGTTAGGCGGGTGAGGCAGTGACAGCCGCTTAATCCGAATGGGCCTCCACTGGAGTCAATTCATTTATTTCACTGAGAAAAAAATGTCAGCCGAAAATTAGAAAATAGGCACGTAACGGAGAATGGGTGAATAAGCCTCCTAAAGTGACACACGCTCCTGTTGGTGTTTGGGGGTGAGGGGGTCATTCTGATGTAGCCCAAGCGCTGAGGGGTGTGTTGGGGGTCATTTTGGCAGGGCGATGTGTGAGGTGTCCCCTTGCGTTGTCTAATGTCACCTGCTGGGGACCAGGACGATGTTCTGTGCAGTAGGACTGTGGATGCTCACGGTGACTGGTCCCAGCAGCTTCAGCAGCAGCTGGAACCAGTTGTGGTTTTGTTCTAGCAGTGAAATGCATTTGGGGGTCCCATCTGATCCCCAGTACAGTGGAAGGACCTGTCACTAGGACGTGTTGACATTGGTTTGCTTGTTTTTCACTCCTTGTCTATGTTTCCCCACCTGTAAAGACAGAAATTACATTAATCTGCCGAGCAGCAAGGATGGGTGCAGTTTATCAGTTAGGAAGTATTTTCCGATCGCTGGATGTGCAGAGCATCGTTGGTGTTATTGCAGGAACGGCTCCAAATACTGCACCAACAGTACAGTCACTGCGAGCTGTTTGGGCTGTTCTGCTGAGCAGCATTTTGTTTTATTTTATTTTTCAAATAAAGGATGGAAGATTATGAAATTATCCTCCTTTGATGGTATGAAACCCTGATTTTATAATCATGACTCTAATTACGGCTCTTGAGCTTTCAAAGTTTGTTAACATCATTAAAACATTTACCCTGGGCAGATAACAGTGAGAGTTAGCATGAGAGCTGCCTTTTAAAGATGAATACAGATAAAAGGACCCTCTTAAGGGTTCTGTGGGCAGACTGAATTCCAAGACTGTAATGACTCACCATATGCTCCAGCCACGCAATCTATCAGCCAGCAATTAGGTTAATGTTGGTGAAAGGGCCACTTAGCCCAGCAATCAGCACCCTACAGCTCTGCCGAATGCATCATTTTGTAACAAGGTACCTGCTGGGAATTTGGCTTTTATCAGGGATCGGGATCAGGTGTACCAGGTCCCTCTGCCCCTGTCCCACATCCCTGCTACTGTACAGCAGCTGCTGTTTTACTGGCAAATAGTTGAGTATTTGGCGTTTACCCCTGGTTTTAGCATTTGGTGCATCCTTGCTTCTCGTGGAAGGAAACCTCTGCTCTCCTCTCCCACCCATGGGGTGTCAGGAATCACTTCACCTTGTGTTGCTTGCCCGTGGGCTGGCGGGAGCTGGGATTTTTGCTCCCAAACGCCAGCCCGAGCCCACAACCCTGCGTCCTCCCCCCACTGCCAGTTTGCAGGAGAAATAATGAACGGAGAGGTGCACGGGCGACGTCTGCTTGAAAGGCAGAGAGAGGAGCACGTGGCAGATGAAGGCACACGGCTGAGATGCTTCAGTCCCTGTTCTCCAAAGGCAGCATCTCTCTAGGCAACCCGTTTTGATGTGCAGTAATAAGGACTCGCGCATTAGGGCTCTTTACGAGCGTGTGTGTATTTCATTAGGTCTCCTGGCATCACCTGTGCATGCTGTCTGCAGGTTCTTTTTTCCCCTTAGTCTTTTTATTTTATTTGGAGTGAATTTAACGCTGCTGAAGGCAGCTGAAACGCTGCCTTCACAAATTGGAGCCTCTCATGCATTTGCATGTGATCGGCAGACGAGCGAGCGGTTCCTCTGCTGCTTTGCTAAAGCACCTTCGGCCTCGCAGGGACGGGGATGCTCTGGCTCTTCCTCAGGACCAAACACCAACAAGCATCTCATCACCCACATTACTGCATCCCCCTGCCCCAAGGCACGTTACTCCTGTCCTCAGGTCTCCAGTGCCTGGTGGGATGCTCTAGAATTTGTATTTCTGGCGTTGCTGTGAGACCAAGCAGCATCCATGCCCTTCAGGTGCAGCTGGGGAGCCCTGCCACCCAGCATCCCTTTGAAAACCTCTGTTGGCGTGACCGGCGTTCGCTTGGTCTCATCTCAAATTGGCATTACGTGTTCCCAGTGCCCTGGGATTTTTGGATTACGTGCCCACAAGGTGCATAATGAGGGTTTCCTCGCCTTCCAGTTAACCCCAGCAACTCTCCTGTCCTGAGGCCTTTCGCTGGCCCGGGATGGACCACGTGAGATCCATGTCTTTCGGTGCCACTAACTCCTTTTCCCAGCAGCGTTATTTTCCGCGTTAGCCAGCCCTGTCTCCCCTGCAGAGGCTGCTCTCTGCGGCTGTCTCTATCATCCCCGAGCAGGTTTCTCCATTTTTGATTAACTGGGAGACTGCAGTCTGAGCTGTTCCCTTAATGAACTCATCTGTTACTCTAAGGACTTCGCACTCACTTTGCTACTGGCTAATATATTGCCATTAGTGCTCTGCTTTGCTCTGGAGTTTACAGCTTGTTATAATTATGTCTAATTTTGATTTTTTTTTTTTTCTTTAAATTACTACATGGGGTAAAAATAGACTCAGTAATTAACTTCTTCTAAAGAGGCAGATATCAAAGTTAAAGAGGGTCGGGGGAAAGAAAAGAAGGAAAAAAAAGAAGGAAAAAGGCAAGGCAGCCCTGCGTGGAGCTGCACAGGGCGGCACCTCCTGCCAAAGCTTCACTGCGGCATTTCTGCTTCCAGGATCGTCTGTGAGATGGGGCAGGCGCTTCCAGGGATCAGCTCCGGCCCCGTGCTCCTGTGCATCGGGGAGTGCAAGCCCGAGTTCACGGCCAAGTCCGCGCAGCAGTACATGTTCGTGGTGAGTGTCCTGCCGAGGGGGGGCCGGGGGACAGCGCGTGTCCCCCGTGGGAACAACCGCGCTCCGCGGGTGTCAGACGGGCGGGCTTCAATGCCAGAAGACAACCCCGGCTTTGCCGTCTTCTCCCATTGGATTCCCCATGGCATCGCGCGATTTGTTGGTAGCCAACAGGCCACATTTTCGTAACCTAGAGCTCACGCAGGTCTACAGGATAAGCAGGATTTAGGTGGAACTGAAACCCAGGGTTCCCACAGCGTTTGTTTTCAGCTTCGCACCTCCGAAATAGTGAGAACCTCCTGAATTCCTAGGCTTGGTTACTCCTTGCAAAGTGCATTGTTGTAATCCCAGCAGGAGCGTTACACAAAGCGTAGCTTTGTTCTGCACCTGAGGACTTTCTGTGCATTAAGGAATTGTCAAGGAGTTGGGATGAGCACTCAAAATTTTCCTCTGTTTGTAATGGACATCGTTACTTTGGTGCTTAGTAAACGGGGGTGAACCTAGAGCGCTGTTTCTTGCTGGTTTTGAAGGTGTTTCTATACATACATGTGTGCACATCCAGGCACTGATGGACCTTTTTGCACGAACACAGAAACAGCAGAGCAAGCACCAGAGTCAGTCCTTCTGCAGCTCAGGTGCTGAGCTCCTGCCAGAAACTCAGTTCTAATCAACTATCTGTGAAACCTAAACATATCTGAGTTCGTTTCTGTGTGTATAGATTTATTTTTTTCCCCATGATGCCCTTTGGGAATGGAAGGGTAATTCTGCTTCCAAATATTCGGGGATTTTTTGTTTCCCCTCCAAAGATGCTGGTTCAGCGTAGGCTTTTCTGTACCCGCTTCATGGAGAGCTGCGATTTGGGTTCACGGGCTTCCATCGGTTGAGTGGGTCGCTTCTTTCTTTTGCTTAATTAACAGCCTTTTGATTCATAAACTGAAAAGCCACAGCTGGGGTTTCTCATATCTGCAGTTTTGCCTAAACAGGGCACTTCATCCAACCACATTGATTTTGTGCTTAGTGGAATCTGTATGCAGGGAAATGCCAGCACTTACCAATTGTCCACAATTTGTAAACTAATTGAGAGATAAATCACAATAGCCCCCGCCACCCTATCAGCGTTGTAAGCAACACACCCTCCCGTGGGATTTTATTTATTCAACAACATAGCAAGGGTGCAAAATATCACCACGTTTTGCTCAGATATGCCAGAAACCCCTCTGATCAGCACAGGGCACTGCTAGTGTCACCCCCAGGTTTGGCATCATCGAAAGGCAGGTTCCCATGCAACACAAGGAAGATGCTTTCTTGCTTTGTGTAAAATAATAACCAGGAGCCAGGGGAAGGTAATTGCAGAGATGAATCTTGGAGTAGTACGTTGCAATACCCGGTAAGCATATGCCGAGCATCATCATCCTTTGCATTGTTGCTTCTGATTTCCAGCACTTACCCTGATTATATCCTTTCTTTTTCTCAGGCATCTACAACTTCTAGCACATCACTTCCTTTTGTTGGTTGGCCTCTCTTTTTCTCTTTAGCGCTGTCACAAATTCTCTTACAGCCGGTTTATGCCATTGAAGTCAGTAGTAAAATTTATGCCTTAAAGCAGAGCTCAGTTCTGACCCTGAGAGGGTTCATGCCTTGGTGAGCTCATCTGGTGGCTGACACGGCGCAGGAGCGATGCTGTCACCTTAATTACACCCGTTTTGTCTGGGGAGGTGGAACCTTGGAGCTACTTTGGATCTGTAAATCTGTCATAATTATCGCCAAATCATAAGCTGAAGATGGAAAATTCTCATTCAGCTTTCAGGCCCTCATCCGATGCTGGTCCCACCCCAACCTTGGGAGTTTTTCGGGTGTCTAGGATGGGTCCTCAGCTCTCCTGTCTTCTTGTTTACAAGAATAACCGCTCCGGGTTACAGCCTGAGTTTCTATTTTTGACAATGCTTTGTATTTCCAAGGTTTGTAGCGCTTGGACAAGGTGATGCTGACAGCTGCTGGTAGCCAGGGGGTGCTTGTAATTCCCTCTGAATGCAGAGGAGGGCTGTGCTTCCAGTATGTGTGTAGGGGAACATCCTTCGGAGGGGTTTTTGCATTTTGGAAGCACTCCTTTTGGTCGTATGAAATGCTCCCAAGCCTGCGTAAACATTGCTATGACCATTCATATTATCTGGTATCGCTGGAGTAATTATAGAATATCCTGAGCTTGAAGGGACCCACAAGGATCATTGGGTCCAACTCCTGACCCCAACCAGGGTAAGAGCTGTGAGCCAACCACGAGCAGCTGAAGGACAAACCTTTCCCTCCTGCAACGTTATTCCAGAATTATCCACAGCAGGGTGGACGGTGCGTTTTTCTCTGCTCTGTTCAGTAGTCAAACGGGGCTTTTGGTCTGAGCTGCTTTGGCAAATGCTGTGGCACCCAGAAAACACGTGTTGCATTGTGAAAACAAGACAAACTCGGGGAGCTGCCAAGCAGGTGGTACCAGGGGAGCGGAGCTGGGAGCCTGCCAGGCTTTGCAGATGAGAGTCATAAAGAGGGTAATGTGAAAGCATTAGCAAAACAATTTGGTAATATCCACTGATTGAAAACAAATAAAAAGGTACCTGCTTTCCACAAATTCTATTAAGGGGAATAAATAGCTATTGTGGCGCAAGGCAGGATGAAGAAGTGGTGTTGCCGCACTAATATTGCCAATAAAATGTTGCGTGGGATCTAAGTTTGCCCACCAAGGACGTCTTTCTAGCAGCGATGGGAAACAGGCTCTATCCCCACAATACTGTCCCTGGTGGTGCTGCCTTTTGTTAAAGTCGTGCGGTATTTCCCATTGCCAGCTGCTGGTGGGGTTTTTTTGAACCTCTGCCACATTGGCAAACTAAACATGTGGGTTCAAATGGCTTTGGATATACTTCAGATTTGAAACTGTGGTGCAAACAGCGTACATTTGTTTAAGAACAAAGCTGAAGGTAAATACAAACCTCGCAATAATTTAGTTGAGGCGCGTCTCTTTTTTCGGAGCCGGGTTTGAAAACTTCACAGGAGATTCGCCAGGTGCCCGTTTTGCTTTTTCGTTTTGATAAAGGGTATCGCGACCCAGCTGAAGATGAGAAGGTGCTCGGATGCGGTGCTGACTTTGTCCCTTTTCTGTCCCCAGACCCCAGCGGTGAGCTTTCTGAACCCCAGCCGCGGCCCCGAGTCGGGAGGGACGATGGTGACCATCTCCGGGCACTATTTGGGAGCCGGGAGCCGCGTCTCGGTGCTCCTGGGAAACCAAACCTGCGAATTCTACGGGTAAGGGACTCCTGGTTATCGAGGCCGCACCACCGTGTATCTTCTGTAGCCGAACACAGAGCCACAGCAAAAATTAATCTGGGAATCCCTGTGGGCTCCCATTCCCTCTTTTATTACATGAAAACATTTTCTCTCTCACTGTGACTGAGCCTCGCTTGGTAAGGGAGGGATTGCATGTGTATTAGTGCTGTTCGTTGTTTCATTTTAATGCCTTTACAATGTTAACTGGTCCAAAAACGTCGAGCGAACATCGCTGCCGTTGTAAAATATTTATAGTAGTCATCAGTACCTGCCCCCAGCCTGGTCGATCTGAAGAAAATGTGCCGTTCATAAGAAACACCTAGCTTTTCACAGATCAGCGGCTTGCGTTACTTTTATTTCAGCCGCGGCTGCAGGTACCTCGACCTCCTAGGAATGGTCTGAGGAGGGGTGAGCTCCTGCGTGACGGAGCAACGCGAGGATCGCACGCACCTTCTGCTGAGAAACCTGCGCTGCCATCAGTCTCCTCTGGGATTTCGATGGCAAATTTGCTTTTCACCCAGCAGTGTAAACACACGGTTGACATTTGCAGGGTTTAATGGGTTTTCTTGGGGCTTAGTTAAAAAAAGATACATGCAGGATACATCTGTGTGCGTCGCGTACACGTGCGTGCCCTGCACCAGCTGTATGTGGGTGTCCTGCAGCAGCTGGCAGTGTGTACGGGGTGTTTCAAAAATATATTTGAAGTTATATATACACTGCTTTAAAATTGGGTCTATCTTTTTGAAACACCCTGTGTTTCATAGCATGGGTGCAGCCAAAGCGAAATGGCGCAATGTGCAAAGGGATTCTGCTTGTCAAATCCTCGCTCAGGCTTCCCAGGAGGGACCGAGGAAGTTTCTGGGAAGGGAAAGACCCTTGGAGGTGAATTTCTCATCTGGAAACCTGAGGGGTTCTCTGATGTGGGAGCTGTTGGCATTCAGCATGTTGGGATATTAGCAGTGCTTGTTCTAGATCCATCCTAGACCAGTGATTCAGGAGGTTTGGACATGCTGAGGTTTCCAAGTGCAGATGAACTCTGCGAGTGCTAAGCACTCTTAAGTGTTCCATCAACATTTTTTCCTGTGTCCAAAGCAAAGATGCAAGATTGCATCCTCAATAATGGCATTACCACCAGCAGAACCAGCCTGCGAGCTGGCTCGGGAGCAGGAGCAGCTCTGAAACAGAATCCCTTAAATATAGGGTTATAATCAGGGAACCTGCAGATACTGCCCTGCAAAACCTGGAAGAGTTTGGCATTCTCTGCGTGTTGTAATTGCAGGAGGCAAGCAGAAACTTCAACAAAGCAAGTGGCAGCGTACGAACGGCACCATCCTTCACGTGCGGTCACGCTGTGCGCTTTGTTTTGCTTGGACTGTTTTGAGGCAATGAACTTCAATTGTACTCCAGGGTGTGGGGGAGCCTGATTAGATGAAGCAGTTTCTAACGAGATTCCCTCTAATTACAGCTTCCCCTATACTCCCCCTCTCTGATCGGAGGAGTGGGTAGATTCACCATGACGACGTAATAATAGCGCGGAAAGCTAATGAGCTGATCAGAGGGAGCCGGAGAGCGGCTCTGCCAGCAGCCGTGCGTCACTCTGCATCTCTGCCAGAGCTAAGCAGGCACGGCGGAGCAGGCAGGGCAGGCAGCAGGCAGAGCAGGCAGGGCAGGCAGCAGGCAGCTCTTCAGCTGCAGGAGAACACTCTTGAGAACCAGCAAGGAGCGTGGAGAAACGCGCTCCTCGCACAAGGATGCTTTCACGGTTAAATTAAACCTGGGTGGAGAGTGAGAGTAAGATGAGGGAGAGAGGAGGAGGAGGCCAGGAAGGGCCAGACATGTATTGCATCAATAGAAACAGTCAAGTCCGGTTTGCTTCAGATGTTTTAGGTGGTTCTGTTCCCTCGGTTATGGTGGACGGCAGCTGGAAACATCGTGGTACTCACTGGTCAGTACCCGCCCTGTGCCCGCACTCCTTTGGGAGAGCAGGGAGTGTGTAAGGGCTCAGAAAAAGGACCCTGCAGCATCCCCGTGCCCAGGCACAGACAACCAGAGCGTTCCTGGAAGGAGAATAGGGCCACAGCTGCACTTGAGCCTCCGACGTTCAGGCACCTCCATGCAGCAGCTCCGCTCGGACCCCGTTCCCTTTCTCCATCCATCCATGCATCCATCCATGCATCCATCCATCCATCCACCAGCGTCTTTGTGCTTTGCCAGCACCTCGCTCCCCTGCCGCCTCGACCTGCTCCGGGGCTCCGGTGGGAGCAGATGGTCTGTTGTGTCCAGCCAGGCAGCGCCGAGGCCGAGGTCACCCCTGCTCTGATGGGGACACAAAGCTGGGAGGCAGCGGTGACGGTGGCACCGCCATTCCCAGGCGGGGGCTGCGCCGGCTCCTTTATGCTGCTCACAAGGGCCCGTGTGTGCCGTGGGGTGGGGAGGGGAAGAATTTGGCTTTTGAGTGAGCTTCTGCATCCCGTTTAAAAAGCAGCCATCTGTTTTCACACACCCAACAGAAGGCGGCGGGTTCACAGAGGGATGCGGGCGGCTGCGGTTTGGCACAAAGAGTGATTGCAGGGAGCCCGCGCCGCTCGTGGTGGGCACAGTCCCCTCTGGTGACACCAGTGACACCCTCCTGCCCATCTCAGGTGTCGGGGGCCAGGGCTGACTGATGGCTCAGCCTTTTTGTGAGCTGCCCCAGGGCAGAGGGTCATTTTTCTTCCCCTATTTCATGACCGCCCATTAATGCTTCCCCGGCTTCTCTCTCACCCAGGCGATCCATGAACGAGATTGTGTGCGTGTCAGCCCCGTCAGCCCACGGCCTGGGGGCCGTTCACGTCTCCGTCAGCGTCGACCGGGCCCAGCTGGAGCGGACTTTGCTGTTCGAGTACATCGAGGACCCGAAGGTGCAGCACATCGAACCCGAGTGGAGCATCGCCAGGTAACGCAAGGCTCCGACAGCCGGAGAGGAAACCTGGTCTGGGCCTTCTCTCTCAGCATATGCTCAGTGAGGGCAGAAAAGGGTGTATTTGGAAATGCACATCACACCCGGCATCTTGGATTTGTCAGTGTTGGGCATCTGCGGTGTTTGCATTTACCAAAAATCAGGTCCAGTGTTACTATAGTTGTAATTACCGAGGCAATTACAGCAGTAGCAGTCTGCACGGAGATTCTGGGAGCACAAAGAAAGCCCCGAGATCACTTCCATCTGCTGAAGGAGTGCACAATTGCTCATTAAAGGCTCCTTCTTGTAGTCCTGGAATAAAACAAAACCAGCAACCACCACGAAAAGAAAAAGCTGATGCTAATCAAAATGTTCTGTTTGTCCCAGACTCACTGCTAGGAACGGGGCGGCCAGCGCTGTCACATCACCGTGACGTCCTTGCTGCTAAAAACCCTGGGCCACACTCGTCCCCTGGTGTTACTTTAATGGTTGTGCTCACGAGGGCGGTAACACAGCTATTCATTTCAAATTCCAATTATTTTTTAAAATTGCCCATGAAGGAAGTAAGTGTCTCGCAGCAGGCTCCGCGAGATGTTTGCTTGGAGTCCAAATTCAAGATTGCGTCTGGCTTGGGGTGAGATGGGTGTGATGGGAACAGCCGGGCTCTGCTGCGGAGGTGCTGGGGTGAATCGGGGCTGTGCTGCTCCAATTAACACATGAAAGAAGAAGCCAAGAGTGAAAGACTTTACTCAGGGGCACTGGCTGTAGGAGAACGGGGGTTCTCCAGCCCGGGGGTTGTGTCCTCCCTGGGCCCAATGGCACCGGGTGCTCTTCATCCCTCCCCTGCTCTATGTGACAATTTGCTGCGTCTGCAGTCCAGATGCAAGTGCACGTCAGTTCCTTCACTGCACGTACCGTTTCTCATGTTCCTTAAAAACATCACTGTGTAAATCATTAAACACTGTGACTAATTTATTGTCTTACGTATTTAGTCTCAGCTCAGTTGATTTCTTTGGTCCTGTTTCTCATCCTGCTGCCTTGCAATGCTGGGAGGTGGGAGAGGGTCCAGCTGGGACTACAGAATTGAGTAAACTTGAGACACCATCCCCAGGGAGGGGGTATTAATCCATGCTGTCGCCTGGTCCCTGAAGTGTCTGCAGAAAACATCTTTCTGAGATGAACAAGCATCCTTAGTGTCAAGCCCAGCCTCTCTGCGCAGCCCCAGCCCCTCCATTAATCAAGTGTCTCCCCGTTCTCCGCAGCGGCCACACGCCTCTGACCGTCACCGGCTCCAACCTGGACGTGATCCAGGAGCCGAGGATCCGCGTCAAGTACAACGGGAAGGAGTTTGTCAATGTAAGTGGGTGCCGGCAGCTGCTTGGGAGCGTCCCATTGTCTGTGCACGTACCCTTACTGGTCCCAGTGCCCTCTGCGTGGTGGGACTTGCCGTGGCATAAGCTGCTCTGGGGGATTTCTCTTGACTTACCCCAACTGGGGAGCCCGGAGAAGGGGATTCTGACATGCAGAAATGGGGAGTTTCTTCCTCAGCAGCACAGTAACTGTCAAGGAGTTTGTAAAGCTAGAAATGGAGGATTCCATAGAACCGTTGGGGGTTGAAGGGACCATTGAAGCTCCCCCAATGCCATGACAGGGACATCTTCAGCAGCTCAGGTTGCTCAGAGCCCCATCCAGCCTGGCCTGGGATGTCTCCAGGGATGGTTCATCCACCACCTCTCTGGGCAACCTTTACTTTAAACCTTTAATTTAAACCTCCACTTCAGGTCATCTCCATCACTTCAAACTCTGTCTTGAGTCAGATAAACTTGTTTCACTCCTGGGATTCCCCATTTTGTCAGAGCCCCTGAGCCTGAGATCTCTCCTCTCCCCAGCATCCTTCCCTTCCCTGTTCCTCAGCTCTACGGGCACGTTGCGATGCCAAGTCCAAGTGTAGCTGTCCCCATCATCCCCAGCCGCTCCACGCTTCCCATTTTAATCCTGCTCTTTCTGTAAAAGCCCAGAGCTCGGCGCTGAGACCTGTCAGCAATGAGGCTGCTACATTTAACTAGTCTCCCCAGCCGCCTCTCTATAAATAAACCTCAAACCTCCTATTGCCGTATCTCTGGGCCTGGGAAGCCCGTACCACCCCGGGGAGGAAAGGAGAGAGGGAAACCGCTTCTGACAAAGAAGCTTTTGGGCCATTTTTCCAGCTTGATCGCTGCAATAAGGCCAAGTGCTGCTTCCCTGGCCCCTCCTCACCATGTGAAGGATGCTGGGCATGGGGCTCTGGGTATTTTGGTGAAGCCAGGTGTTATTTTTATGCCTCCTTCCCCTCGCCCCTCCTATCACCCTGATGTTCCTGAAGGAGATGGTAGCAGAGTTTGGGGTCGATCTGGAATGCCATCTCCTTCCCCTGCCAGTATTTTTTCAGTCCGAAAGTGAGAAACTGAGACGAACCCTCAGCTAAATGGAAACTAAGTGGTGGTCTTGTATGCTGCAAATAAGAATTGTGCCTCCAGGACCTGCAGGAATTATTTCAGCCAAGTAAAACTGAAAAATATTGTTTCTATGCAGTGATCTTTCTGACTGAATCTGTATTATCTTGGAAAGGGCAAATCACTTAGAAGTCTTTTCCTATTCCCTTTCTACCTGCCCCTCCGAAGACCTTTTCTGTCTGAGCTCTTTTTAAAGACATCTAATTTTGTTGTTAGCAGTTGCAGTTATAGCACTACAAAAATAATTCTGGAGACGCAAAATTGAGTGAAATTAAATCTTCCCCTTATGGACGGAGGCCAAACGGTTGGGCTCTTGCTGCTTTATAAGGCAAGAGTCTCATAAATCAGCCGGTTCCCTGTTTGCAGGGCTGGGGGAGCTGCGGGTGTCCCCAGCCGGGGGGGACTTGACCTTTGTGTCCCCTCCAGCCCACAAATGTCAGATAATGGTTCCTCTCCCTTGCTGGCATTCAGGAATCACCTCTAATCACCAGTTTGTAGCAGGGACCAGGTATTCTCTATGGGTTTGTTGCAAAGCCAGCATTGCCAAAGAGGACAGCACTGGGAAGAAAAAAAAAATAAAGAAAAAGGACTCTATGAGCCTCTATCTCCTTTAAAACACTGCTCATTTTGAAGCTTATTCTGTGTCTCTGCACCACTGCCTTTGTGCTGACCGAGGCAAAAGGAAATTCCCCCGAACTATGGCTGTAGCACATCAAACCTGGTTTAAATATTTCCAATCTAAACTTGAGTCCGCTGGACTTTTTCAGGGAGTGTTTAAGGGACCAGAACGTCGTTGTGCAGGTCAGGGTAAAGTTTTTTTCCTGACGTTTCTCAAAGCATCTCCTTCCCCGCAGGTCTGCAAGGTGGTGAACGCCACGGCCCTGGCCTGCCTGGCCCCCCCGCTCACCCCCGAGTACCGGCCCGGCCTGGACGCCGTGGAGCGCCCGGATGAGTTTGGGTTTATCTTTAACAACGTGCAATCCCTGCTCGTCTACAACGACACGAAGTTCATCTACTACCCCAACCCCACTTTTGAACTCCTGAGCCCAACGGGGGTGCTGGAGCAGAAGCCGGGCTCACCCATCATCCTGAAGGTAAAGAGACTCTCACCCTGCGGGAAGAGGCAAAAAAAATCCCCGAGGGTGTAGTTTTATACCCTCTTTAGAGAATGGGGTACGCTGGGTGGAGTCCCATCGTTTGCACGAGCTGGGGATGAGATGGAAACTGGAGCGATGCGCTGCATCTTTGTACAGTCTTCTGTCCCCTTGTCCCTAGGGCAGAAACCTGTGCCCACCCGCTCCGGGAGGAGCGAAGCTCAACTACACCGTCCTGATCGGAGAAACCCCCTGCGCCGTCACCGTCTCCGAGACGCAGCTGCTGTGCGAGCCGCCAAACCTCACCGGGCAGCACAAAGTGATGGTGAGGGACCAAACGTTCCCATCAGCATCCCTTCCTTCCCTCCTGCCCATCCTTTCTCCTCCTCCCCGAACTCCCTCTGATATCGAGTGCAATGTCTTGTCCAAGGATCGGTAGGATTTTAGATCTTTATGATTGTCTAATTGGAAGCTTAAAATATTGATGTGGATTAGCGTGGAGAAGCTTCTTCCCTGTCTGAGACTCATCATCTACTATCAGAGCCTTCTAGAAGGAACAAATCTTTCTGGCAGTGCCTTCAGCACTAGGTACTTTTCTCCGGTGCTAATTGCTCTTCCGTCAGTAGGTGAGGCCCCTTTCAGCGGGCTGTGTTCTCCCTCCCGTGGGGATTTCACCAGTCCTTGTAGCCAGACCTGCTCTGCCAAGCGGATGGAAAGGCTTTGCCTTTTCTCGAAGCAGCAGCAGCCAGGGACATCTGGACAACGGACTGGTCGGATCAACGGCCTCGTCCAGGAAAACAGTCGGTGTCTAACTCCGCTTTGGTTTTGGGCATCGTTGGTTCCTCTGATCCGCTCGCAGACCAAGCACGCAGCTGCCGAAGAGCTCGAGTAGAACCCAAATGAGATCGTAATTGTGATTTATTTCCCTTTAAGTTCAGCATCCAAAACATATTCAGATTATCACAGTGAGCAGCTGAGAGCTGCTCACATCTGTGGCCAGGGCACATCCAAGAAAAGCCCATCCCAGCATTAACCTCCAGCGTGGTTGCTCTGTGGCTTTCACATGGGGCTTTCTCTTCCCTTCTCTGTTCTCTCCTTCCAGTTGCTCTGGTTTCTTGTCAGGGGAATTATCACTGGGTTGCTAATGTCCACAGTTTACAAAAGGAAGTTGAAAGCTTATAAAATGAAAGTCAAATGGAGCCATCAGATAATAAGAACAAAGCTCAGATAGTGAAGGGCTGGCACATTTATCATGACTTGAAGCCTGGCTGTGTTCACATAAGCTGCACCCTCTGTGCTTGAAGGCGATCGGAACTGCTATAGCCTTGGCTGAAACAGGTTCAGTGCATCCTTAGGAGCTTATACAGCCCGTGCTGTGTGTGTGTCCTGGCTGGGAAGGACAGACGGGCCTTTGGGACAGGCTGACACCCTCACCTGAAGCTGCTGGTTACCTGCGTTGTGCTTTGCAGGTGCGTGTTGGTGGGCTCATCTTCTCCCCTGGCTCGGTGAGCATCATCTCGGACAGCCTCCTGACCCTGCCCGCCATCGTCAGCATCGCCGCCGGAGGCAGCCTGCTCCTCATCATCGTCATCATTGTCCTCATCGCCTACAAGCGCAAGTCCCGAGAGAACGACCTGACCCTCAAGAGGCTGCAGATGCAGATGGACAATCTCGAGTCCCGGGTGGCCCTGGAGTGCAAAGAGGGTCAGTACTGCCCGGGACCGGGCACTCTCTGGGTGCTGCGGCCCCATGCTCTCCTCCACGGCTTTTCCCCACCCCAGTCACCCCATTTCTGCAGCAAGGAGTGGGGTGCGTGTCCCCGCGAGGTTAGCACGGAGGGAGGGCAGCGAGCGTGTCAGCGGCAGCTCCACTGCCTGATGTGCAGAGAATGGGATTAGAGCTTGATCCTGCTTAAGCTACATCCCTGGATCCATCGCCAGAGCCCCGGGGTGCCCGGCACAATATGCCCCCTTGTCTAACGGCCTTTTAATAAAGGGCTCTTAAAAAAGGCACAGAGGGAGCGAAGGTGGTTCAGACCCCCAAGAAACAGTGTGTATCCCAAGGGAAGCGGGTCCAGTCCCTCCTCCGGGCTATAAGATGTGAGCCTAGAGCAGTAAGAGGAGGTCTGGGAGACAGGAAGGAGCTCTTCAAGTGTTTTTGCTGCTGGGAAATCCTGCGTGTTATTTGGAGTAGCCAGACCTGCCGCTTGCAGATTTTAACACAGACAAGTGTTGTCCTTTGCAAGCTCGGGCTGTAGGAGGTGGGCAGATGTAACTGTAGCTGGTGGGTTGAGACAGAAAAACATTCTGGGGAGGGCTGCTGCTGTTGTTTCATACATCTTTCTAGCTGGAAGGGAGCTTAGTGAATCAAAGGAAAATAAATAGAAAGCAGCAAATTTCATACTGTGACCTCTGTGTATAGAGACAGTTGCATTGGATTTGTACAGCTGATTTTAAAAGGATAGCCTTGAAAGCATAGGACAAAAATGAGATGTATTCAGGAGAGACCACATCCTCAGCATGGGCACAGCCTCGCTGGGGTACAGAGACCTTACCGAGCCAGCGTTTCGTACTTTGGAGGATGAACACAAGGACACACATACAGCTGTATGACACGCTGGCGTTATGTTACGAGAGGAAGAATAAATTCCTCCCTGACCCCCGCAGCAAGCAGTTTCTGCTTGGATTTGATCTGCATCAGATTTGATTATTTTGGCAACTGTTGATAGAGGAGGAAGAGGAGGAGAAGAAAGGAAAATACGGGAGGCACTGAGTATTGAAAATAGGCCCTCATTTCTATCTGCAGCCTTTAAAGGTGTTTTAGGTATATGTACACAGGTGTGAACCGCATACAAATTCATATGCATCTTTTGTTCTCAGCATCTGCTCTGTGCAGCGTGTACTCTCGCTCTCGGCTGCTGCGACAGTCTCTGAGGGTGAGGGTCTGTCTGAGCTACATGGCAAGGTCTTCTCCAAATCTGGCCCATTTCAGGTTGCTGCTGTGCCCCAGATGCAGCCAACCAAGACCTCTGCCCCGGAGCTCACAGGTGTTTCTCTGTCTCATTCTCTTTTCCCCAAAATAGCTTTTGCAGAGCTGCAGACAGACATCAATGAATTAACCAGCGACCTGGATCGCTCCGGGATCCCGTACCTCGACTATCGGACCTATGCCATGAGGGTCCTTTTCCCCGGCATCGAGGACCATCCTGTCCTGCGGGAACTGGAGGTGAGGAACAGCCCGTGTGTGCTCCAGCCCTTTGGAGCCTCCCTGAGCTCTCAGGGAAGCCAGCGTGAAACCCTGAAGCAGCTTTATACTTTCCACACCAAATCTTATTATATTAAAGGCACCAGGGTTAGCAGGATGAACCCTGAGTTCATTCTAATGAAGAACCTGGCATTTCAACTCCATCATGCCTGGCTTGCTTCCTTTCAGTTTCTTCTCCCCGGTGTTGTTTTAGGTTTATTTTACGGGGTTTTATATTGCTGTAGGCCAGCAGCAAAGCGTGCCAGATAAGTTATGGGTGTCCTTTTAAAGTCCTGAATCACCTGAGGGTGCAGGGGAGGGCTGGGAGCATCCTGCCTGGAGCATCCTGCATCCTCTCCCTGCTGCTGTTCATGGCGTGTCCACAGGAGGGCAAGCGCCTGCCCGCCAGCGAGCGCTGGCATCTCCTGGCTTTTCCACCTTTATATGTAAAGATAGAAATACAAGATTTTTACTGAGGATAAAGAAAAACTGGTGACATAAAAGGGTCCATCAGATCACCTTGCAGATGGGCCCTGTTCACCAGTGAGAATGCTGAAAATAAAAATGATGGTGCTTCAAGAAACATTATCAGCCACGGAGCATGGGCTGCCCGGAGGTACCGTGCTCAGCATTCCCTTTCAGAGCCTGGAGTTGCTCCAGTAAATCCTGAAAGTCCAGGTGCCTTCACACAGACAGGGAGTGACCCAGGTCTTCAGCCAGAGATGTTAGAGGAAGAAATCTTGGTTGCTCATCCTCCATACAGCTGCGTGGCTCTTCCAGGCCAGCACTGCATTGCATTAATGCATCAAATCACATTTCAGCACCGAGCAGCTGCCGTGGTGTTGGTAAAATTCATGCAGGTTTTGAACCGTCCTCTCCCAGCCCATTCTCCTGCCTTGGGTTTTCCAGTCCCAAGCATTATGTTCGCTGTTTAAATTGCCAAATAAGCTGATGCTCTAGCAAACAAATATGAATGGTTTTTATTTGTTTTACTCACGAAAAACAGAATTGCAGAAGTGATAAATGTGTTGCCAATTACACAGTTGCTTAATTATGTAACGTTAGTAAAACCAATACATAAGTCTCCAAGATGTTTGGTAAAGAGTTGCTTAATGTAGTTCATCATTTTCACTTGTAATGAATTACTTGGATCTGCAAATGGCTGAAAGCCTCAATTAATTTTTTACAGTTGTCCCATAATAAAGAAATAGTCTAAATTGGTATTTAATTTACTTACAAGAGTGTCACTTTTTGTGCAGAACAAGCAAAATTGTATGTCATTTATAGGGCCGTTAGCCTCCAAGCAGCAGCTTTATGGCATGCAGAGAGTGCAGCTCGGAGCAATGATTAAGGCAAGCCGTGCTGGGGGAGGACAGAAGGGATGGTGTTTGTTCAGGACTGACCAGAGACCGCGTTTGGGGATGCTGGGACCCTTAGAAATGGGGTGCTGGCTTGTGCACCCAGGGCTAACCCCCCATAGTGATGGCAGTGCTGGTGCAGCGCTGCACTCCAGACCCTCATCCTCCCGTGCCGTGGCTGATGGGCCTGTTCTCCTCCACCACAGGTCCAAGGGAACGGGCAGCAGAGCGTGGAGAAGGCCTTGAAGCTCTTTGCCCAGCTGATCAACAACAAAGTCTTCCTGCTGACCTTCATCCGGACGCTGGAGCTGCAGCGCAGCTTCTCCATGCGCGACCGCGGCAACGTGGCCTCGCTCATCATGACGGGGCTGCAAGGCAAGCTGGAGTACGCCACCGACGTGCTGAAGCAGCTGCTCTCCGACCTCATCGAGAAGAACCTGGAAAATAAGAACCACCCCAAACTGCTCCTGCGCAGGTACCATGGTGGGGATAGGGGACTTCAAGCTCTTAAGGGCAAGAGCCTGGTTTCTGACGTTTATACAGTACTTTGGGTCATAGAATCACAGAACAGT